>OX388306.1:7333885-7933885 GCA_947579605.1 Athripsodes cinereus | reverse complement strand
GGCAGGTAATGTTTCTCAAAATCAATGCGGACGATTACAATTTAGAAAAAGAAGATAAATAATATTTTGCTGTGTGAGTGAGTTGATCATGTCAAGTAGTCTTGACGAAAGTACTCAAGCCATATTAATTTCTTTGTGATAAATAAGCAGTGTTGATTAATTAATTCTCTTAAATAATATTTTTTTATAAAGAATATTTTTTGAAAACAATTGACAAGGCATGGTTTGGAGTGGCCAGAGGTCCTGGAAGCAGCGGTAGAGGTACCTAGGCGCTATGGGCCCCCGACCCAACTAGGACAAGGGGAAGAAGATGTATGTACATTGTACCTATATATGTACATATGTAATAGAAAATTAAAAAGTTGGTAAAAAGTATTTGGAAAGTGGTTTTCATTTGAATCCTGATATAGGTGGACTTCTCGATGCAGGTTCAAGCAAATTTGACATTAACAATGACGATGACAACGGAAAGTTTCTATGGCGCCGTTTAGTAGAGTATCCATCTCAATTATCTTGTTATTATTCAATGGGCGAGGAGAATATTAGAAAGGCTTCGGGCAAAATGATAAGAGAAGGCGCTTATTGGAGAGGAACGAAATTTTGTGGAGCTCCAAACATAATGCTTTATTACAATATGTGATAAAAAGAAAATGATTGACATAATAGGCTATTCACTGAAATTAAGTTGAACCCAAACAAAACTGCCCATTTATATTGTCTTGTTTTTGTATGTCACACACATATTTTCTAATTGGATATCACTTCATAAGATGTAGATTGCTTACAAAGGCAATGCTACAGTCAACCTCTTGCATTTAAATCGATCTTTATCGATCATTGCTTGCTCGATTCCGCACATAAATAATTTATTTTTGACACCGATACAAAGTATTACTCATAATACAGTTTAATAAAACGATATCTCAAATATTCCATGTACTGTTTCATTGTCATACATCTCACGATATTATTGCATGTCAGGTTATTGATATTTCATTGATTTAGCGAAGACGGATGAGGCTTCGTACTAACTGGAATTTATTATCATTCCAATACAGATATACATACATTGTTATCATGTCGGAAATTGATTAAAAAATGTGTTTAAAAGTAAACGTAGTTATAATTATGAGTAAGTACATTATTAAAAGTTGATGGATAGTTATGTCTGATTTTCGCTTCTTGTTTTAAATTCTCTGTCTTATTGAGTTCATCATAGCTATAAAATCATATTATCAATGGCATAGTGCTCACATGTAGTAAGTGCCGCAGAGGTAATTTTACAGGGAAACATTTTGAAAGTTTGACTATTGCTTTGTTTATGAATTTGAAGACTTAATGCATTATCATAATCACTGATTTATTATTTACAACTTATCATATTCGAGCACAATAATCTTTGTAATTTTTTTTGTATGCTTATCTTCGTATCTCGATTTGACCAATAATTGTACTTACCACATCTGTGCACTATGTTATTTTAAATGAAAATTTATTTTTTCATTCTATGTATCATTGTCTTTTGTTAAATTTTTTGATATTGTTATGTTTATAATTATATTCATTAGATTTTTTACTGAGCACGTTATAAAGTGATGTTTAGGTTTTGTACGTAAAAAGAGTTGACGTTTTATTGGTTAAATAAATGTATGCAACTGAGTCGTGGACATGGTTAAAGAAGGATGAAAGTGGCATAAATGCAGTGGAAATGAGATCGTTGAGAAGGATGTGTGGTAAAAGTCTGAGAGATCGTGTGCGTAACAGTGATATACGAAAGGAATGTGGAATGAAAGTTGGTGTAATAACAAGGATGAATGTAAATAAGTTAAGATGGTTTGGGCACGTGGAAAGAATGAATGAGGACAGAATGACTAAGAAGATATATTTGGCTGAGAGGAATGGTGCTCGGAGACGTGGACGTCCGAGGATTAAATGGCAAGATCATTTAAATCAAATCCTACAGGACGGTCACGTGTTGAGCACGTTGAACAGGAGAGCATGCATGAGGAATTGTATGACAGTGACGGAAGCGAAAGATTTATGCAAGGATAGAAGGAAGTGGCGCTCGATCCTTTCTGCCTACCCCGCGAGGGAAGCGGCGTGATGGTATGTATGTATGTATGTATGTAAATAAAATATACAAAAATCGTGACACTACATTTGCCATTAGTTCATTTTTTCCGACATCATGTTCATATTTTTAAACAAATGTTTAATTTTTTCCTACATCCTCAGAACAAATAATTGCACGTAATAGATATGTACATTCATAATAAACAAATGCAGGGGGCTAGTTTTTCGCAAAGACAAAAGACAATTGCTTTCAACTAACACCACAAATTCGTTCCTTATCATTATATTAAAATATTTTCTATGTACATATGAATTGTATGATAAATATGTGAATAAATAAAGCTCATAATAGGTGTGTTATTTTGAACACAATCAAATCATTTCAAGTTGTGGAAAATTGATTACATTAAAAGCTGTTTTTAATCAATAATTGCGTGCATACCTAAATATAAAATTTACAACGAATAAGTAATGTGACTATAACGAACTGCAGGATTTTTCAATATATTACTATCGACACATTTGAATAATTGTTTCATATTTCAGTGTAAAACATTTCGTGTAATCATTTTTCATATTAATGACTGTTTATATTAGCGCGAATGCCTTGAACAAGATCAGAGGAATAATTAATTCAATAGAGCGTGGGATATATTATTATACATAGATTGATGATCTGGATATGAAATCTGGAGTAATTAAAACACACCTATTGCCAATTTTAAGCGTGATTACAAACAGATACTTATTTTCAATAATGCAAAGATTTATATAGGATCCTTTGCCAATACTATACTTATTTTGTCTTTTCTGACGTCATCCCATCCAGTTATAAACAACAGCTTATTGATTTTAGGACTTCTACGAGATCAATTTTAGCGTATAACTCTATGTATAGTCTTACCTATCTAGAACTAATGGTTTGATTCTTGCTAATACTTCAGAATAAATTATAGATTATACAGATGTGTTGATGCGTATTGAAAATTTAAATATATTAACAATATTGTACATATTATCGACAGACTAGTCATAGATGGGAAGATTGAGGGCATAGAGGGGTTGGAAGAAGGCGGCTTTCCTGGTTACAGAACATTCGGGAGTGGTCCAGGATGAGAGGTGTGGAGGAATTGTTGCGTGCTGTCTGGAATATGAAGGGATTCTCCCAGGTGGTCGTTAACGTCAGAGGGACCCGACAAGACACGTAGAGAAGAAGAAGAATCGATAGACGATGAGAGGTACATACTTGCTTGTAGTTCAAGTTGAATTTTTATACAAATGTTGCTACTTTTCATGAAAACGGAAACCTTTGTGATTAATAAAGTCTTGCGGAAGCACTAAAAATTAGTTTTATTTTTAAAAAATAATACCCAAAAGCTTTTAAGTATTCTGTAAAAGACACGCAAGTGTTCGTAAAATATCACAAATAAAATATAAATATCTTCAGTTCGTGTGTTCTTCATCTTTATTGTCTCATTTTCATAGCACAAAGAAAACGATCTAGTTGTTCTAAGCGCAGTTGGACCATTCTCCAACTCAAGTTAAAGATGCTATGGTGGTATTTGTAGTAAGAAATACGGTGCCTTTGTATTTGTTTTTATTTATTTATTCTTTTTGCACATCATTATTTTATATTAACAAAACGAAACAAAATTTAAAATATCAAATAAAACAAAACAGTTGTATAATATCTTCTGGTTTTATTTGTATAAGTATGTATTCATTCATATTTTAAAGTCGTTCAAGAACTTCTTACAGCCCAATAAAGTGTAAGAATACTCCAAACGACAGTGGGTCTTAGTAATAGATACTGTTGTCTTTCGAGTACGAGTATAATACGTATGTACATATCGTCAGCAAATGTATATTAAAAAACGAAGGTAGAGGGACATGTTCTACCAATTACAAGTGACATATCCGTGTATTATTAATTGATTAAGATAAATGGTTGTATAACACGCGAATCATATGTACAAAATATAATATTTAACTTAATGTTTAAACACACACGTGTAATAATAGTGACTGATTAAACATATATGTAAAATAAAATTGTAACAATACCTTAGTATGTAAATTGTATAACTGAATTTAAAAAAAAAATATTCTGAGCTAATTTGAAGACATACCGTTCCCCACAAACGGAGGACTCTTATAATTATATCAGCATTTAAAATCTATTAGAGTATACGAGTGGGGAAGCCAGCAGACCAGCTGAATATAATAAACATGCAAACTGTCCTCTCCGTGCTAATATAAAATCAAGACATTCAAGATGGGTGGCAAACATCATCGCTGAATTTAAGATGTAATTTTTTTTCGAACACCAGCCTTTTACAGGACACTCGAAAACTTACGGAGAATAGTGGGAGATCAATTCTTTACCGGGTGCTCCACGGAATTGAAAATGCAAAAACATATTTTTTGGATTGGCCATATTGTGAGCATCCTAATGAAGTTTTTACTCTCAACCTGGCTGATTATTGTCATTTGCAATGTTTGTTTTGTAAGAAGGAATTCGTTCTTTTATTTTACTCATCGATTTAATGCTAGATAGAGTTTCATGTATTCTATGAAATGTCAATATGTTTTATGTAATAATTTTCTGAAAAGTCGTATGATGGCGAAATAAATAAATAAAATACATATATACATAGGTATACGAAGTGGGATTTTATTCTATTATGATTTCTTTGTGACATGAATATATTTTTAAAATAAAATCTTCTTATTCGCTCATTATTTTGCTGTCCGTTTTCAACTAACAACCATTATTATTTTTGTTAAATTTTGGAATTGTTTTAAAGTTATTTTTCGGAAAAAGAATAGTAAACTTCAAACAAAACTTATGTATAATTAACTAAAAAATAAAAACTGAAACTAAAAATTGTAATCAAGAAATGAAACTAATTCCACCAAATTTGGTTAAACACATTCCATATTACGTCTTTGTTTCATATACACATGATTATTGTATTGTATGTAAAAACTCTAAATAGATATTTCATAATGGTGCTTGCTGGTCAATATGTTACAATTAATGTCCATATCATAAACATACCTATCATTTTTCATACGGTTCTTTTGATATGTACATAGGTATGTTTCTTGGTACCCATTTAATACATATTATTTGCTATGCATAATTTAATACGCACAAAACAAACAATAAATTATATCATGCCTACTACATATTATATTTTATATTGATATGAATAATTAGTAAATAACATCTTAGAGCTAGTCCCGTTTTATGAATATACATATACCTACATCATCATCATCATCGCCCTCAACGCTCCTCTCGGGAGCACAGGGCAGAAACCAGCCTCCTCCATACAGAGCGTCTCTGTGCCAATTGCGTCACCTCTTCCCACGACATTCCTTGCGTTCTGATATCGTTGTCATAGGAACGGTGTATTGTGAAAGAGGGACGCCCGGGCCTACGGAACCCCTGCATAGATACATATTATTTAATTTTGTTAATTAGGATTTATTCGGCAGATTTTTAAAACAAAAAAATTATCAACATACAAATAAAAACAATTTATTTATTTGCAAGCACAAATAGGACAATAACTTCATATATGATGCAAAAATGGTGTATTTTTCATAGATCAACTATCATCCAACACAATATGCCACTTTAGAGTTAAAATGTAAAATATAGTACCTATTTGTTATAGAAAATAAAATATTGTAACGCTTATCGTAAAATATATCGTAAAAACATCTACAATTCAGCTATGAAGTGTATCACCCATTCTTAATGTTGTATTCTTAATGCCATAAAGAAAAAGACTTGTATTATTTATTTGTTTACTTCCATACATGCACATGAACGGCTGAAGTATAAAATTTATACCAGAATTACCTATTACCTACGAAGTGTGGTCTTCGCATCATCTTGCGGCAGAATATTTTATAAGGAAGGTACTCTACCGTTCTTGAGTGTGTTGTAATAATAATAATATTCTTGTTTTCAGTACATTGGTTTAGTATGATAATAATATCAATATTGTGTATTATGTATTTTGTACGTATATGTATTGGGCACTGGTAGATTCTTCTTCTGTTCTGGACACAGAAGATAGTAATGATAGCCTTTGTGTGGACAATAAAATAATACCCTTAATACAATATTCATGATATTATTTTGTGATATTTGTTTTGCACTAAGCAGTACTGTATTAGGCAAAAATAAAATTGATATCAATCAATTATTATTTGTATTATAAAATCATCGTTCTTTGCCATTAAAGGTAGCCGTTCAGAGTTGGTATAAATGGTTAAAAATCTAGTGAAAAAAATATTACGAGTATTTATTATAATCGTTATCACGACAGTTAGGTATATTAGATAATCAATCATGAAATCAACAGTTACTAGTAAAAACTCTTTAAAAAGATTCTGCCTTCAAACTACTCTGCCTTGATAA
Source organism: Athripsodes cinereus (assembly GCA_947579605.1). Taxonomy (NCBI): domain Eukaryota; kingdom Metazoa; phylum Arthropoda; class Insecta; order Trichoptera; family Leptoceridae; genus Athripsodes; species Athripsodes cinereus. The sequence continues at coordinate 7,927,374 of OX388306.1, read as the reverse complement.
AACAAATACCTACATATACACCATCATACTTGTCCTACAAGTGGAGTAGTCAGCAGACCAGCTGCATGAAATAAACATGCAAGCCGTGCTCTCCGTACCGACAAAAATGAACACAATAAAAAATGCATGAGTTACTAAAGGAAAACTTACATCTTAGTACAAATATTGAAGAATAACATAACGTATGGTACCTACCCACTTTTGGAGAGTATTTAAAATATCTTAATGTTTTTGACACTAAGGTACTTTTATATTAAATTAATCAATGTCAATGAGGTACACTTCACGAATTTATCAAAATAACAAAGGAATATCAATGTTAGTCTTTTCGCTGTATCAGGTAGTAGAATGGCACGGAGAGGACAGCTTGCATGTTTATTATATGCAGTTGGTCTGCTGTCTGATGGTATTGTAGTAGTAGTAGTAGGTAGTAGAATTCCATAACCAAATTAATAAAACAAATGTTTTATTCCACTATGTGATTTATTCTCGAGAACGTCTTTTTAGGACATTGTCAATCTAAGGACAAAGTCCTAAAAAGACGTTGTCGAGAATAAATTATGTTGTAGAATAAATAATTTATTTTATTAATATCATTATTGTTTTCATTCAGTCTGGATCTGGTATTCCACATATTACAATATATTATTAACATAGCCATCTCTGTGTAAGCTTTGCAAGCGATTTGATTTGATCCCGTGACAAGAGATTGACGGTGGCTCACAAGTCGTCCATCTTATTATTAGTACCTTCTAGATATATACCAACCAACAAACATTACCAATATTTACTATATTATGTAGTATCATGCTTGCATAACCATCAAGTAGGAAGTAGCGAAACGGCATCATCTTTGCTAGCTGCTGCTGTCTAAGGTAGCGATTTGGTTATCTCCAGCGATTCACGATAATGCCCCAAGCACACTTTTGACTGTTGATGTTGTTTGAGCTACATCGCATCATTTCAAGGAATATATTCCACTGATGATCTTGATTTTTAATAATACCGTGACAGTTCGTAACTTTATGAAAAATCTATCCATAACATCACGGCATTTTCCATAAGTCATAAGTTTAACATAACTGTTCATAATTAACATGCAAGTCATTCTTTCTGTACCTACCAATAAAAGTAAAGACAATCAGGATGGATGGCATGTCTAATTGCTGAACTTAATACGTTAAATGTCTTGAAACATAACGTTTCATGAATAACCCCCTTTTAACTTTTCTCCCTTGAAATTTAAATTTTTTAATATTTGTAAAGCCGTAAAGCTTTCTTTGATGTGAGATAAATAGACTTTCTAAGTATTTGGTATATAGATTTGATAGTGCATGAAAATATTTGATATTATGTAATACCATCAATTCCATATTGCGAATGAATGTTGTTTTTGACTAACTTTTATCATTATTTGAATATAAACCAAAAATACGAATTTATTAACCTCTTCTTGTTTATATCAAATAAAATTTTGTTAATTAAATTATCCATATACATAACAATGCAAACTTCATAGGGATATAATTTTTATATTGAACCTTCGTCTACGTTGAACATTCATAGTACCTAGTTGTATAATTATGAAGGATAAATAAACATATGAGTAATAAAGCTCGCTATTTTTGTTTCGGCGTTTTTATTTTCAGTGTTATGTAAGTATTAGAAGTAGAGTGAGACTTTTTTTTTTTTAATATTATGACTTCCTATTCGGTTCGTGTTATGTGGACATACTTAAACAATGAAAGCTGCATTATTTAAATAATCCTATTTCTATGGTGGGTGGTCATTTTTTATTATTCTTTTTCTTCTAAAACGTTTAAAGATCTTCTTCTTCTTTTCGTGTCGATCAGCAACGACAAATAACAAAAACACCAAATTCACATCTACACTCCCATTCCCTCCGTAAACGTTTAAAGATTAATTGATACATATGTTTTTAAAAGAAAATCGAAAATTTCGTATAGGTAAATGTGCCAGAGTAATTCGCACAAAGTTAAATACTTATCAATGGCTGACCGCAATCATAATGTTTTACGGTGACGAATATGAAATGTATTCATTAATTTACAAAATTTTGACATCAACATACAGATTTTATAATTATTTACGCGTGTAATGTTTTATCTACTCAAACTTACGAACGATGTTATCTTCAGTAACTGAAGTTACTGTTGCTTTGGTATGATTTGATGAAGTAAAACTTATTCGAAATAAAAAAGATTACAAAAGTTATTCCTTTTTTTGTATATTAATGCATGCTTGTGTAGATATAAATATACTTCATATCTACAGAAGCTTCTTAAATTGGTAGGTTTTATTAAACTTCATGTCTATAAAAGGTTTGTTTCACATATTATGTTGCTTAAAAGCTGCAAAAAATGAAAAGACGAAAAGCCACATACCTATTCCGTGGAGAAAAATACGCCCTTCTACAGATTAAAGTAGAGGAAAAAATAGAAAACAGACGGGGCTTGGGGCGTAAAAGAGCATCATGGCTCAAGAATCTGCAGCAACCCTCATTAGACTGGCCCAGGATCGCGAGGAGTTTCAAGAGAATGATGGTCGCCAATCTCCGTTAGGAGCGGCACGAGGAGAAGAAGAAGAAAAGCCGCAACTTAAAAATAATATCGATTGTTAATGCATTGTTATGGTTAATAAAAATAAATAAATAAAAAAAATTGAGAGTATACTTTACACGTCCATTTAACGAGAACAATCAAGATTCAGAGTTAAAACAATCAGAAAGTTAGATAAATAATAATTCTCTCATAAACAATAAAAATAATGGATAAAATGTTATTAAACTCCGTTATGAGACTTTTGCTTAAGTCGAAGAGGAAGTAGGCAATATTAAATTAATGAAATTTGGATAAGATACGATTTAAAATAATGTGATTTAACCGTTCCAGTCTGTGATTCATTCCAAGTTACTATCAAAGTTTTCAAATGACAAATAAATACATTTAAATATTTTTTATTTATAGTATTAATTATAAAATCTCGTTATTTGGATCATTACCGTTTACGATAAATATATTTGTTTATGAATTAATCAAGTCGGAAATGCATTTCACTTTGCGAAAAGTAATCATTCATTTTTGTAGTGACTATTAAGCAAATAATATTATTGAGTATTTTCTTTCTTTTACCCTTCAACTTCCTACTTTGAAGCCCAGAGAGGAAACAAGTTCACGTCCTGGGTTTGCAGGATGATATTTTTCAAATATTCGTCACACAAATTAGTTGTGATCAGAAATTTAATGCACCGTTTAAAGACGCACGATGCCGGCGATCCGCCCACGTAACCATGGCCCCTACAAGTTCTCTATTCGTATACCTACCTATAGTAATTTTATGGCAACAACAACGCAACCCTTTCAATAATATATATTATCTACGTTTACTAATTCTCTGATATAATTTATTATTGAGAGTTTTGTGGACAAAATTAGTTTTTCTTTTGTATAATCAAAGTCTACATAATTTGAAGCATCAGTATAAATATTAACAAAGCTAGGTAGGCACCTATAATTACATTTATGATATCCTAGCAATTAGAAATAGAATCAAACAACTTCGTATGATACTTAAGTAGTCAGTTTCTAGTTATTTCCTTACACACGAGAAATTCGCAGCATTGTGCAAATTTTGTTTGTAAACTACCAACTATACGACTATTTAACATGCAACTTAGCAATTTAGCATAAAACTAGATGCAAACAACTAAGTGGTAAGATTTAGTGCATTGTCATTCAATAAGATCGATTGTCTTCTAACGTAGGTGATACTAATCGCCTTGGTGATGAATAGTTCTCTATTAAACTTTAGAGGCATGAATCTTTCATCATTACCTACCAATAATATGTACTGATAGTTCTGCAACTACGAGTATATGGAGTTATTATGCTGGAACCGACAGTGTTGAAGATAATCTAATAAGACAATGCTTCACTCTGTGGTAGATCCATAGAACATACAACATAAATATTCCAGTTTGTTTGTAAATACATGAAAAAGTATTACGAGTTTTGATCTTTCATGGCATACCGTCGAAAAGTTCGTTTGTAGTCGATCGCCAAATGCAATTTGTTTAGTTACCCTGAAACGATCACATGATATAAGCTTATTGAAAGAAAATCGAGTTGATGGGTGGCTTTTTCTCAAAACATACCAGAGCTTTCATAAAATTCTTTTAATATGATACAGATTGGCGCAGAATCTTGGAGGATGCTCATTCCCATCCTGTGCATATGAAAAAGTATAAAAAAGCAAAAATTATCTAATGATTATCATCCGAAAGCGATTTTTTAGTATGATTTTTAATTAAAAAAAAATATTTGAACATACACAAATGATCTAAAGACTGTAATGTGGACACAAATTTATGAATTTCTTGAGTTTTAGTAAGTTTTTCTTGAAGTGATGGAATGATCAAATGAACCAAATATTTACTTTTAAAACCTTTTTATTAAACATTAAATGACATTTAAAAAGTGCTTGTTATACACTAAAGATATTTAAACTGAATAACTATTGAAACTCTTAACATGTTAAAATTTGTAATTTTCCAAAACCAAAACAAATCTTCGCTCTTGATTTGTGGAGGTCTATTTCGTAATTTTGACATACAAAATAAATTTTAAATTCTTCATAGAAACATCGGGATCAAACGATAGTATTGAATATTGATGTAATAATAATAATAATAACAGTTGTGCACATCAAGATCATGAACTTAATGACTTTAACATATCAGGTTCCATCAGTTTTAATAGAAAACTGTTTGTTACAATATTCCTATATTGTATTTAGGTATATGTGTACTGCTATTGTTGTCCCTTATACCTAACAGACTGATTTGTCCCAGAGATCAAAGATCACTGTAATGACATCTGCGACCATTAGTCTTCTCATATTGATTTTGTTTTGTGATTATATTATATGCACGGGATTTTAAAAGACATCTGGACTTCCTAATTACAAACTTTTAAGCGCGGCTAAATTTTATGACAAACCGCTTTTTTCAATTGCCCTGTTGATTCGGGTGTTAATAAATTTATAGATAAATATAACCCTCTTTATAAACCCTCCTTTACACGAGACTTGTCTCTACAAGGAAGATGTTTAGATTTCGGCCGGTGTGGCGCGGAGGTAATGCTATTGCCCTTGAGTCACGAGGTCCCGGGTTCGATTCTCGGCCAGGGCAAAGTGAAGAATGACCTTTTTCAAATTGTCCTAGGTCTGGACTATTATCGAATTATTTTGTATAATTTAGGCTAACAACTAGTACGTAGTAAATACGTAACTGTAAGTTAATTTTAAGTTCTTTTGTAAACAATGGAGTCGGTGGACATTAACGGTTGTATTTAATTTTGGGGAGGATTTTGTCGGGGATAGCCCTTCAGGCGACCCTTGAGCCCTTCCTTGAGAAGAATTTGCATGAAGAGTATGGATGACATGGGAATTGACATTCCTGCAACATCCATGGGTGAGGGAGGGTGCAACCCTTAATGTCCTAGGTCTGGGTGTTACATGTATATGTGTCTAGTGCATTGTATATGTGTGTATCGTCGCGTTAGTACCCATAATACAAGATTAATATCTTAGTTTGGGACTAGCTCGATGTGAATTGTCTATGCATGTTATGTTATGTTATTTAAGCTTTTATCAAATAGTCTATGCATTGTTATATCTGTATTGTTTGTTATGTTCAATAAAATAATAAATTTAATTAAAATTAAATCTTCCTTTTACAGGATACTTAAAAACTTACAGAAATAGTGGGAGATCTATTCTTTGTCGGAAGGTTCGTGACACAATTCATTAAGACTTTTCCATTCTCTTAGATCATGATCTATACCAACTTACTGTCTTTTCATAGTCGCATTGACTGGGAAAGGTTTGTTTTGCTTCTATGCTCCCGAGGGTCATACTAAAGTACTAAAGAAGATAAAAAAAAAATTGCCTGTATATTATTGATCATGTTTTCAATCATAGCTTTTAATAAAGTCCAACACATTAATTTTTACGATGAAAATGGCATTCGGTAGTGGGTATAATTTTGTACATAGAATCATTATTTTGTGCGGTAGTCAATAATATTAAATTGTGTATCAGAACGTCATATGTTAGTGTTATACATAATATTAATTTTTATTAGTGCATCTATTGTATATAAATGGACATGACAGGGCGACTGCGGAAGTATTAAGATCTCTCTCAAGGCTAAAACTGCTGTAATTCGATGTATTGATATTAATAAATGCTACCTACTACTGTTGATAGATAGATGTCTCAAATTATTATATCTTATATTGGGTACGGTAAATGTGCTACACTAGTGTCATTATAATAAATTAAAATGGACATAGTGATAAAAATACCACTATTCTGTAATACATACCTATATATCTATTTATATCAATATGCATCTCAATCAAGCTATATAGCAAGTGCACTAACTGCAAGTAACAAAAAGTAACCAGCGGAAGTGAGGCTTTTTGGATGGAGAGGACGCCAGCTGCGACTGTGGGGAGGAGCAGAGTGACTCTCACCTATTGCAATGTCCGCTGATGCGGAATGCATGTAATGTGAGTGACCTGATGATGGCGAATGACAAGGCGATGTACGTCGCTACATACTGGAGTGGTAAGGTCTGAAGTCCGGACCCGAAAAGTAAGTAAGTACCTACAAGTAATAAAAATATTCCATACACATTGCTTCATATAACTATATATGTAGATACTCCCCTAAAATAGAAATATTATGCAATCTACCAAGTTGCAAGTCTTCGAACTCTACGTTGAAAAGAAAGAAATAATCTAATAATTTAAGGTTATCTTGAAAATGACAAGCTGACTTGACAAAAGCGCTCGAGTAACAAAATGAATAGCGTAGTTTAAAAAAACATACTCAACTAGAGTTAGACTCCAGACAGTTTATAAGTAATTTTTCTAGTAATAAGGTTTTACATTGACAATGCGTAGGAAGTATTGCTTAAAATTTTTAAGAAACATATTTTTTTCTGTTATAATTTGCAAAGCATGAATCCGCTGACAGAGCGGATTATGAATTCAAATAAAAATGCAGTTTCTAGTTAACCATTTCGTATAAAAAAACAAGTAAAAAACTGAGATATTTTTTTACTTTGAATATCATAAAAATATCAACAAAATCGTTGATCAAAGCTGATCAAAAATAATAACATATTGATTTTTAAAAGTATGCAAGGGCGTAGGCCATGACTAAAAAAATGATTAATCAATACAAATTTCATTGACAACTAGTGTTAAGTACATTAATTGATGATCGATATTGATTTATATAAAGTACATAAAGGTACAAAGCATGTAGGATTAATCGTGAATGTGTGATGGACATGTCTTACAATATTATCAAATTTAATAGCAGTTTGATGATAAAGTTAAATTAAAATATGTAATTACTCAATGTATGTAACTTGCTTACTGCAGTAGGTGTTTGTGTATATATCTATTTTTTATAAGTACAAACAAGATAGCCTTACAATTTATTATTATTATTACTATCGTAGGTCATTCGGGTCATTTGATTTGGGTAATCTAAATATTAATTATAATACATAATATGTATATTTTATGTGGAAATAATATATTTTGGATTATAATTTGGATCAGTGGTGGCTGAATATTTTTATGTCATTTATTTATAAGTTTTTTTTTTATAATTTTAAATGCTTTGCTGTAAAAAAACTATACATTGTGCAACTTTTTTTCCTATGTATTAGTTTATATCAGTAAATGCACAGTCTCCGGTAATGAATTGGTCTCACAATCTTTCCTGTTAGTTTTGGAGTGTCCTGAGAACAGAAAATATTAAGGCATTTAATATTTTCTATTCACCCATGAGTTATGCTACCTCTTGTGAATGTCTCAACTTAATTTATTGGCACGCAGAGGACAATTTGCATGTTTGTTACAATATGCAGTTGATCCGCTGGGCTATCCCACTTGTGGGAAATGCTGTCATGTTATGAATGAATGAACATACTTAAATCGTATTTAGATCCACTTATCAAAAGAATATTTTATGGAAAAGTGTTTTTGAAATATTGAGTATGAATCCCACACTTCAATGTTGAGAAAAAAGAAATGGGCTGTTGATTTAATTTCTGTCATTGTTAGGAGGTTGGCCCAAACAAGACCCAGAAATGAAGAATGAATAGTATTTATTTTATTTATTCATTCTTTACTGTACATTGATAAAAAACAATTACATAAAAGGTATACATTTAAATTAAATACAATCAATATACAGAGGGCGAGTTTATCGCAAAGGCGCGATCATCAAACTAATCGTATTGAAGAGGCTTCCAATTGTGATGGCTGATAAAGATTTTTGAGAGAAATATTTTTTTTTGAATAAGTTGCACGTTATTAATTCACTCAATTTAAACCGCACATTATTTAAATAATTTGTGGTGAAATTACTAATGAAAAAAATGGCGCTAAATTAGTGAATAATTTTTCATTGAAAGTTCAATTCAGAGACAACACTGTTCACAAGGAAATATTTCTAAAAAATACGGTAGTCGATAAATGGTAGTTTTGTTCGTGAGCGATAATAATTAGATTACTTACTGATTGCTTCATATTATAATACATATATGATGTCTGTACTTAATAATAATAATATAGATCAATCAAAATTTCAACAGTGCCTAATTTGTTACCATTAGGCACCTTCTGTTGCAGGTATTTACAGTAATACTGATCAAGGTTAAGTATCATAAACCATAAACATGTCACCGCCGGATAGTTGAATCAGCCAGTAAGCTGAATGGCTAGGAGGCTTTAACATAAACTGTCTTGTTCCATAACTCAACTAATAGAAATGTCTAATTTTCGAGAAATTGCCATTTTCGTTATTTAAGTATATATGAATGAATGAATGAATGAATGAATGAATGAATGAATGAATGAATGAATGAATGAATGAATGAATGAATGAATGAATGAATGAATGAATGAATGAATGAATGAATGAATGAATGAATGAATGAATATTTATTTTCCAGGAAAAAATATCAATAAAATAATGAAGTACATACTACGTTATAAAATAAAGTATAAGTAATCTGTATGGATATAATAAATCAATTAAATACACAATTATATATCATGTTATGCTTAGACATAAAGTTAAATATGCTATATAATTATCGCTACGTTGTCTTTGTTCCGTTCAAAAGTTAAAAATTTCGAAAAATTTATTTATGGATTTGAAAATAGGAAGGTATATTATTTTTTTCATTAGGTTCTTTTTATTTAATGTACCTACGAAGAGAACCATGTATTTTTTTATACTTTTTTGTGAGTGACGTTGGTTGTGTGTATTACCCATCAAATCAAATTTTCGACTTGTTGAATTATGAAATTGGATAGTCGAATTATTGTGGTGTTCACGCGAAACGCCATAAAAGCCAGAAGATTTCACTTGCATATAAAACAAATTCGTCAAGCGTCCATAAACATGTCAGCAGGGTTACTCTTGACAAAACTAAACACAATCTTAATCTAGTCTTGATCTTGATCATACGACGCACAAAGGGACTATGGTCAAAAACACCGCACTACTGCTAACGCGCGATCGGTTTGCGTGTATTTTTGGCCAATAGTCACTTCGTGCGTCGTATGATCAAGATCAAGACTAGATTAAGATCGTGTTTAGTTTTTTCAAGAGTAGCCCTGCAGGTGCCTTTTGATTTCAACATAGTTTTAAAAACGGTTTTGACCATAGATATGAATGCATCGCCTATCTACGCATGCGCGTATAGATAAACCAACATAGTTTAAAGTAAACAAAGCCATTTAATGGATTTCCGATGTTTAACTAACCACCTAGTCATGTGGTTGATTGGCTAATTTAATTATCGGGCGGCGACTCATACATACTATGTTATACCTACATATTAAAAGATAATAAATTATTGATGCCTGCGTCTTGTTTTATAGCATTAACATAAAAAGAGAATGATACTTAATTATAAACATTAATTAGATTTCCATATCTCAATAAAATCCATAAAGTTTCTACCAAATATTAGCATTCCCACTCTTCCACGTCTTTTACAGAACACTCAAGTTTTTGAATGTCCTGTAAATTCGTAAAACATCACAAAAAATACTGATTACACTTTCGATTCAGTGATGAGGCATGCCACTCATCCTGGATGCCTTGAATTATAATATCGGCACAGAGAGAGAGAGAGAGCCGTTTGCGTGTTTATTATGTGCAGTTGTATGCCGGCTACCCCACTTATGGAAAATGAGTAGTGGTGTGAAGGAATGAAATAAGTTAATATTTATTTCTACATACTATTATCTCATTAGATTTAAACGTTTTTCTTATATGTATTGTATTGAAGAATGAGATGTGCATAAACATATCAATGATTTGCATTTCTTAAAGAATGTTGTACCCATCATAAAAAATCTACGCAGAGCTCTTGTATAGACTTATGAAAGCATTAATAAAGCCCTATTTCATGAGATAGCATAAAATAGGCTTTATTCAGGAGGAGACAGCGGTGGGTTGAGATTAAAAATATTTAATTTACTTCGAAATAAATAAAACAAGCGTTTTATTCTACTATTGTAGTAGAGTAAAACAATAGTAGAATGAAACGCTTGTTTTATTTATTTCGATATGGAATTCTACTACCTGAACACCGACACAGTGAATTTGATTTACTTATCGTCTCCTTCTTTTTTTTTTCAAGTTTTCTTGTCCTATGATAGTTGAACTGACACAAATCTTACGACAGACCAAGGCAAAAGCTTCAGGATAACAGCAATCGAGATCTTGAGAAACTTAATCCTAAAGTGCAAAAGAAACATGTGGTGAAGCTAAAGTTGGACGTAAGAAAGGCGATGCATGGTGGGATAATGATGTGAAAGAAGCTGTAGATAAGAAGAAGAATGCTTGGAAAGACTTACTGAATGTGAAACAGTGTGACACATGTGAAAAAGAGCGAAAGAAAGAAGTTTACAAGACATGCAAGAAGGAAGTGCGTGAAGTTGTGAAAATGAAGAAAAAAATGCTTGAAGATGAAGAATGTAAGAAATTGTCTACGTATGCGAGTGAAAATATGAAGATTTTTTGGAAGGAAGTGAAACGAAAGAGGACGGGTTCAAGTGTGAACAGTATGAAAGGGATAAAAGACAAGGATGGATGTGTGTTAGTGAATGATGAATGTGTGCTACAGAGATGGAAGGAATATTTCGAAGATCTGTTTGAATGTGATGGTACAAATGCAAATGAGTATGACGACAGTGAAAGCAGTGTGAATGAAAACGATATGATAGACATGAATGAGATTTTGAATGCATTAAAAAAAAGCGAAGTGCGGTAAAGCTGCAGGGTATGATTGTGTTGCCGTTGAGCTCATCAAGTCTGGTGGACCGGGGGCTCTCGCGTGGTGTTTGGAGCTTTTCAACGATTGTTGGAGAGAAGGTGTTACACCAGAGGATTGGAAGAGGGCTATCATCTGCCCCCTGTACAAAGGGAAAGGCTCTAGGCTTGAATGCGGGAGTTATCGGGCTATTAGCTTGCTGAGCTCAATAGGGAAACTGTATGGTAGAATTTTGATTGAGAGAGTACGAAAGATAACTGAGTGTAAGATATGGGATGCGCAAGGAGCTTTTTTGAATGGCAGAGGGTGCACCGATCAGATCTTCTCCCTGCGAATGGTTATAGAGAAGTTTCTGGGTAAACACCAGAGGCTTTTTTGTGCGTTCGTGGATCTGGAGAAAGCATATGATCGAGTGGACCGGGAAAGGTTGTGGCGCGTGTTGTCGGAGTATGGGGTGAGCAGCCGGTTGATCCGCGCAATATCTTCACTTTACGTGGGAAGCTCCGCTTGCGTGAGGGTAAATAACACTCTCTCGGAGTGGTTTGTCCTCACCAAAGGAGTGAAGCAAGGTTGTGTCATGTCTCCGTGGCTGTTCAACCTATTCTTCGACTACTGTATGCGACCTGTGAAAGAGATGGATGTTGGTGTCGAGCTGAATGGGTTTCGGGTGAATGCATTGATGTACGCAGATGATTTGGTGTTAATGGCTGAGAGTGAAAGGGACTTACAAGAGATTGTTACGTGTGTGTATGATAGTTGCAATTTGAATGGTTTGAAAATGAACGTTATGAAGACGAAAGTTCTTGTTTTTGAAAGAGAGAATGAAAAAACGATTTGCGAGATTAAAGTTGGTGACGAATGTTTGGAGCAAGTAAGTGAGTATGTATATTTGGGAAGTATGTTTACGAGGGATGGAAGATGCGATAGGGACATTGAAAGAAGGAAAGTGGCCGGTGCTAGAGTAAACGGTGCACTTCGACCCATTGTCAGCAATGACAATGTGTCGAACATGGCTAAAATGCTGGTGCACAATACCATTCTGGTACCGTCACTTACGTATGCAAGCGAGACATGGACGTGGTTGAAGAAGGACGAAAGTGGAATAAATGCAGTAGAGATGCGATCGTTGAGAAGAATGGTTGGTAAAACGCTGCGTGATAGAGTGAAGAATGAGGATATTGGAAGAATGAGCGGATGCAAGAAGACTGTTGTGGACAGAATGCGTGTAAATAAATTGAGATGGTTTGGTCATGTGGAACGAATGAAAGAGGAAAGAATGACAAAGAGGATATACTTATCTGAAAGAAAGGGTGTGAGGAAACGCGGGCGTCCGAGAACCACGTGGCTTGATCACGTGGATCAAATTCTCAAGGACGGCCGCGTGTTGAGTAAGAGGAACCGACGTGCGTGTATGAGGAACTGTATGAATGTGGAGGAAGCGAAGGAAGTGTGTAAAGATAGATCTGTTTGGCGTTCCGTTCTCTCTGCCTACCCCACTTGGGACACGGCGTGAGGGTATAGTATAGTATAGTAATAGTAATCCTAAAGAAGACTGACAATCCACTGCTCACGAAAAATAGTGATGATGATTTTGTTTTGACGCCATTTAACAGTCCCTAGACAGTCTCAAGGGCGCCGATGAAGAGTAATAATAATAATAAACTTTATTGTGCTTAAAAAACATACATATAAACAGATTAGGTATTAGTTAGGTTACATACATATAAACAGATTGATTAAGAGTGCAGTTTTTAATTTGTTTTTGAAGCTGGTGACAGTCTGATTGTCTCTCAATGGCACTGGTAGGTGATTTCACGTAACCGGCCCATCAACACTAAAAGCTCTCTGATAGAAGATAGACTAACCGGGTCTACTGGGCTCAGTAAGGGCCGAAATTATAAACGAGGAACCCAATATTCGTAAGTATGTCGACACTTTACGAACGGATGGCGATCTGTTCGTAAATTCTACTAGATACTGCATTATAAAACTATTTTGACAATTCGTTAAAAATAAATATATTTGCCTACTGTACCCATTGTTTTCAACCGGTGGTCACATAAGATCTTGCCTGTCTCTTTTATCTACCTGCTCCCCATTCATAAAAACTTCACCCAACAATCTCATAATTTACACAAAACAAATGAGAAAATGACAGCGATGCTATGAGAATATATCCTAACAAAACACGTGCGGATATTCATCTATTGTTATTTCTTTCTCTCTTCAGGCAAATAGTGAGACAGCAATGCTAGTCGTCAAAACTAAACCCTGGTCGGTCGGCCAGTTAAAGCCAATGGTAACATTTTACTGAAATAATATCAACGGATGTTTATAATGCTGAAAAACGAGTAGTTATATCAAATTTTGCACCATATTAAAATAACTCGACCTAACGGAATTTTATAATATTGGCCCTAAGTCTATTCACAGCCAGTTCTGAAGAGTGCAGACATCTTCTAATGGTCAAGTCAAGGGAACAAAACTCTGTGAGGCACGATGGTGCCACTTTGATTATAGATAGATTTGCTTGGTGATGCATTGTTTTGGAGGCCAAGCCTTGCAAGAGCTGTTCAGCTATCGGAAGTTAGTAAGTAGCCCACATTAGATCTAGCCCAATAATCATAGACAGAATACATAAATTTATTTAATTATTATGCTCAAAGAACGTAGTTATAATATGCAGTCTGCTAGCTAATCAAGTTTTAGCATAATATGAGATACCTAGGGGCCTATTCTCCAATCTCGATTGACGGATGTCGCAAGCGAGATTTTATTACTTTCGATCGATTTCTTAAAAACCCTATTCTTGAAAGTCGTGGACGACAAGTGTCGCACGATATCATGCGAGAATATTTCGAATGGTGTTTTACCACTCGAGATGAATGTCACACCAATCGACATGTCAAAAATTGATAAAAATGGCCGCTGTGAGACACTCAATGGTTGTTTACATTTCGCATACGGTATAAAAATAAAATGAAGTGATGCCGGATTTATAAAGTATTTTAGTTTAAATAAAAATATGACGAAAAGTTCGATATTGATTGTGACTCCTCATATAAATGCGCCATCTTGCGCGTCACGTGCCTCTCCACACGAAAGCGCCATCTCTTGAAAAAAGGTATAAATAAATGTCATTTTTCGATGACCACATACAAAAACATACAAAAAGTGCGACGTTGCCGGTAGCTTCTCGAATGTCGACCGTTTAAATCTCGAATGGCGTCAAGAATAGGGTCGTACACTGCCATTCGACTTTTCGTGCGAGTTTTTTAATCGACATATCTCACAGGTGACATTTATCAATCTAGATTGGAGAATAGGGCCCCTAGTAATGAAAAAGAAATAAAAAGATTGAGATTAATAATATAATGCACAATAATAAATTATCATTGTATAACGATATAAGTAGAAATTAAATAGTAGAATTGCAATGAGTTTGAAATAATCAGTGATCACTCTGTTATTAGATATATATCAAGATTTTATATTATTGCTATCTCCCTAATCAAATGTTGCATCTTAATCGATGAGTGCCGATACTTTGATGATGAGCCTGATTAGGTTTATGTATAAACTATAATTATTATGAAGTAATATTGGTCAAGACTTCCCCGACATCTTCTTGCAGACCGTGTGACCGGATGAGAAACATCATCTTTACTTGCATTATCGAGTTCATCATCATTTTAAAATGGATTTATGTTGAAAGTGTTGTATGATGTTATGAACAAATTAAGTAATATAGAAATAAGATTTTTTCATTTTATTTTTTTCTTTTGTTGTCGTAACAGGAGATTTTAAGTTGAATATTAAAAGAGATCCACCTACCACCCGAAAAGCGCAGATGTCCCGGGTCTTTCATTTATCTGAATTCTATACCTAACAAATCTTGTCCACACCGGAGGTGCCATAGTTGGCAGTCTGAGGGGCTGGCCGGTCAAAAAATCATTAAACCTCCAGAAACCTCCACATGTAGAATCTTTTGACTGTACTTTTTCGATGCGCTTCAAGCCAAGAGAAGCAAATAGTTAGACTGCAAATGGTACATCATTATATAGGTACAAGTATCTATGTAAATTGCATAATGATGGACAACTTTATATAATATAAGTACTCGTTTTTAGTAAAGGCTTTGATTAACACTACATAGCACGCATTTAGGTTTTAGCTTTCACTTTTATTTTTTGCATAATGTTAAGGACAGTCTCGAAAACTTCGATGATCCTAACGCAAGTACTAGGCAGTGAAAAGAAATTTCATCAGTTTAGAGAAAACCACCACTCTTCACGACATTCCTAATGTTAGATTAAAATAAGATGGTTGATTTTGCTTCGAGAAAAAGAGTTCTAAAAATTATGAAATCCGACATTCAGGGAAATCGTCAAAGATTCAGCAATTTTTTGATTTTTTTTTTAAATATATATATCTGGGTTTGTTATAAACCCAAATACAACCTTATACACCTTTCACACTAAGCTAAAAGGTTGTGCCTTTCTTATGTATTGTATGCTTTCTTAGTTTTTTGGTAGACGAGTATTTGACAGAATTCGGTTAAAAATTGCATGTGTCAAATAATTTTTAGATAAATAAGATTAACGATTTGTAATTATGACTACATTTAACAGCAAATTATATGAAACACACATGACCGCTTACGGTAGGAATTCTTCATTAAAAATAATCAAACGCTTTTCACTGAGTGTCAACTGGTTTGTGTATCTATAGATATGCAAATTATTTTAATTGAGATAATGGATGTTGTGTATAATTATATGTATAAAGAAGAACAATTATGTCTTGTAAGATGTTGGCTTATGGATCTTTATGAGCTACATTACTGACTACTTAAGCAGTTGGAGACAGAATAGAGACACAATTCTTGTGAAGTTATGTATTTCAAATATTTCTAGTGATGTTAACCTCTATCGAACAATCAAGTCAATATTTTTCTTTAATCAATGAAAGAGTACTGTACTATACTATACCCTCACGCCGTGTCCCAAGTGGGGTAGGCAGAGAGAACGGAACGCCAAACAAATCTATCTTTACACACCACTTCCTTCGCTTCCTCCACGTTCATACAGTTTCTCATACACGCACGTCGGTTCCTCTTACTCAACACGCGGCCGTCCTTGAGAATTTGATCCACGTGATCAAGCCACGTGGTTCTCGGACGCCCGCGTTTCCTCACACCCTTTCTTTCAGATAAGTATATCCTCTTTGTCATTCTTACCTCGTTCATTCGTTCAACATGCCCAAACCACCGTAGTTTATTCACGCGCATTCTGTCCACAACACTCTTCTTGCATCCGCTCATTCTTCAAATATCCTCATTCTTCACTCTATCACGCAGCGTTTTACCAACCATTCTTCTCAACGATCGCATACAGTACTACTCTCGCAATAATTTGTTTAGTATTATGCAAAATCATAGGTAAAGTTATTAGCTAAAAAAATTTAAACAACCACCTATAGTGCACAAAAAAATAATATTGTTTAGTCTAATAATTATTAGAACATTAAATAGAACTTTATCACAATAGTATAAGTAACCTGATATAATACTCTTTTAACTTTCTGTAATTAACTTCGGTTGATTAGTGTAAAGGAGAGGAGTAGATTATGATATTGTATAAACTATAAAGGTACAACAAAAAACAAATTCCATAATATTCATAGTACATATTGACAAAATCACTCTACTTTGAAGCGCAATCACACGTCTAGCCATTCTTTTGATCACTAAATAGTGATTTTTCTCAAGATGCTGAAGAAAAAAGAAAATATGCAGAAATTTATTTTGACAGTTTTGTTTAAATTCTCATAAATCAATCACATAGTGTGTCGTGAATTTCTGTCGAATTTTTGATCTAGAATAAATTTTTATCTATATATGTATTTAACGAAAGTGATAGTTATTTTGAAGGTGATTAGTACTTCATTTTTGAATGCATTTACAGTTGGAGGTTATAACTAGAGAAAAAATAATTATAGAATGAGGTGTTCTCTAAGAGTTCAGTATAAACATTATTCATCATCATCATCATCATCGCCCTCAACGCTCCTCTCGGGAGCACAGGGCAGAAACCAGCCTCCTCCATTCAGAGCGTCTCTGTGCCAATTGCGTCACCTCTTCCCACGACATTCCTTGCGCTCTGATATCGTTGTCATAGGAACGGTGTATTGTGAAAGAGGGACGCCCGGGCCGACGGAACCCCTGCGGACGGAAAAACAGTGCTCTTCTTGGCCAACTATCATTGGGCATTCTCAAAACATGTCCCAGCCAGGACCATCGTCTCTCTTGTATTACGGAGATTACAGGTCTCTGCTGGGTGCGCCGGCGCACAGCATCATTTGTAACATGTTCATACCATCTGACATCCAAAATCCTTCTAAGACACTTGTTTTCAAAGCTTAGTATCTTCCATTATTACAATTAACATTATTCAATGCATAATTAATTAAATTATTTAGAAATTTGACAATTCTTAGTAAATATTTTCGCTAATAAACATCATAGACAGATACGTTTTATAACAAGTTTGTTTGTTCACATCACTAGTATAAAAGATTAGTATGGCAATTGAACAATTACATCATACTGCGTACTGCACCTTATTATATACTTGTAATATTAATAACAATCTCACCTTATGATTCACAGATAATCAGAGTAATTTATATAATTATAATTTATTTTATATGGATATATTAATAACAAGATGTAGTTATTATTATTATGTTTTAATTACGAAAGATAAATATTTTCTTAACAACTTGTTTAAGCATCATCATACTGACTATCGCTCTGTCATAAAATATAGAAAATAGTTTAAGTAGTCACCTAATAAAAATTGAAATATTTGCTGAATTTGTGCACACGCATTATCACAGATTAAGATCAAAGTTATTTGAATGATGCGACTCGAATGAATTTCTAGATTAAAAGCTCGTTTTTTGCGAGATATTATCGAAATCTATTGAAGTTTCTGAAAGCTTTTAAATTAAGGGGTATTTCTGAAACTGATGGACACTATATATAATGCAGCAAAAAAATCTTGGCTAGAGACAAAATGGTTTGACACCATTGAAAAGTAACAGAAAATCAAGAAGTAGCAGAAAAAATGGATAACAAAAGGATTAACAAAAAAAGACATTTGTTCTAATTTAGACGTAATAAGGAAGCTGATGTATCTGAAAATCAAAAATATATCTTGAAGATTTTGAAAATTAATAATTTCATAAAAGTTCTTTTGATTATTGGCAATTAATCTGTGTTTCGTGTATGACTCGGAAAAAATTGGTCTCCAACTTTTTTCTGTAAGTTTCCAAGTGTTCTGTAAAAGTTGTTCGAATAAAATAAAGATATTTTACATTTTAAATTCAGCTATGAGATTTTCCACGCATCCCAAATGTCTTAATCTTTTGTTGACACGGAGAAGATAGTTTGCATGTTTATTTTACGTGGTTGATTTGCTGGTTACCCTACTAGTAGAATATGCAGTGATTAATCAATTAATCTGCTCGCATGGAATAATTGTCATTTATATAAATATACCCACTCGTACAAGCTATTCGTTTGAACTCAGGACAAATATTTTAATGTCTGATTGATCTCTCAAAAGACAGTAGCAATGAAGATCTTGTCTTCACAATAATGGGGGTCATATCGTGTGATCATACTGTTGTTATCATCACAATATTATGAAGGAGAAATAGTTAAGTTGGTTTCTGCTCATAATAAGATTATTACAAAGATACTGAGTCCACTTTAGTTCACTTCATCCAGTCGTCGTTAGACATTAAGTTATGTAAGTAGGTACTTGCATACTATAGTGATCATACAATAAAAATGAAACATATTTAAACAAATAAAATCACTTCTGTGTGATACTGTATTAAATTTTTGTGTACGTTTGTTGGATGATTTATTCGGCGCCGTTTAATAGAGTATCGAACGTTGTTACAGATTGATTTTTATTGAGGTCCTCGGGTAGTCGGTTTCTATTTTCAATGTTCATGAAAGTGATTTTAACATGATTCATTAATTGATATTATTATTGGTTCCTACTTATTTTATAGAAATATTTACAAAAATAATATTTTCATTACCATTAAAAATACAACTAAAATGAAAGCTAAAAATTTTTCATAATTAAGTCTTTAGAAGAAAATGTAAAACTAAACATTTAATTCTATACGAGCCTTCCGTTCTTCTACACTAGATTGTTAATCGTTTTTACATTTGATAGATTTCCAAATCCTACAAGAGTTTATATCGTCTCTACTTTTTAAAATACCTCTTTCAAATTGTTTCTTTCCTACATTCCTAGTTACATGGGACAACACAATGCACCCATTTTTCAAAATATCGTCACGCAAGTAATTAGCAGCTTTCCTTACAAGATTGACAGACAGACATGCGATTCAACGGACGTATGAATAGATATTAAGAGATTGATAAGATCCTAATCAATTCAATCAACTCTTACATCTATCAAAGATCAAGTCAATTTGATATCTACACGTAGAAAAGTGAGTGACTCACTGTTGGTAGTTATTATAGGGCGCATGCAAATTCCGTGATACAAATTGTGTCTGCTAGTCAAACGTTTGTCGACGGCATTCCTTCACGGGTTTACGCCCTAGTTAGTAAGAGTAGGTACCAGTAGTGACTTGTATCGAGACAGCATCTGCACAGTACTAAGTGATGTCAATTTTCTAATAATAATTTATTTAAAAACTTTTATGACTAAAACATAAACCCAATCGTGATTTCAAATTGACTTAGGGCAAATTTTTATTCTGTATTTCGAAAAAAATCATACATCTTGTGTGAGCGATAATATTGGAACAACTCAAAAAAAAGTCAATACATAGTACATAGATAGAAATATCATAGTACATAGATAAAAAGTCAGTACATAGATAGTTAAAAAACATAATCTTATTCTTACATTATTTTATCATCATCTTTACCATCACCTCATATGCCACAAGTGAAGTAGCCAGAAGACCAACCGCAAGTATTCATCACGCAAGCTACCCTCTACATGCCATAAAAAATAAGACATGCAGAATGAGTGGAAAATTTCACCGCTGAATTTCACACCTTCAAAAAACATCCTTTATATCTATAGATTTGGGACAAAACCTAAGTTATATAATTATGAAGGATTTGTCTTGTATTTCTAACACCATTAGAAACACAACTGAAAATGTTTTTCACGTGTTTGAATACATGAAAAACATTTTTATGTAATATCATTATTTCATAATATTCATAAAAACGTTTTTAAAAATATTTAGTTATAGTTATTATGCACATAAATTTATGTGGTGTAGTACATAATAACAATAACTAAATATTTTTAAAAATGTTTCGTAATCACCACATTGTTAGTACCAATAAAATCAAACAAATTCATAAAAACGTACCTTACATAGATAATGTATATATATTAGTATATTTTCAAAGTGTGAGTTGGTGTGAACTACTTATGTAGTTAAAAATAATAAGAAAATATTCCCTCTTAACTATTTAATCAATCATCAAATGAATCTCATTTCAGCATACCATAATAATCAATCTAAATTAACTAAAATCATTTGCATCACTTCATCATGCTATTATTATTACTTAGATCGCATCGTGCCTCTTGCACTACGTTTTTACTTACGTACATAATATTGCTAACACTGCATACTACTGAATCGAATTAATAATGCACATAAAATAATAATATAATATATTAATGTTATACAAGTTGTTAGAATAGTAGATGATTGTAAATGAGTACGATCATCACTCTTGTCTATTTGGACTGGTCTCAAGTGCTGCTCATTAGTGATATTTAATAATAATAATAATATGTGAAGATGTGCCTTTAATTAAACGTAGAAACGGACCGACTTGTCGAACTAGACGACTTTTCGATCACATTTTTCTAGTCGCCAAAATATACCGATTATTGTGTTTAGTTCACTTTCACTAATGTTTGTGTTCTCGTTCAGTCTCAAGTATTTTATTTATTTATTTATTAATACATTTTCCGGTATGAGAGCCTATCGCATAATAATAAAGTTGACAGAAAAACTGCAAAATTACACAAAAAATATTCCATACATTTCATAAAAACAACCGTAAAAATACATACATTAAAAAAAACATACATTAGAAACTAAAGAATACAAAATCACATTAATTCCTAACAGTAAATATTCCGACAAAACTGATCAACTTTATATCCATCCACATTTGGGTGTTAATCGTTAGGTAAATCAATTATAGAAAATCCAAACTAATCTGCTCTAATTTTATCCGAGATGTGTCATTTAAACACATCACTCTTTAATTTCTAAAACTCTTATTTAATTTGTCAGCAAGCAAAATAATAAGTTAACAATCATAAAAATATACAAACGCACACTATTCTTGTCCGCAAATCCGTTTGAATATCTCGCGCAGCTCAGCAGTCAGCAGTCGGATTACACAAATGACTAAGTTAACCTGTGATTCAATTGCAATTCACACTAAAAAAACAACGTGATTCAAATCCTCCACGTCCACTTGATAAATGCTTATACTGTGGAGATTCCATTATGCTGATGAATTAAAATTTATTTATTTATTTATTTATTTATTTTTATTTACAAAACAGTTTTTAAAAGATAAGTCACTAATGTCTACCTAACTGGGCATGAGCCCGTACCAAGGTAGACTGAGCAAGTTTTCACCTTACATTGTCTCAGCGCTCAATTTTCTTTACTTCAGTTACTAAGATTATTTTCCCTGCTTTATTTAATCATAACATAACAAAATGAACTATACTCCTGTGACAAAGATATCTCAGTGCTAGGAATATCGCGGGAAGAGGTAATTCCATTGATGAAAAGACGTTCTGAATGGAGTAGCCTAGTTTCTGGCATGTACTTCGGGAAGAGCGTTGAAAGGGGAATAATGATGCCATGTATATTTTTTTTTATCAAATAAAATCGATCTGACAACAACAATGTAACAACTGAACAGGAATAAATAAATAAGGAAGCTAGTTAGTGTACTAATTTGTGATAGGTAGGTACTTGTTTTGATAAATGGATCCAAAAAATATTTTTGAATTTATCCGAATGTTACCAAAAGTAATGATCGGTAGTTCTGATTAGTCGACCGACTAATGATAGGCCATTTGAATACCGAAAAGTCGTCCAAATCGATAGTTTCGTATTAAGTGCTAATTTTGAATTATGTTTTGTACTTATTCACTCATTAATACGTGCGAGGAAATAAAAGAAGTTTAACTTATTATAATTAATAAATGCTGGTACATTTCTATATACATAGAACTCATGAGATGAATATAAACAATTTATAATTGATTTATTGATGCAATTTGCTACTAACTCATTGAAATAATAACGTACTAGGTACGTACGTTCTGTTCATTGGAAACTAAAAATATGTAATCGACCAAATGATGAAATTTCATCATCTTTCGTTAAGTCTAAATCTAGAGATGTTATTATGATAAGCTGAATTTTCATACATAGTGAATTAGTTTCTAGAAGTTAAAAAATAATGAAAATAACTTTATATATTAGGCATGTAATTTCACGATTAGTGTCTAGGTACGTACTTTTTATTTATTTATTACATAGAGACACACACAGTTGGTTGACAAAACATATATGAAAATAAAAAGAAAGAGAATAAAGTTGGTTTGATCAGGCCAACCCCCCAATTAAGCGAGCGTAAATAAATATTAAAACATAAACTGAACAAAAAAGTTACCATGTATGTATTTACAAAATTTTGGAAGAAATGGTTGGCCATAAAGTCGATAATTTTTCTTAATCTTCCATCACACTGGTTTTGAGTCGAGGACGAAGAAGAAAAAGAGGAATTTGTATGAAGATTATATGTAATTCACATATTTATTACCTGCAGTTTAAGTTAATTTAATTAAATCTACTAGCGACTCCATTATTTTCTATGCCGCAATAGTGTTGGTCTACAGATAGATAAAATGTATGCAAATGTTCTCCACGTGTCCAATCTAGTTATTTACATCAATGTACCAGCATTGGTTATTATTGCAATCGTTGATGAGTTTTTTTTTTGTATAATTACTCATCTTCATCTCTTAATTGATTTTAAAGGAAAAAGCAGGTGTTATGAATCGATGTAATAAACTTCTTGACATGTTTGGAGAAGAGGTCAATATTTCAAATGTCAATATCATGTATCTGCAAATTAAGCGATTAATTTCGCAAGTTTCTGGAATGTTTCGTTTGATGATCTTTTGATTTTGATAACAATTTAACGTATTCACTTTCGCCCTCTGTTCGAAGATTACATACAATATCGACTGTGCAGCAGATTTTATCGAATTTTATAATATTTTCACACATTATTTTTTTCTTATTCATTTTATTGTGACTTTTTAGTATTGTGAATATCTTGCGTACTCAAAATTCAATAAACATTTACATAACATAACATAACATAACATAACATAACATGTATAGACAATTCACACAAACCGAGCTAGTCCCAAACTAAGATGTGAATCTTGTATTATGGGTACTAACGCGACGATACACATATATACAATGCACTACACACATATACCTATATGTAACACCCAGACCCAGGACAATCTGAAAAAAGTCATTCTTCATTTTGCCCTGGCCGGGAATCGAACCCGGGACCTAGTGACTCAAAGGCAAGTGCGTTAGCCTCCACGCCACACCGATCGTCAAACCTTTTTCGTCAAAAATTTACCTATGATAGTTAACGAGTTCTGCGCCCTTAAGATGGATGCTCCATTGAACGACGCCGAATAAATCATCCAACATACACAAATACATGCAACATCTACGTATACCATCACTGTATCCCACGAAAGTGGGGTAGTCAGATGACTAATAGGAAGTTATAAACATGTAAGCATTCCTTTTTGTCCTTTTAAAAATACAGAAATTTAAGATCATGTTCATCAGTGAATTGATGATACTAAATTTCTTATTATATAGAAATGTTTACGAATATGTTCTTTTTAAAAGAGTCTCAAAAACTAAAAAAAAAATTCAATATTTATCAAAAATAAATATCTCCACTGTAATGAAAATAATTTTATAATTTCACTACTATTGGTATCTTATCACGGCATATCTCACAAGTGGGGTAGCCAGCAGACCAGCTGCATGCAATAAATATGTAGGCTGTCTTCTGCGTGCCACCAGAAATAAAGACATTTCAGGATGAATGAATATAAAATGTAAAATGTCTTTATTTTCAAACACTTGGCTTTTATAGTTCACTCAAAAACTTACAGAAAAGAGTGGGATACCAATTCTTTGACGTGTGTTCCACGGAACAAACTCATTTTAATTCTTTGACGTGTGTTCCACGGAACAAACTCATTATAATTCTTTGACGTGTGTTTCACGGAACAAACTCATTATAATTCTTTGACGTGTGTTCCACGGAACAAACTCATTATAATTCTTTGACGTGTGTTCCACGGAACAAACTCATTATAATTCTTTGACGTGTGTTCCACGGAACAAACTCATTATAATTCTTTGACGTGTGTTCCACGGAACAAACTCATTATAATTTTAAAATGTTTATATTTATTCGATAGAAAAGCATCGTTGACTTATTCAGTCTGAACATGTCCAATCGGATGGTTTGATTTAACAAGATGCATGCGAATATATAGGAGTAGGTATTTATTATATTTTATTGATGGATCTAACGAAGTTAATACGTATGTTGTATGCGCAGTTGTCCAGCTTTCATGCAAATGCGCAGTTATGTGGAAGCGTGCATACTTAAACACTTGGTACTTTTGTACCATTATACCTATATTGTACCTACTGCATGTTGATCTAGTTAAAGTTGTACCGATGATCTTATATATATTACATATTATAAAATAGGAAGGAAAATACAATGTATGATTTTTATTCGAACTATCACTAATTCTATCCTGTTCTTTTTGGTTGAGAGATATTGTATAATTTGTCTTTTTAAGTGATTCACTTTGGTTATTTTTTTTTCGTGTATTAATGTCAAGCTAACAATCATATCATCATTCAAAAAATCACACTCCCATAGTGTGCGCTTGGCGTACTGAGCACCTCCGCCATTAGGGATCTTTGGCCAATTCAAGTCATCATAATAAACCCCTTACGTCTTGACCCGTGACGAAATGTACTACAATGAATTTTCACTATATTTTCACATGCACGTCGGAAAAATTATGTTGACAAGTAGGTATATTGGTCTTCTTCAAGTCCAAATGATCATGCCATATATTAATCAGAATGAGATAAAAAACAAAATAATAATAATAAAAAAATTAACGAAGAATTTTTATTAGTTAACAATCAAGAATTCTAAATTTACGTTAAAATATTTTGAATGTGATAATTTTTTGAGACATTGACTACGTTAAAATCACGATCCATATTTGGTTCTTTCAGATAACTTTGTTAATTGTTACAGGTACATAATAATATAATGAAAAGTTATAGTTTTAGAATTTTGATAAAAATGGAGGACATCTACAGTGAAACCGTGGTAACGATAATTTTTTAGTATAATAAAACAATTGACATGTTAAAGCATTTTGATTTCAATTAATAATACTGTTTTTGAATAATTTTATTTTGGTTGAAATAATCAGCAACCACTGTTAGAGATGGCGAAGAAGTTCTTATAACAGACCACCACTCATCACCACATAACTGCGATACGCATCACGTTTATTCATACATTATTATTCTATATATACCTACACACCTACTCTTGTTCTGAATATACTTAATATATCTAATTTAAACTTCCTCATTCCTAAATGTACTCACAATACATACTATAGATGAAAGCTACTGCCAGCTGATGTTACATATACATACTGCAGTCTTAAAGCTCCATGACTCGCGTGGTGAAGATTCCTTCGTCATATAATTTTAATTAATCTATTGGTCGTGTTATTATACTCTTTTTTGATTATTAAATTTGTTAATAGCTTCATTAAGAAGGTAATGCTATTTGCGGTTTGTATATCAAGTCTTTAATAATTTTTTTTAAGTATTTAGACAATGTTTTTTTTTGTCATTTGATTTAAAAAAATAATAGCGATCGATTTCGGCGAACTTTCACCGTCTTGTTTCGCAACTGTTACATAGAATATATCCTTCCAAAATAAGTGCAACCTGTAATATCCTACCCCAGTTTCTTTATCACTATATACAATTTTTCTTATTAAAATACATCCGTGTAAACTTGGTTGAAGGCCTCCGCCATTTATTTACATGTCACTAGATTATGAGCAACGTTCATCTAATTTACACTAACATATTCCATTAGGTCGACACAATATCTTTGGCCAAATGTTGGAGTCTGTTTCAACGCAAATTTTTTTCGTTTCCATGTCGGTCTTCTTACGCTTCGAGTTTATATTTCTTGATCACCAATTCATGAAACATTTTGACGATCTTCATGCACATATTATAATTTTGGCTTCTTTTTATTCGCAAGCGTGTATTGCGGAGATTTAAGTCTTCGTACTTGATAGTAACTAAGTACATATATGTATGAGCTATGATGGAAGGAGGCTTTATTCACAACTACTGTATTGACTAAATTATATCACGAACATATGAATTATGAACCTGCTGAACTTTATAATGAATATTATTGTATTTGTATGTAGATATTAAAGTTACTGCTTACTCGCATTAAAATTGCCAAGAATCGCATAACATATTATTAGAATACTGTATGATGAAGAATACTACTGATACTCGCAATAATTTTATGGACATTATTGTAATCATGATATTATAGTACTTTTCTTTTTTTTTTTCTTTTTAAAAAAGTTATATCTGGGTTTTGTAATAAACCCAAATACAACCTTATGCACCTTTCACACTAAGCTAAAAGCTTGTGCCGTGAAAGGGGAGTTTATCTTATCTAATAATATTCATAAACTTTGCATTTTACCTGTTGTATGTTGTACGAATTGATGGCCTGTAAACATGACCCCGTATTACGATGTTTGAATTCTTTGCATACTCAAATATAATAATGATTTAGCAGGTTAACTTACATAGGACTGTTACTAGAAATAAACATATGAATACGAGAAAAGTAGATGTTGGAGATTTTTCCATTGTGTTATACTGTTGTTTTTTCTTAAGGAAATAGGTATAGTGTTGTAATATTCTTGATACTTGACTTCCTGAAAATGTTTTGAAAATTGAAATAAATATTACAAAAAGTTATGTAAATTTCACCATATTTATGAAAAGAAATATAAAATACATGTTAATTTATTGGTTGAGTTGACGTTCATTTTGTAAAATTTCCTATTAATTTAAAGAGATAAACCGAATTAATTTGAGTTTCACTATATGTAATAATAAGTACAGTAACCTAGTTTCGACGTTACAAAGTCATAGTCAAACTCTTATTAAACTCTAAGGCCCAACGCATCAATCTGTAGTTAAATAAATTTACCTTAAGGATAAGCCTATCTCTAAGATATTTACCGCATCAATGTAAAGTTACGCTCTATCTAAAGGATAAACGACGCCATTTTTATCAACCACTTCAGACCGGTGGTTAAATATTTTAACTATAGGATAGCGAGGGCAGCTGTCAACTTTTATTGTTTTCGCGGGAAAACGCATCGCATGTTCTGTTGGAGAAGCTCGTAGTGTTTACGTTATTTTCTTTCTTCTTTTGGTGCTTCTTTTTTAAAATGGCAGATTTTCGCCAGCTTCGATCATTATTTGAAGATGATGACGATATGTTTTTCCTTGCGGCATCGGCGCCTTGAAGAAAACATACGTATAAACAAAGGAGCAACTATTTCGAGGAGATGGATGACGTAGATTTTTTTCGAAGGTTTCGCCTCACAAAACCTACAACTTTAATTGTGTTAGAACAAATTGAGAGTGAAATTGAAACTGTGACTGACAGGTAATATTTTTTTTTGTATTTTATAGTCTAAAAAATATACCTAACTATTCCTTTCGAGCCTTCAGCTCAGCTGGACCCTCCATGTGAAATGATCTTGAACAAGTGCGTAAGACACAATCCCTTGCTCCTTCAAAAATAATTTGTAAACACAGTTGTTTAGCTTATCATATAAGTGCAATTTGTTAGTTATACAATATGCTCATAAACATATTTGTATTAATTAGGCTTAAGTCAGGAGTACAAACACATTATTTCAGGATGTAGGTACCCTTGAAGTGGATTTATTCCACAAAGGGCACATTATAAATTGTCTAGTCATTATATTAATGTTTGGTATCTGTACATAACCCCTAAAATTTCTTTTGATAATATTGAGATATGATCTTGTTCAACCAGTGTTTCAATATTTATTTAGATCAGCTACGAATTATATTGTATTATGAAAACTAAACGTACATACTATTTGTACCATCATACCTATTCTTATTATTCTTTGTATTATATTATTAGGTACCTACTTGTTTGATAACATTATTTTGCTGTGTACCTATGCATTGCTAATGTGTTTGTGTGGGTAGATACTTTTTGTTATATGTTTTCACTATCTGTTGTTTTTATTGTTTTTTTTCTTTTTCATGTTAAAGGCTTATATATATCCGTTCACTGTGTAACTAAATAAAATAAAATATATATTATATTCCGTGGAATATACTGAACACAAATATAGCAACATTTAAATTTTCAGGAATCATGCTGTAAAGCCAATCGACAAACTTCTTTTGGCTTTGCGATTCTATGCACTCGGAGGCACATTAAAAGGGGTTGGCGATTTTGTCGGAGTAGGAGAAACGACTGCGAGGAATATTGTAAAGCAAGTGTCCATTGCTTTAGCGAGGTTGAGAAAAAAATATATAAAAATGCCAACTACAAATGCAGAATTGGTAGAAGCTCATTCTTCCTTTTATGCGAAAGGCAGAATTCCAAGGGTGATCGGAGCCATAGATTGCACACACATTCGAATAAGATCTCGAGGTGAATGAATTCATTATTTGTAATGTAAAAATAAGTGTATCAATTCAATATGAAGAAATAGTCAAAAGGTTTCAAATTTTATTACATACTTACAAAGTAATTGAAAACTGTTTTCTTTTATCTACAGGAGGGGAACAAGCGGAGTATTTCCGTAATAGGAAAGGTTACTTCTCTTTGAACGTGCAGACTGTGGCTGCGAGTGATCTAAGGATCATTGATCTGGAAGCACGATGGCCAGGATCAGTGCATGATCAAACAATTTTTGATATCTCAAAAATTAAAAATGATCTGCAAAACAGGAAGTATGGTAATAGTATTCTAGTTGGTGACGGTGGGTATGCTAATACACCATATTTGATCACACCTGTTCTGAATGCGTCATCAAGAGTTGAAGAAGTTTATAATGAGGCCATCACCAGAACAAGAAATGTTGTTGAGAGGCAGTATGGTGTATGGAAAAGAAGATTCCCGATTCTGTCTACAGGCATGGCTGTTAAAACAGCAACTGTACAGGATATAATCGTTGCAACAGCCGTTCTTCATAATGTGGCGTGCATTATGAGGGAAGATATACCGCCAATTATATCAACTGCAAATGTTGAGAGTGAGTGGAGTATAGATCCTCTCAATTCCGACACAAACATGAATGCCAGACAACATCTTCTCTTAGAATATTTTCCTCGATTTGTTTAGAAAGGTGGTTTCATTTTGGTGTGTTGTAAATATATCATATAATGTCCTCCCATGTTGTAAGTACATATATATTATTTTTTCTGTCTGTTATGCCTGTATTAGTGTTTTTTTTTAAATTTTTTTCATTACTCTTTTTAAATATGGGCTAATCTTAATTGATATTTATTCTGTGTAACTGTTTTTATTTTACATACATTTCAAGTTTATTAAGGCATAAATGTTTTATATATCGACGTTGCATATTTAATAAGAGGCAGTGTGCAGACATTTTTACTTAGGTATACTCTTTAAAAACTGTTCATTAGGGCATTAAAACTTGTTTGGCAGATTTTCGCCAGCTTCGATCATTATTTGAAGATGATGACGATATGTTTTTCCTTGCGGCATCGGCGCCTTGAAGAAAACATACGTATAAAC
Organism: Athripsodes cinereus; assembly: GCA_947579605.1. Taxonomy (NCBI): domain Eukaryota; kingdom Metazoa; phylum Arthropoda; class Insecta; order Trichoptera; family Leptoceridae; genus Athripsodes; species Athripsodes cinereus. The sequence goes on along the minus strand of OX388306.1, from coordinate 7,896,835 downwards.
AAAGGAGCAACTATTTCGAGGAGATGGATGACGTAGATTTTTTTCGAAGGTTTCGCCTCACAAAACCTACAACTTTAATTGTGTTAGAACAAATTGAGAGTGAAATTGAAACTGTGACTGACAGGTAATATTTTTTTTTGTATTTTATAGTCTAAAAAATATACCTAACTATTCCTTTCGAGCCTTCAGCTCAGCTGGACCCTCCATGTGAAATGATCTTGAACAAGTGCGTAAGACACAATCCCTTGCTCCTTCAAAAATAATTTGTAAACACAGTTGTTTAGCTTATCATATAAGTGCAATTTGTTAGTTATACAATATGCTCATAAACATATTTGTATTAATTAGGCTTAAGTCAGGAGTACAAACACATTATTTCAGGATGTAGGTACCCTTGAAGTGGATTTATTCCACAAAGGGCACATTATAAATTGTCTAGTCATTATATTAATGTTTGGTATCTGTACATAACCCCTAAAATTTCTTTTGATAATATTGAGATATGATCTTGTTCAACCAGTGTTTCAATATTTATTTAGATCAGCTACGAATTATATTGTATTATGAAAACTAAACGTACATACTATTTGTACCATCATACCTATTCTTATTATTCTTTGTATTATATTATTAGGTACCTACTTGTTTGATAACATTATTTTGCTGTGTACCTATGCATTGCTAATGTGTTTGTGTGGGTAGATACTTTTTGTTATATGTTTTCACTATCTGTTGTTTTTATTGTTTTTTTTCTTTTTCATGTTAAAGGCTTATATATATCCGTTCACTGTGTAACTAAATAAAATAAAATATATATTATATTCCGTGGAATATACTGAACACAAATATAGCAACATTTAAATTTTCAGGAATCATGCTGTAAAGCCAATCGACAAACTTCTTTTGGCTTTGCGATTCTATGCACTCGGAGGCACATTAAAAGGGGTTGGCGATTTTGTCGGAGTAGGAGAAACGACTGCGAGGAATATTGTAAAGCAAGTGTCCATTGCTTTAGCGAGGTTGAGAAAAAAATATATAAAAATGCCAACTACAAATGCAGAATTGGTAGAAGCTCATTCTTCCTTTTATGCGAAAGGCAGAATTCCAAGGGTGATCGGAGCCATAGATTGCACACACATTCGAATAAGATCTCGAGGTGAATGAATTCATTATTTGTAATGTAAAAATAAGTGTATCAATTCAATATGAAGAAATAGTCAAAAGGTTTCAAATTTTATTACATACTTACAAAGTAATTGAAAACTGTTTTCTTTTATCTACAGGAGGGGAACAAGCGGAGTATTTCCGTAATAGGAAAGGTTACTTCTCTTTGAACGTGCAGACTGTGGCTGCGAGTGATCTAAGGATCATTGATCTGGAAGCACGATGGCCAGGATCAGTGCATGATCAAACAATTTTTGATATCTCAAAAATTAAAAATGATCTGCAAAACAGGAAGTATGGTAATAGTATTCTAGTTGGTGACGGTGGGTATGCTAATACACCATATTTGATCACACCTGTTCTGAATGCGTCATCAAGAGTTGAAGAAGTTTATAATGAGGCCATCACCAGAACAAGAAATGTTGTTGAGAGGCAGTATGGTGTATGGAAAAGAAGATTCCCGATTCTGTCTACAGGCATGGCTGTTAAAACAGCAACTGTACAGGATATAATCGTTGCAACAGCCGTTCTTCATAATGTGGCGTGCATTATGAGGGAAGATATACCGCCAATTATATCAACTGCAAATGTTGAGAGTGAGTGGAGTATAGATCCTCTCAATTCCGACACAAACATGAATGCCAGACAACATCTTCTCTTAGAATATTTTCCTCGATTTGTTTAGAAAGGTGGTTTCATTTTGGTGTGTTGTAAATATATCATATAATGTCCTCCCATGTTGTAAGTACATATATATTATTTTTTCTGTCTGTTATGCCTGTATTAGTGTTTTTTTTTAAATTTTTTTCATTACTCTTTTTAAATATGGGCTAATCTTAATTGATATTTATTCTGTGTAACTGTTTTTATTTTACATACATTTCAAGTTTATTAAGGCATAAATGTTTTATATATCGACGTTGCATATTTAATAAGAGGCAGTGTGCAGACATTTTTACTTAGGTATACTCTTTAAAAACTGTTCATTAGGGCATTAAAACTTGTTTGGACTTTTTATTGGCATGTGATATTATTCTTTAAGTATTGAACTTTAATATTTGATACTAAGAATCACTATATAAAATGGTTATGATGTCATTATAAGCAGTTTATTCAAGAAATGACAAAACATTTGTAAAGTCACATACCCCTTTTTGAATATGCAACGACGATAAGTTACAATCTATTGGATTAATAAAAAAAACACCTGTTATTCACTATTTTTTATTTACTAGTCTCTTAATTTGGCAATTTGTAAATCTGAAAGAAGATTTTTTTCGTTTGTATTTCTAATTTTTTTAGCAAGATTTGCTCTCGCAAACTCCTGCTGAATTGTAGCTCCTCCAATTGTTCTTGAAGGATTTTGTTTTCCAGATCTGCGTTTTCTCTTTTCTTTCTCAGAAGTTCATTGACTTCGTCATCTTTTGCAGATTTTGCAATCCTAAGTTTTGGCCGTCTCCGGCTACTCCACGGCCTTAATGAAGGTTCTGAAATTCGTATGAATAGTTAAATATTATGACATATAGACAATTATCAGGCATCAAAATAAATATTTTGCGATAACTAGCGGTAAGATAGTCTCCAATAAAAGTACTCACCAATGTTTCTAGGAGTTGCAAAAGATGGCTCCCCTGAATCAATGGAAGGCACCTCAACTAATTCAGTGTCTAGAGCTGAAGGTACCTCAACCAATTCAATCTCTGGAGCCATGGGTACCTCAACCAATTCGATTTCTGGAGCTGTAGGCACCTCATGCACAATCACATCGTCTGTGGCAACTGGATCTTCTGAAATTCATTAGTTTAAAACAAAATTTAAATATTAATATAATCAATGAACTGACCTAAGTACATGTCGTTTATTAAAGCCTATACGGAAGTATGTAGTTAAATATCTTTTTGAACAATGATACTGCCCATTACTTTTATTGTTACAGATTACACAAATGTAAATGCACCCCCACACACACGCTCCAAATGACTTCCCAAGATCCTGAACCGCCGGACATTGTTCTTCATTTTAATTAAATATTTTGAATAATTAAACTATTAACAATTAATTATTTTATGAAATTGAAATCTAACCCATTCATTCTTATATTTAGCATTAATTCACCTAAAAACACATTGTATAATTTAAAACCATGTAGCTAATAACTTGTGTTATATAAATACATCAACTCTCAAATCATAGTTCAACTAGAGGAGGCAACCTCTATAAAAATGCACATCTCTGATAAGGGTTTTCTGTGGTTTCCCCGTTATCGTACAAAGGCAAATGCTGGAGATGTTTGATATAAGACCGTCCACAGCGGCTCAAAATTATAATAATATGATTTGACGATATATCATCCCTTCATATTTTTATTTCATTGTTTTATATTTGTTACATACCTATGTTGAGATGAAGCTTCACTTTACTTTTGCCTGACATTGAGAGCAGAAGCTCTTGAAAGCCAGCTAGCAAAATGAAGAAAGTCAACAGTGAAATAACTATATATCGTGTTTTATTAATAAATTATAACCAATTTTTTTTTATGTGAAGTAGTATGATCCTACTGTAAAATAAATTGCACTGTAAAGTAAAATAAAAATAATCACCTTTAGAAGACATCTGCGCCTCAAAATCTGGTTCCTCAACGCTGGAGTCGAACCTCCCAGGCAGGCCAACACAACTTAGCGATATCGTGCTAGCCAGAACTACCTCCTCCTCGGACTTCAAGTCCGGGAATGGTCTATAAGAGCCACCACCAGTACCTCTGGAATATTGGGTTGCCTGGGCGAACTTCTTCCTTATTTCTTTCTTGGTGGCATTATATTTCCCCCTCAATGTTTTAGAATTCCGTGGCTGAAATGCATAATTTTATCACATTTACAACAAAAATGAGTTAGTATTAACTGTTCACATTTAGTATTAATTACACATTCTCAATATAATATGACGCATTATTTTGGTTAGCTGGAAGATATTGCCTCCAGGCAATAAGCTCACAAATTGCTCATGATTTCTTAATATAGTTATTATTATAGCTTAATGCCCACAGAACAATATCGCATTAGCACCAAGAACATTGGTTTGTACATCTTTAATAAACCAATCCAATAAATATAACTTCCACGACAAGAGTGGACTAGCATTTTCGTATAAAAATACACTTTTTACTACCAGTTGCACCATTATCACAACAGAGATGAGTACTTTAAAAAAAGAGTATGTACTTACTGCTCCCATGCAAGACGCATTAAACTGGGCAGTTATTGTCTCCCAAGACTTCTCCTTCACCCTCCACGTCACCGCGTCTGATTTTTTATTTTCCAACACATGTTTCTGCTCATTGCAGAGTCGCACCAGGAGCTGAACATCACTGGGAGAAAAGTTGGTTGATCTATTCCTCATTTCCAAACTCATTTCTAAAAACATCGAGACAAGACAATAGATTGATTGCAGTTTATTAAATAGAAATAACTTGATATAAAAGTGATATTGATGAACATAATTTACCTTTTTACTTAACATATTACTTCTGTTACTAAATTACTGCTTTGCACAACACGCGTGAACTTCCAAAACGTAAACAAAAGTGACAGCAAAGCGCGCGCGAAAAGGTAGAACCATAGAAGTTATACGATAACCATCGACAAATCATGTGAATTCAGTGTAGCCAACATGTCAGACTCGTAGTTAGTTATCCATTGGATAGTTTTAGATTGATGCGGCGAAAAAATTTAACCATCACTTTATCCTTAAGATATTTTTATCCTTTAGATAGCTAACTACAACTTTTATCTATATATTGATGCGTTGGGCCTAAGTAAAGATAAAATTATAGGATTTGACAATGACATTGTAAGCCGGTATCAGGTTACTACACTTACTTTTAAGTGTAATAAAACTCAATCAGTTTGTGTTTATTTCTATAAATTGATAATTTAATATTTCTCTGTGAAATATTTCTAGGAGTAGGTGATATGCAATTTAATACTTTGATTCAGATTTGTCACAGTTATTATTTTATATGTGTAGAAAATTGGGTATTGTAAAATTATCTAAGTATGTTCCTACTTAATCGTTTTTTAGTACATTTATATAATTACATAATTATTAATAAGTGTTCAATTTTTAATAAAATAATCAACTTTTTAAGGTTTCTGACAATGTTAAACAATATCAGCTTAACCCTTAGCAGGAATCGCTATTTTAGGCAACGTAACTGGAATCGGGGGTCAAAAATGACCCGAACAGAGTTGTAAGGTAGCATATTCAGACCATCAATATATTTTTAATTTTTCGTTAAATTTATTATTAAACAACTTATTAACTAAACAATTAACAATTTTTTTACACATTTTACCATAAACTATATAGTTTTTAGCAAAATCAACTTCTGTCTAGTTTTTTGTAATTTTTTTGTCAGTATCAACTACAGGAGCTTTTATTCATTAAATAAATAAAAACAACATAAAAACATTTACTTTTATCGCTTTCTTATATGAACATTTAACAAAAAAACAGGAAATTCTCTTGAGATCAACTCAAACAAAAAAAATGACAACTTAAAACAAAACTCCTCTTATAAGTCTAACATTTGGTAGGTACATGTGGTATTTTTGGCACTATGTTTTTTTATATATAAAAAGTAAGCACTTGCTACACTTTAGGGAACCTTTCAGGTCCTTTTTACGATGACATAAATAACACCTTCCTCTCTTACGGTTGTTTGTTTGAGTGGCATTAGTAGCTACGTCTTCTTCTACTTGATGTTCTTAAAAAAAACTATTCTTGTTTTTAGGTCTAACAAAAAAAAATTATGTGGTTTTGTACAAAGGCATGACTTATTCGATACCAATATTTTTTTATATATTTAGTTCTCTTTAGGCGCATTTCTGGCTTTCACGCCTTCCAAAAAACATAACAATAATACAACCATTCCCGGACTTGGGGGTCATTTTTGACCCCACATGTGTACATACCTCCACTTCAAGAAATATTAGAGCGACGCAAGTTCGTCACCCGCTGCGCCTCCTGACGTTATGAGATTACGTAAGCGCCCAGGATTGCAGGGCCTAAGACTTCAAAGTTATTACTTAGAATTGTGTCGTTGGGGTCATTTTTGACCCCCGATTCCAGCTAAGGGTTAAGATTATTCAATCAAAATTATCACTTAATTAAACACAAATGTTTTCATAAGACTTCAAATTTATTTTTGATCTACTCAATCAATGTATGCAAATAATGTGCGTAATAAGCTCTTATTATGAAAGGCTTCATCAGTTTCTTCAACAATTCCCATAATTGTTACACATCAAATAAAAAAAAATATAAGTGAAGACATAAAAGTGTAAATTATACGTGTTATTAAATACCTAATATAATTGGAGCAAAAAAAATGATGAAAATGTGTTTAAAGAAATAAGTCTTCATTTTTATAATACGTCTAAAAAGTTTTTCTACAATTAATCAGTAACCTGTCAATTTCAAAATCTTGACAAGGCCTTCTTTGCTGGAAAGGAAGCAAGAGAAACCAGCAACAGCAACAATAAAAAAATATATACATATTTAATTCAAAAATTATTTTTTTGGAGCTTACTTTGGCATATTACTATGATGTGAGGCGGATGATGTAAAACACAAAATTTATTTATACATTTCGATTCCCGGCCAGGGCAAAATGAAGAATGACCTTTTTCAGATTGTCCTGGGTCTGGGTGTTACAATATGTATATGTGTTTAGTGCATTGTATATGTGTATCGCCGTGTTAGTACCCATAATACAAGATTCATATCTTAGTTTGGGACTAGCTCGGTCTGTGTGAATTGTCTACACGTGTTATGTTATGTGTTATTTATTTTAAAAAAAGAAGACATGTAAACCTTTTAATAATAAAAAATAAAAATTAAAATAATTTCCAAATCTAAAATCTAACACCCCTTTATCAATAAATGTCTTTCCCAAACACAAATAACAGTCCTTGTACGATTCTATTTTACTATCGATTAATTGCGAACATAAAAAAAAACAAACACACGAGACTCACACACGTAGACTGCTCTCCGAAGATCGTTCTGCCTGGGCACTCAGGCAGACGCTTTCCATCCATCGAGGACATCCTGGCATGAAGCCTTCAGGATGAAGTGGTTCCAAGGCCGGCGGCTGCCGCCCCAAGGAAGGTCTGCACCATGCGTCCAAGGCCGTTGGCGGGACAGCACGGCGTCCATTCTCCGCTCGCTGCTGCCTGGAGCGAGCGAGCGGAGTCTTCTCCGACGTATGGTGGAGTGGTCAACCTGCTTCTACGGATGCCTGACGGGAAGTGATCTGGCCTGCATTCGATTTGCAGCATCCCCTCGTGTCCTAGTGTTGGTGGTGACAAATGTGTTGCAAGGCCACTATTGTTTCATCAAAACAATATCCCTCGTCCGGGCCATACCGCTTACTAGCTAGTATGCCCGGGGACTTTACTCGGTGACGCTTGGCAAATTAATTTAATGCAATACAAATATTGTTCACAATTAATAAGTGTCCATTTCACTACACATCGTCGTTCATTTTCATTACATTGTTCATTTATAATATCTCTCCATTCATAACCTCCCAATCTATTTTGACAAAAATTCGAAACTAAAAATACCTAACTAAAGATAACTTAAGTACTAGTTACAATTTCAGATGGTGTATGTCTGTAGGTATATACACTCGTGTAGGCAGTATTTCATATCTCACTCGATATGATACCTTTCTACAAGAACGTTCACATCGAAATTATAATGAACATACCAACAGACATACACCCTAAATACAATCTATTAATATGTATGAAAGAGTTAATAAAATAAAAATAAAAATAGCGATGGACCATGAGATAAGTGAAACACTTGGGCCTAGTATTTCATACTGGCCTTAGGGCGACTTTGAAACGCGATCCAAAATAATTTCAATAATCCTGTATATCAATGTAGATAAACTTCAAGATAGTAGATATCTAGCTCAAAAATATTAGGGCCAGTCAGACTACAGTTTAGGGTACCCTCAACATGCCCGCAATCTGTCTCGTGCGCCGTGTCATAAAATTTCCTTACTTTTGGCAAAATATAATTGGACTTGGAAGAATTTATTTCTATTTTTAATAACTTGTATAAAGCATTTTTTTTGTATAAATATATTACAAAAAAAATCTTTATTAATATAAAACATTCATGGATTAATGCAATTCTATTTAAAACTTGTTATATGGTGATAATAATATGACCGTTTATTTTTCAAAACTATTAATTTTGGCAACACCGCAATCCGGCGGCAAAGATCGTCAACCGAATGCCCAACGGCCATTTTGGTTTCGCCGCTGTTGTTTTGAAGTTTGTTGTTTCTTGAGATTTCTTCCGCGCGTTATTGACTAGCTTGAATTTTGGAATATCTGGACTGCTGACCTTTGCTTGGATTTGGACCTAAATATCTGAACTGCTAGCCCTTGCTTTAATTTGGACTTTTGGAAACCGTTTTGATCATTGGCTTGTTTAAAGGATTGGCTTATTGTGATTTTTGTTGTTTCGCACCGAAGTATTATTTTGTTTGTAAGTATGCAATTTTGTTTTTATTCAGTTATTACAGACAAGCGTATGTAACCCGGCATCGCTCGGGTTTAATTAAATAGAAAACCTTGCAAATACATGGGTTAAAACAACAAAATCTTATTGAAAAAAAAGGAGTAAGCACTTACGTGGATAAAAGAAGTAAAAAGCTCTTCCCAATGAGAAAACTTAATTTTTGACTCCCTACATGCCTATATCTTAGTAACAATAAATAGGTAGGTACCTACATCATAAAAAGCATTGCAAATCTCTTCTTAATGAAAAATCTTGAAGTTTGATACCTCACATGCCCATATTTAGGTAAAAAAAAATAGGTAGGTACCTACATCGAAAAAAGTGCTGAAAAACTCTTCCCAATAAAAAATCATGAAGTTTGATACCTCACATGCCCATATTTAGGTAAAAAAAATAGGTAGATACCTACATCGAAAAAAGTGCTGAAAAACTCTTCCCAATGAAAAATCATGAAGTTTGATACCTCACATGCCCATACTTAGGTAAAAAAAATAGGTAGGTACCTATATCGAAAAAAGTGCTAAAAACCTCTTCCCATTGAAAAATCTTGAAGTTTGGCACCTCAGATGTTCACATTTATGTAAAAAAATAATAAGTAGGAACCTACATGGAAAAAAAGTACTAAGAACCTCGTCCCGATGAAAAAGCTTGAAGTTAAGAAATCCCACATATTGGTAGGTACCTACATGGAAAAAGTGCTAAAAACCTCTTCCAAATGTGTAAAAACTCGAAGATTGTCATCCCAAATTTCTATAAGAAAAAAGGGTAAACATCCCATTTCGTGAAAAAATTGTAGGCACATAAATGTTAAAATATTATAATTGTCCACATTCGAATTTGTATTTTTGGTTTGCAGTGCATAAATGGGTATTTGCTATGAAATTAAAAAAGTCAAGAATAAATTGTCACCTAAGTATTTACTCTTTATTCCCAAAAAACCTTAAAAATGGATTATCTGCATCCTTCAATATTTCAGAATATTTTACTATCAAATATTTCATAATTTATGTAAAAAATATTAGGTGAAAATAAATAGGTTCCCACTCATTGAAAATCATTTAACATTGTTTATGGATTTTATAGGTAAAACTATTATTATTCTACAGTATAGTTTTCTATGGTTTCATAATGTCTTCCATTATGAAAATAGCCCAATATGTCAAAAATATGCAATTTTTGTTCACGTAATTCAAGAGCTTTTCTCATTAGCAAACACGATATTTTATTACGAAAATAAACCCTAAATATTTAGTTTCAGAATTGTTGTATTAATTGTTACATCCATTTTGATATTAATTCAATTTAATGAAAAATGTTTGACTGTGAATATTGCTATTTACTAAATCTTGCATTAATTTTACATACATTTTGTTGCTAATTTTGTGACATGGTCGCATTAAAATTAAAATATCTTTATCAATACGTAAGATATTTAAAATGTTTTTAGCCTTAAACCTGCCCAGAAGATGAGACCTTGTATAGAGTGTATTATTTTACTTCGGTCTTTCCTAATTTCCGAGTCCATTAAGGACATACATACATACATACATACATACATACATACGAACGGACTCAAATATTTATGTGTGGATTGTGTTGGACAAAGTACTCATGACATGTAAAATTAAATTTTTAGATAATGGATGCAAACAAAAGAAGCACCAACTTTTCTGCCCAGAAGTGACCTTGCTGAAGGATTTGGTTAAAAAAAAATGGTCAATTGTGGAGTGCAAGAAGACAGATAATACTACGTGGAAGCAAAAAAGTAAATGTTGGGAGGATATTTCAAATCAATTCAACAGCATAAACCATGTTTATCGCCCGGTAAGTGTTTTGAGAAAGAAGTGGGAGAATGTTAAAAAAACACTGAAAGGCAAAATTACACAAAGCTCGCAATATGCAAAGGGCACTGGGGGCAGTGATATGTTATACCTAGATTTGCAATATGAATCTCAAACATGTACCATCAATAAAATCTCTTTGCGGTCCTTGGTGCCGCAATTTTTAGTTTGAAAAAAAGCGACACACATATAAATTGTTTGTAGATAACAAGAGATAGACAATATGAGAATGGGGATTATTACAGACGTCAAAGGCCGGTAGAAAGAGATGAATATATACATAAGAAAAGAGATGAATATATATTACTCAGATATTGTACCTCGACGGGTGGGTACACATTTTTAGAGAATATTTGTATGACATTGCGAATCTAGTTGTAACATATCACTGACTGGGGGTGGACCACCAATGCCATTTCAAGAATTGCCATTTGCCAATGGAAATAATTAACATGTTAAATGTTCAGGCCACAGGCACACCATCGGAATTCGATAGTGATATGAACAATTCAAATGCACAGGTTGGTTTTTCATTATTTTGTTAGATTTTCTGGTATTATTTTTGTTAATTGAACTACAGCACACAGTTGAGTAGTATTTTGGAATGTGCCATACGCATTCATACCATCACGCTGCTTCCCTCGCGGAGTAGACAGAAAGGAGTGAGCGCCACTTCTTTCCTTGCATACACCTCTTGCTTCTGTCGCTGTCATACAATTCCTTATACATATGCACTCCTGTTCAGGGCACTCAACACACGTTTCCGAGCACTATACCTCTCAGCCAAATATAATTTCTTTGTCATTCTGTCCTTATTGATTCTTTCCACATGCCCAAACCAATCATAATAATAAATTTATGTCCATTATATCGATCATTACATGGAATGTGACGAGTGCATATTAGTCTTTTGTTTATTAATCATATGTAACGGATAATCATTTCTGTGTTCAGACACCTTGTGTGGAGGAAATAATATTTGTTGGCGAGGATACCACCATGAGAGGAAATAATATACATGTAAATGTAAGTGAACAATCTTTGAAACGCACACTTTGATTCGTAATGAAAGATAATCAACATTAGTCATGATTTATATTTACAGATTGATCATCCCAGTACATCTGAGACTGAAGTAAAAGCCATCAGGAATAAAAATTGGCAAGTAATAAGTCCATTGACTTCAAAGAAGAATACTTCAATTGCTCTTGTAACAGTCTCTACATTGTAGAAAATAAGTAATGTAGAAAATTAATATTATCTGCATGCTTTGGATTTCCGTTTTCTACACTGTTCACCAATGTGATGGCTTGCTGCATCTCTTCAGATAATGGTGGAGGATCTTTCTCATTGTATCTTATGGCGATGTTATGTAACACTTCTGTGGCTACTATTTTTTTTATTTTTTATTTTATTTTATTTATTAGTAAAAGTACATAACAGATAACAACTATAAATATGGTTTACAAAATAGAAAAAAGACGTTCATAACTCAGCTGTCATCCACAAACATGTACCACAGATAAGTAAATTATTTAAGTATCACATATTCCGCTCATTCATCTGTTCTCACTAGCATATCACACAAGCAGCCATCGCTAACATACCAAAATTAGCCCCTGTACTTTGTTATTTTTTTTATCTTATCCCAAGAGACAACACTGGAAAACGTCTCTTCCATACTCCAAAACACCTTTCAATGGTATTCCTAGTCCTTATTTGAGCTTCGTTACATAAATTTTCTGCGCTGCTTTGAACATTTAATATTGGTGTAATGAGACATTTGGTTAAGGGATATCCAAAACCCCCCTAACAAAATGCAATTCGGGAACATTCCACGCCCAAAATCATCCTTTATTCGGGAGTTGTTGAATATTCTTGAGTCATGCGCTGTACCCGGCCATCTAGCAACAACATCCAACAACTCTAATTTTGGGCTGCAGATTGCTTGGACATTTACGGAGAAAAACCCTTTCCCATTCCTATATATTTCTGGCTGCTCACCTCCTGTAATTATTCATTATTTAGGCGTGAAAATTTTAAGGTGTACGATATACATACTTTTATTAATGAGAATATATATCTCACATGCCAAGATATTAATCCACACATAAATATTTGAGTCCGTTCGTATGTATGTATGTATGTATGTATGTATGTACGTATGTCCTTAATGGACTCAGAAATTAGGAAAGACCGAAGTAAAATAATACACTCTATACAAGGTCTCATCTTCTGGGCAGGTTTAAGGCTAAAAACATTTTAAATATCTTACGTATTGATAAAGATATTTTAATTTTAATGCGACCATGTCACAAAATTAGCAACAAAATGTATGTAAAATTAATGCAAGATTTAGTAAATAGCAATATTCACAGTCAAACATTTTTCATTGTATTGAATTAATATCAAAATGGATGTAACAATAAATACAACAATTCTGAAACTAAATATTTAGGGTTTATTTTCGTAATAAAATATCGTGTTTGCTAATGAGAAAAGCTCTTGAATTACGTGAATAAAAATTGCATATTTTTGACATATTGGGCTATTTTCATAATGGAAGACATTATGAAACCATAGAAAACTATACTGTAGAATAATAATAGTTTTACCTATAAAATCCATAAACAATGTTAAATGATTTTCAATGAGTGGGAACCTATTTATTTTCACCTAATATTTTTTACATAAATTATGAAATATTTGATAGTAAAATATTCTGAAATATTGAAGGATGCAGATAATCCATTTTTAAGGTTTTTTGGGAATAAAGAGTAAATACTTATATGACAATTTATTCTTGACTTTTTTTAATTTCATAGCAAATACCCATTTATGCACTGCAAACCAAAAATACAAATTCGAATGTGGACAATTATAATATTTTAACATTTATGTGACTACAATTTTTTCACGAAAAGGGATGTTTACCCTTTTTTTCTTATAGAAATTTGGGATGACAATCTTCGAGTTTTTACATTAAGATGAGGTTTTTAGTAGTTTTTGCACGTAGGTACCCGCCTATTTTTCTAAATAAAATATGAGCTTTCGAGGTGTCGAGCTCACATATTTTTCATTTGGAAGAGGTTTTTAGCACTTTTTCCATGTAGGTACCTACCAATATGTGGAATTTCTTAACTTCAAGCTTTTTCATCGGGACGAGGTTGTTAGTACTTTTTTTTTCCATGTAGGTGCCTACTTATTATTTTTTTACATAAATGTGAACATCTGAGGTGTCAAACTTCAAGATTTTTCAATGGGAAGAGGTTTTTAGCACTTTTTTCGATGTTGGCACCTACCTATTTTTTTTAACTAAATATGGGCATGTGAGGTATCAAACTTCATGATTTTTCATTGGGAAGAGTTTTTCAGCACTTTTTTCGATGTAGGTACCTACCTATTTTTTTTTACCTAAGTATGGGCATGTGAGGTATCAAACTTCATGATTTTTCATTGGGAAGAGTTTTTCAGCACTTTTTTCGATGTAGGTACCTACCTATTTTTTTTACCTAAGTATGGGCATGTGAGGTATCAAACTTCATGATTTTTCATTGGGAAGAGTTTTTCAGCACTTTTTTCGATGTAGGTACCTACCTATTTTTTTTACCTAAATATGGGCATGTGAGGTATCAAACTTCAAGATTTTTCATTTAGAGATTTGCAATGCTTTTTATGATGTAGGTACCTACCTATTTATTGTTACTAAGCTATGGGCATGTAGGGAGTCAAAAATTAAGTTTTCTCATTGGGAAGAGCTTTTTACTTCTTTTATCCACGTAAGTGCTTACTCCGTTTTTTTTTTCAATAAGATTTTGTTGTTTTAACCCATGTATTTGCAAGGTTTTCTATTTAATTAAACCCGAGCGATGCCGGGTTACATACGCTTGTTTCTAATAAAATAACAATACAGTAAACTATCAAGTATTGCAATAAAACAAATTCACTGCTACGTAACTTACCTGGAGAAATTATTTTAACGTGTGTACAATCCAACGCACCAACCACCTTTGAAAATTTAGCAATATTATAGAAAGATATTTTGAGATTGTCTAACGATGCTCTATCATTTTTCATCCAAATATACAAAGGTGCCAACTCAGTCAAAGCTTTCAGAACTCTCCATATATGTTTGCTTGCCGATGTTTTGCGTACTCCACAAAAATCACCTGCACTGATTAGCATGCAGCCTGTTGCCAAAATCCTTACAGTTAACAACAGCATCTGGTCAGACTGTAAAGCATTATTTCTGAAAAATAGCAATAGACAAATGTAAAAACTTTTAATAATGCAAATATGGATATTATATTTTACACAAAATTTATATAGACACGTACCTCGTACCTGTTAGTATGTAGGTTGTTGAATTTTATGCCTAATATTATTTAACAAGCTATTCATTAACCTTTTCGATAACCTAAATCTATTATGGAAATCTATTTCATCCCATTCTACAAAATGATCGGTGGCGACCGGTGTGGCGCGGAGGCTAACGCACTTGCCTTTAAGTCACGAGGTCTCGGGTTCGATTCCCGGCCAGGTCAAAATGAAGAATGACCTTTTTCAGATTGTCCTGGGTCTGGGTGTTACATGTATATGTGTTTAGTGCATTGTATATGTATATCGCAGTGTTAGTACCCATAATACAAGATTCATATCTTAGTTTGGGACTAGCTCGGTCTGTGTGAATTGTCTACACGTGTTATGTTATGTTATGTTATTTCTGTATATTCTTGGCCTTCTAGACCTCTCAGGCACCTCATAAACTTCATCATCGCTAGAACTTGAAGAGTCGATCTCTAACAATCTTTCCATTGTAACCTATAAACAAAAGCATAATAATAACATTCCTAATTAAATAAAACGCGAACTAATGAACATAAATCACTGTAATAAATTTTACCTGTTTGTTTTATCTTTTCTAAAACTAACTTGTGGATGTATATAATAATAACTGACGAATGCTTTTTAATAAACTTCCCACAAACGACGAACCCTCCACGGACAACTGACATTTCTGACACTCGATAAACACAAACGCCGCAGAAATCATAGAAAAAAGAATCAAAAAGCTCTAATTGATATACCTAAACAAATTACAAGTACTACCAACATACGCATAATATAGCATTTTTGATGCATGGATAAGGCGATGTTGAGCCGCGACTGATAAACGCGATCAAGGGTAGGTGTCAGATAGCGGCTTATGGCCGGTTTCAATAATCTATCTATCCGCTACTGTCGATTGAAATCTATTGTGTTCTATATTTTAAATCATACATTTCAATCGACAGTCACGGATAGATAGGTTATTGAAACCGGCCATTAATCTATCGGACTTTCGATCGAACGTACGAAATACTAGGCCTTGGACTACATGGAATACCCATTCCTAACATGTGTTGTCCGGTTTGGGTCTGAAAGCGGATCGGCAGATACCTGCTATCCCTGTAGACATCGCAAATATGTGAGATATTTGAATTTATTATTATTATTTAAAAATATTACAATTTATATTTAAAAATATCCAGGAAATTTTTTTTATCAGGAGCTAAATATGTAACTACCCGTAACAATCTTTACAAGCCATTGAGCTCGTATTTTGCCAATACTGCTTCTACCTTAGGTATTCATTATATGTATGTATGAAATGCTGCAACTTCAATATTCATTTTATTAGATGATTTAAAAGTGTAACAAAGTTAATGCCAATACAATCAACGAAAAAGTATTTTTTTTATATTTTTAATTCATGAAATAAAAGTTTCATCACTTTTTAATCAAGTCCTTTTGTACAGCAATGATAATAGTAGGTATTAGTAAAATAATCTTGAAAATAGTGGCATGTGCATAAGAATAATATCGTGTTTAAGAAATCGATTCACAACAGTGAAACCTCTCAATGAAACTGTCATGTGCATGAGTAGGTTTGTGATATGATGATGTATCGCATCACGTTCTTGCAACCAGATTTGGTTTCGTAACAGGTTCGGATTGAACGAATAATATTAAGAGTTTAAAAATAAAAAGTATCCTGTAAAAGACAGGTGTTCGAAAGAATAAACACATTTTACATATAAAATTCAGCGTCGAAGTTTTCCACCCATCCTGAATGTCCCAATTTTTTGCTGACATGAAGAGAATATTTTTCATCTTAAATCACATGTGGCTAGTCTGTTGCCTTCCCCATTTGTGGTATATGCAATAAAAGTACAGTTCGTCGGTAGCCTGGCGGTAGAGTCTCGGACTCATGTACAAAATGTGTGCGGTTCTATCCCAAGTGGCGGCAAACTTCCCTTTCACGACACAAGCTTTTAGCTATCTGGAAAAGCGTATGAGGTTGTATTTGAGTTTATACTTATAGTGAAGTAGTTGAGATGGTTTGGACATGTTGAGCGAGTGCAAGATGAAAGGATGACGAAGAGGATGTATCTATCTGAAAGAAGGGGTGTGAGGAAGCGCGGACGTCCAAGAACCACGTGGCTTGATCACGTGGACCAAATTCTCAAGGACGGACGCGTGCTGAGTAAGAGAAATCGGCGTGCATGTATGAGAAACTGGATGAATGTAGAGGAAGCGAAAGAAGTATGTAAGGATAGATCTATATGGCGTTCCGTTCTCTCTGCCTACCCCTCCTGGGACATGGCGTGAGGGTATAGTATTGTATAGTAAGTAGTTAAAATTAATGCAAGAAGTTGAGCAAGAACTTTTTTTTTTAAATTTTAATCAAAAAAAATTAGGTAGGTACCTTTATTTTACTAACCTCTAGAATTGGGAATCTTCCATAGAGGTTCCATCCGAACTCACTTCTTAAATTTGGCTGTATCAAAAAAAAGTTAAAGAAGCTATTATAATCCTTCAAATGAAGGAGTATTAATAAAAAAAAAAATTGCATGAGAATTTGATATTGAATACATAGTTGCTCGTGTAAATAAATTTTAATACGTAGTACGTGAACCCATCCTTAGTTTTCTTCATTGTGTATTTTATACTGTGCCTAAGAATTTCATGTAAACGCAATTGTCAATTCATAGTCACTACAAACATAGTACAAAGGAAGACACAAGAACGATATATTTGGGATATTAAAGGCGCCGCTCTGTGTTCTATTTAGGACCTGTCCACATATTTTCTCATCCTGGATTTTACACACTTAATAAAATATCTCGTACTAAATAATAACACCTACATAATTATATAAGTATACTAGGGAGTACCTACTTTTGTATGCATTCTTATTGGTAAAAGTTGGAAGCGTTTGAAAACAGTTAAAATGTTGGTAAAATCAATAAATCTGGCATACATTTTGATGGCAAAGAAAGAATTCGCGTAACATTTTAAATTTATCAATTAATATAAATTATTCCATTTAATATATTGATGAGTTATGTGATTCATCTAAATATCATATAATTTATAGTACGGAGAGGTCGACATAATTATGTTCATTACGTGTAACTAGTCATTTACTTATCGCAGATTGTATTAGATAGAAATCGTTATTGTCAAGCAATTTCTGTAAAATTCATCATAAAAATTGATGTGAATAACTTGCTGTGCTTAAAAATGTGAAGTTCATCAAAGGAAAGATTTGAAATCTACAATTGCCTTAATTTATAAAATTTTGGACTCGATTTATTTTAACTCTTATATATTTAATAAGAGTAAACGCTCTTCATAGTAGTCTCTACATTGAGGTAGGATATGGTCTGGATGCAGCATAAGTATACTGTAAAGTATAATATATTGTTACTATTACTATATTATGTATAGCATGGTGTGGAGTATTATGTTCCATAAATCACGTGTGATCTCCAATGTAATACAACACCTTGGTCATACCGCTTGTCCTCGTGTTACACGATCATGCTTTTAGATAGGCAGAGAAAACCAACTACAAAGATGAAACATTGCTCAAATTTCGAACAAATGAATATTGTGATTAAAAACTCACCTTTATTATTTTATTTATACCTCTATGTGTATTTTTTTTAGTTTCAATGGCAACAACATAATTATAGTAAAGTATTGATCACGGGAAATCGTATGTTGTGGGATTGCGTGATCCCTTTATGTTGTTAGCAGTGGCTTGCCTATATATAGGAAGCCTTTGTACTTTCCAGACTTGCTTATTGTAATGGGGTGTGCATTGGTTTGCCAGCAAGTTACCAGAATCGTCTGTAGCTGTATTTAATGCGGCTGCTAGGTTGAACTTAAATGCCAACAAAACTCGTCACACAACTCCTCTTCTAAAAGATCTTCACTGGCGTAAAGTCAGAGAAAGAGTAGAATTCAAAATCATATTGACTGTATTCAAGGCACCGGTGAAAATCTCGGAGTTCTGCATTTCTGAGGAGGTATCGGGAATCCAAAAATCATTAAGGTCTGCTAACACAGACTCTGTCAATAGACTCTTGGTGCCACGAAGAGAGGGTTTGGCTAACTATTTTAACCATGCCTTTTGTGCGACTGGTCCGTTGCTGTAACCCAAAATTAAAGATTGCGAATTTTAGAGAGTGTAAAGATGTTCAAGGTAGGGTTATAGATCCTATGGTTCAAGAGGTGCTATGATTCTTGAGGTTTTGTAACAAAAAAGCGCACCTTAAAAAATGTCTAGTTAAACAATACCGTATTTGAGTTTAACCGAAACTAAAAGAAAATTAAGTTTTAAATCATTCGTCGATCAATTTAATAAAGTATCAATAAAAATCTATTGCGTCTGTTATTTCTTATTAATATGCAGAGTAAACAAAATAAGTATCAACAAAATAACAAATTCTATTACTTTCTCAGTAATATTTTTTTTTAAATATTATATAAATTTCAATGGAAAAGAAGACTACGAATTTTGCGTTGAACTTTCCTTTTAAATCTAACTACAAAGCAATAATGTGCAACTTCTTAAAGTACACACAGTGTCGAATAGCTTTTGTAAGCCATACTTTACAAGAAACTTATATAATCTATCGGTAGTAATAATGTTACTATATGATTACATACGACAGAAGATTACTGTACTCTATATAATTTTTTTTTATTAAACAGTACTTGTGGTACTAATGGCTTCTTTGTTTTTACAATGCATTCCATAAAATCATCAAACTAAGTATTTAGATAGGCAGGTACTGCAAAGTATTTAAGTTTTGAAATTTAATAAGGTTTTAAAAAAATCCTTAGTAATTGTCATACCATATTTTGAACCACTCTAGATTAATCATTCCAATTGATCACACTCACTGATAAATAATCAACCTATTTGAATAGGTATTAACTAGGTAGGTATGTTGTATTGTTGTATATGATACACAAACATAATTATGTGAACTTCCTTAAGGAGTGCACGACACAGAGTCTCGACGCTTATGAATCGACTCAAAGCTTGGTTAACTAAACAAGCGACTCAAGACTTTTAGTAAGTAAAATCCAGTTTCCGACATCCAATTGTGTCAAAAAATTCATATCATAGTTGTCATACATTTTGCTTTCAATAATAATTACAGAGGACAAAATAAAGCACATTTTAGCGATGAGGTTTGCCACCCATTTTATTGGCACGGAAAGGACACGTTTATTTTTTACAAGCAGTTGGTCCACTAACTATTATACTTGTGGGAAACTTATATATTTATTGATTTATCTATCTTACGGATCTCAGATCAATGCTTTTCCATAGATAATTGTTGTCTAATTAAAATTCGTTGACTAATTGTTATGGCTTTGTGCAGTAGAACTCTTTCGTTCGATAATCACGTTATGCGAATTAATCAATTTATTATTAATTTCATTTCGAATAAATTAATTTCATAAGCATATTAAAATATAAACTGCGTAATATCTATTTAGATATTTGAGTCTGCTCGTAAATATATATGTACGTGTATAATGTCTATAAGCGGAAACAATTTTTAGGCTAAAAAGAAGAGGCAAGCCTTCGGTACATAAGACTCATTAAATGTTTTTGTTATACCATGTCCCATAATCTGAATTGGTACTAAATGTACCTAATGTTTGTAATATTTTACAAAAAAAAAGTTCATTAAAATGACATTCATCCAAGCGGGACATTCTTTCAACGAAAATAATGAAGAATTATTGCACAAATGCCCAAAAGGATGGAAAATGAATCTTTTGGAGTTTGTGGAAATTAAAAAAAAAAAAAACATCAGTTCTAACGAGATAATTAACATTCAAATCCCACCTCTATATTCTCCGATTACCCGCCTTTTCACCAATACACCCTTACCTGCTCCAAATACTATGCTACACACACCTCCATAGATCCCAAATACACTTTACTTATTGTCTCATAATATTTGTGAACATTTGTAAAAATTTTTTCTTCCTTGTATTTAGTTCTTAATAAAATCTTACTGATGATGGGTGTCTACCCGAAAGGCCTCTGAGTCAAATATTGTTCGTAGTGAAAGTAATCCAGCGTTTTATTTTAAATCTATTTTAATTCTATTTTCATTAAATGTATCAGAATTAAAAAAGTATCGGAATAATATTCAATATTTTGATCTACGTGTATTGTCCAAATTCTCTTAAAAATTACGAATATAATAAATCATTAAAAAACTCGCTATAATTGTCAAAAATACACGTCATGATATTGTCTTAATCTTTATTTATATCTATATTAAAGCCTTATCTCACAAGTCGATTAACCAGCAGACAAATTGCATGTATTAAACATACAGGATTGAATTAAGTTGACATATAGGATTGAATTTTTTTAGAACACTTTTAATGATATAATTAATATGAGAGTCCTATTTCATGCACAGAGAATGACGAACACAGACGTCCCTAAAAGAATTATGACTGGAAACCCAGACGGTAGAAGAAAAGTGGGAAAACCCAGACTGAGATGGGAAGACGAAGTGAAATAAGATGCGGCGCAGCTTCTCCAGGTGGGGAATTGGAAGTCGACCGCTGAGGACAGGGGGGACTGGAGGCATATGTTGCGTGAGGCCAAGGCTCGATATGAGAGAGAGATTTAATGCCGATTACCCCAAGATGCTTCCATTGTTACCTATTGACAACGATATTATGAATTATGATTGTTAATGTCGGATTTAAAACTAGTGAGTTTGTATTCTCCTTATGAAGTAGTTATATAATACATTATTAAACATGCAATTAACCTTGTTTAAAGGATATCGATAAATAATATCTTTTGCAATGTTTGATCAATATTTTGAAAATAAACTTCAAGTTATTTAATAATAATTAATTACTGATAATATGATATACAGCGCACGCGTATAAGTTACCGGACACATCTTGAATATCTGATTTTCTTAGAAATGCATTCTGACAAGAACAAGATTAGAAACAACCATAATTGGCGATTCATATCACAAACTTTATTATTTTACTATCCATTGTTCAAGCTGTTGTGTCTTGAAGAAAATAGAATAATAAAATTAAAAATTATATAAGTTTTTGTTTATTGTTATATTACTTCATGACTTTCCAAGATTTATCAATTATTTTCATACATGATTTTAGATGTGATAAATGTTATATCATGAGGAGATAAATGTTATAAATGTTTCATTATATTATGAGGCGGGGAAGGGACAGAGTACCAATAAGATGGAGGGAACAAATCAAGGAGGCCACACAGAGCTCACTACACGGGGTCTTGCACATGGCGGAGGATCGCTAAAGGTGGAGACAGATGGTCTACAGAACGAAGCATGATGGTCGCGATCCTCAGAATTGAGGGACCGACGGAGATGATGATGATGAAATGTTTTATATTCTGAGTGATTACATTTGATATTTAAATGTGCGATTAAGGCAGGTAACTATCAGATGATAATCCTATTCATAATAAATTGCTTTTATTGTTGGTTTAACCATATTATATATGTATAGATTATTGTTTTTTGTCTCGTAATCTTAAAAGGCGAAGAACACTCTTCGTTCTCGTCCACATTTTCAACATAAATCAGGACAATTTACACAGATCAATCTGTACCTATTTTGTATTATGGATATTAACGCAACGACACACACACACACACACACACACACACACACACACACACACACACACTCACACACACACACACACACTCACACACACACACACACACACACACACAATTATTATTATACATACTTATTGAGTCAAATAAAAATGGCAAATTTTAGGAAACCAGGACTCAGTAGTAAAAAGATTAGATGGTTTGGAAATCCACTGTTGTGGAGGCTTCAGTTCTATGAAAAATTACTCGATCATCTATGTGTTCTTATGTAAATGTTCATTGAATTCAGAAATTTCAATGATAACTAATAAGAAAGTCACAATAGACCACCGAGACACAATAAAACCTATCTGCATTCAAATCGCCATACAGTAGGTAATACCTTACTGACTGAACCTAATAAGCGCATAGGATCGTTGATGTTGATAAAATAATAATATAGCGATCTGAGGTAAACAGAACAGTCTCTTGTCATATTCCTAACATTTTTGAAAAACATTGTATCTATTGTTTAGGATTCGATTTTTTTAGTACTTTTCTCTGTTGCCCTTTCTCTCAGGATGGTGGCAGCAGTGGACTTCAGTAGCTTAGCTACGTGAATGTAATGAAAAAAATATTATGAATTAACTTACATAATCTTTTCCAGAAATGATAATAATAAAGTAGGTAAAATACGAATTAAATTTTATTGTATTAAGTAATAATAATTTCTACTGTCCCTTTGAGAACATAGTGAATTTAAATTTAAAAATAGGTATTTACCTAATATCATCATCATCGCCCTCAACGCTCCTCTCGGGAGCACAGGGCAGAAACCAGCCTCCTTTATTCAGAGCGTTTCTGTGCCAATCGTGTCACCTCTTCCCACGACATTCCTAGTCCCATTTATCTAATATACTTTCTTCTACAGCAATTCTTGTTTAATAGTTTTTTTACGTGTTCAACGAAAACCTTGTAGCATACATATTTCGCCAACTTTTCGTCATTTTTTAACATAATTCTATAGCCAGTCAGTCTCTGTACTGAAGGTATACATTACCATCTATCTACATAGAAAACATAAAGATAGTATCTTAATATGTTAACGTAATCAATTCCCGTATGTCCGATCCGAGAACACAGCTGTTCTGTTCTATACTCTTGTACTTACATTCTTATCCGAACCGGTTGAGTTCAAATAAAAATAATTGTATCATTGCATAGTATTGGTTAGTATAAGATAGGTACAATTCGTACCATTACCTAGTACCTACCTTCTAACAGTTTACGGTGGTGAACCTTTGTATTCGCCAAAGTCGTTTAATTCCATGCGTCCAAAAAAGATAAACATTTTATTAAGAATCGTTCATAATTTTTTACTTATGTTTGTGCGAACCTAACCTTAAGACTTTTAATGTAATAAATATAATATATTATGTACCTAATAAGATACAAGCTTTGAATTTATCGCAAATGTATTTGGATTTATCCAGGATCCATTCATTAAAAATATAGGCTTCCAAATATTTTTTGAAGGTTTCCAGTAGCATATTTTATGAATTGATGTAGAAATTATGAAATTATTGGTAAGTATTGATAATTTTATGTTGAAATTCATGTCTTCTGTCACCCTACTAATTCAATTTTGTTTTTCAAAGTTTGTCAAACTTTTCTTTGTGTACCTAATTATGAATTTTAATACAAGGGATCAAACTCAACTTTTGATGCATGAGATTTTGCCCTTTTATTTTTTTTTAACATTATTTTTAAATAATAACTACCAACATAGTATTTTTTTATACATATTAAATAAAAAAAAATGTGTTAAACTAAACACTAATGTTATTGCAAATTACATGCTTATTATCTAATCCATCATATGCTATCAATATTCGAAAAAAATCATGACTAATTAATCATACAATAAAATCAGAAGGCAAAATTTTATTATACCAGAT
The DNA here is from genome assembly GCA_947579605.1 of Athripsodes cinereus. NCBI lineage: Eukaryota > Metazoa > Arthropoda > Insecta > Trichoptera > Leptoceridae > Athripsodes > Athripsodes cinereus. The sequence goes on along the minus strand of OX388306.1, from coordinate 7,872,295 downwards.
ACAAGACTTCAATCTTACACATGTCAATAGTTTGACAGTTATATTTCCCTTTATTCAGTGTCGAAACGTAATAAATTTTATATTTGATAAATTAATTAAATACTCATAAATCACTAAATTGTACATAATATGTATATGTAAACAATTGATTTAAGACACATATACCTATTGATATACAAACGCCAAAAAATATGTGTATCGAGTTTATTTGCTTGTAAGTAATAAATTTGACATTTGTACGTGTATATGCTGGTGTATATTCTTCATTTTGTACTGGTTGGGTCAGGCGCCCATTAGGCACTCCTAGGTTTTTCCTCCATAAATCCCTGTTCAATGCTTCTCTCAGGGATATTTTGACAAATTTTTAAATACCTATAGCGAATATGGAAATAAAGTATTAGGTGTAGGTATATTTTGGGATATACATTTTATAAAGTCATTATCTAAGGTTATTAAGGTGATCAAATTTTATTTCATTCGCAGTGATATTCCTAAAAATGCTGAAGTCCTTACAGAGTTATGAATTTTCTGAAAAAATATTTGAAAATTCAATGTTAAATTTCATATTTTGTTGGAATCAAACTTTATATGAATATTTCTTTCATTATTGTTACAAAGGTATTAATATTGTCTAACTCCATAAAACGATTAATAATAATAATAAAAAATATACTACTACTACTACTATACCATCACGGCATATCCCACAAGTGGGGTAACCAGCAGACCAGCTGCATGTAAGAAACATGCAAGCTGTCCTCTTCGTGCCAGTATAAAATTAAGACATTCAGGATGGGTGGCAAACCTCATATATACAAACAATAAAATCTCAAACAATAAAAAATATAGATTACGGTTTTACTCTCTTCCTCCTATTTTTGCGGCTTACTTTGACAATTTTTTTTAGTTTGGTATTAGTTTTAGTCTGTCGGAAGATTTCTTGAGGTTAAGTATGACAAAGACATCAAATGTAGTAAACTAAAAGCTGAATTTGTTTGCATGTATTTTTTTTTAATTCAATGTTTATTTGCTCAAAATAAAGAACACCTGTTTCTGTTTTCTCCATAGAACAGTGCAATATCAGATGTTTAAATAATACGCACATAGATTTATGACAAATTCGAACGTGTCAGTATATACGTTGTAATGTTTTATGTTAATTGTTAAAACGTTAACGCTTTTTTATACTAGGTGTGTAGTATAGGAAACATTATTAACATCGTATAGATCATAAAGTTACGGCTATCACGATATTTATTATGTGTTTTTTTCTTCATTAAATATTGATATTAAATCACGAACAAGTAGTAATAGATATTAAATTCACCGAACCACGAACGAATGCGCGTAAAGCTGTTTCGTTTTTGTGCGCATTCTGATCAATGGATTAAAAAATGCTATTATTATTTGGTTTTGCTTTATTTACTTTGATTATCAAGGTAAACCGTATCATATATTTTAAATTCAATCTTTAATTTAAATAAAAAGAGGGTAAGACATAAATAAAATTAGCAAATTCTATGTCATAGTTTATCATAGGTATGTAAACAATTTAGTAAGAAATAATGATATATGATACTATATTCGTTGAATTGTACTCGCATTAATCGCAAAATTTGTTTAGATTTATCCAAAGAAATTTTATCCTAATTCAGGCTTTAAATTCGGTTTTATGTGATGATTAATAAACATTGAAAGATACTTGGAAGTTCTCATAACATATTGCTAATAGGAACATTGTATCACAGACCTTAGTCCTATCAACCTGTTAATCTTTAATCCTGATAAAACACGTATTTTGAAAGCAACATAATGTAACTATTTTCTATATATATATTATATATACTCAGTTACATTTATGAAAGATTGCACAACATGTAGCCTACCCGTGACAACAGTATTTTTGCTTTGGAAGTTCTAATAAATAGTAGTTCCCTGACTCCTCTGATCTCCATGTACATGATTGACATCCTCTTTATCGATATTTTTTAGTCAAAAGTAGAAAGTAAGTTTGTTAAAATTTATCCAAAAGATGTTGAGGAGTTTTATCAGTAGCCGGGAGGTAGAGTCTCGTCTTCATACACTTGAGATGCGCGGTTCAATCCCAGATGCCGACAAACTCCGCTTTCACAACACGAGCTTTTAACTTACTGTAAAAGTTGTATTTGGGTTTATGAGAAAAACCCAGATATATATTTTAAGAAAAAAAATGTAACACAGGATCAAAACACACAATGGACAGGCTGAAACAGGGTCGCCCACATTGCTGCAAAGGAGACACCGGCTGGATCACGTTCACGAGGAAGACCACCAAAAAGATGGAAGGATAGCTGATGCAAGGATGGTACTCGTTGTCACCACAGAGAACAACTTCCGAAACAACAGATCAGTGATCTACTACACGAGGAAGAAGAAGAAAAAAATGTATTCAGCTAAACCAATTATATGTTAATCGTACAAACATAGACTCCGTATAAAATATAATGATAAATTATCAAAAACTACGACAACAGATGCAATGAAATGAACGTAACCGCATGTACCGTAGACGACGACTTGTTCTTATCAGGCAAATGAATTATGATATTGTCTCTATATTATTGAACAATAATTAAAATTATGATAGTAAGAGGCAAGATGGCGTATAGGCATTAGTAGTTAGTAGTCGCAATAATTATTGTACAAAGCTGATGTAGTAGAGCAGATAGATAGATAGATAGATAGTTTTATTATTATATGACTGTTGTGATATCCGGCAGGGCGTGGTCGGTCTCCTTGAGTCGGTTTTCTGTCTGCAAGACTGTCCAAGATAACGTTGGCAGTATTAGTACCTACTTGTACATAGTTTATAAGAGTATGTAGCTAAATTATTATTATTATTATAAATATCAGTAGGTAATCCAGCATAACAATTATAATAATAAAACAATTATTATTAGTCTATTTAGATCAATCGTAAGTAAGTGTAATATTCATCTTTTAATCTCGATATTAAAAATGTATAGTAAGCAAATATCATTTTGCAAAAAGATTTTACAATAAACTACGTTTTGCTTTATTTTATTAGGTATGTTTTATTTGACTTGATTTATTTTATATTTCGTTTACTTATTTTTGATTGAGCACACATACATTTATATAATGATGAAACTATCCCTCGAAGCACGAGCTCTGCTCAAATTTTAGGGAATTATTATATTTACCTACCGTGCATTTATAAAGAAATTATTATTGTTGTAAAAAAAAAGTATATTTATCCAATGAACAAGCATAAAAACAAATTAATAATATCCTGCAATTGTTCAATGTTGATATTCTTGTGTGAAACAAGTTCCTTTGTCAAAATTTTTAGTAATTAACTTTAATTTATTAATTAGATGTGTTTTATATTATTTTATCAAGTAATTTCAATTTCTACCGAATAATAAATCAAAAAAATAGGTACACCATGCTTAAATATTTCTGGAGATAAAAACACTACGAATACAATATAAGTACATGAAATCAACAATCATATCTTGAAACTACCACAGGATAACATGATCAAAAAACAATGGACGCAGAAGTAGGACCCAGAAGACCAGGCAGACCAGTGACCACCTGGATGTCCACAATTGCCAGGGATATGAAGGAGGCAAAGTTGCGGTCGGAGGACACAGGGGACCGGTAAACTTGCAAGATGAGGACTAGGAGAGACGACCCCAAGTAAATGGGATAAAAGCGAGGGCGAAGAAGAAGAGATCAACAGAATAATATGAAAATGCAGACAAATAGCAGATATAAAATAATTGCTAATAATATGCACATACATTGTCCATTTACTGCTAAAATTAGGTTTATGTTTAGATAATCTTTGATATTTATTGACATAATACAAGATATTGTAAAAAGATTTTATTTGTGACCATCACTGACAAATGGGGTTGTTAGTGAACATATGCAATAGATGAACGTAATATGGGTTTGTTGGAAGATATCGCTTCTGCGATAAACTCGTCCGCTGCACAATATCATTTATGTGTATCATCACATTATTTTATAACTTTGTAAAAATTATGTGTGCTCTTTAGTGTACAATAAAGTTTATTATTATTAAAAATATTGATTATGTTCTCTTTCAGGATAAATGTGTAGGTACAGGTATGCATATACGTAAGTAGGTATATATGTAAATATATGCTATCAAGATGCACGGGTTTAATATAAAATATTAATTATTGATAGAAGAACATTAATTTTAAGAACACATACTTCGAAACAGAAAAATCCTTAAACCCGGAACTTAATACACAAATGGTCAGCCAATCTGTAACTAAATGCATTATTAGTTTGTATAAAAAAAATTAAGTTAAAATCTAGTAGTAAAGTGTAGGTACTTATCGGTGTCAAAATAATACTCTTAGCAAATCCTACAATGTATAAAAAACTTGTGTTTTATAAAAAAATCGATGTCCGTGTGATTGCATTAATAATAATGATTGTATATAATAAGTTTGTTCGACTAACAAAGACATCCTGCGACTTGTCAGATCACTCTCGATAAAGGAGATAAAAACATATTGTAATGTGTAATATATATCTTGTATCGGTACCATTTACCATGAAAATAGTATTAATGTTGTGTCTATGAAGGTGTGTACAGTCAAACCTCGTATTAACACATTATTTATGTAATTTTGTTTATTTTTCTCACTACAATGATACAATACACGACAGACAAGTAAAGATACGTAAAATGGTAAAATGCAATACAAAGAACATAAGTTTTAAGCAGAAGGACGATGTTTTGAACAAATCATTACCTATTATTTTATTGAAATAAATTCCTTATTTAATAACTGTCTCTTTTAATCCATGTTGTACAATGTCCGATGATTTCTCTTTCACAGAACAACGTTCCTGAAACAAAATAAACAGAGCATTAGGAATATACTGAAAAGAGGTACATAAATCAGTTGGGAAAGAAGCGAGTTTCAGTTTATTTTTAGGAGTGGTATTAAAGAATGACAGAAGATAAAGGATGATATTGTGTAAGGTACTGACAGGTAACTTTTATTTTATTGAAACATTTCTTAAAAGTTTTAATGATTTCAATTCAAACAAGAATAATAGATAAATTTTACTCTAAAAAACTATATACTAATTTTAAACTTGAAAGGAAATAGAAAGATAGTCAACGTTGAAGAAACCCGAAAAAACACATGAAGAAGAAGAAGAAGACGATGAGAAAAACTAGACGTGGAAAGTTAAAAGATGAACGAGATGAGATATATCTAAACGAAAAATACGTCTCAATAACTCTATTTTTGGATTTATTGAATTTTCCATATCTAGGTACAACTGTATTCGAACATTACCTAAATGATTGCAGTTTGTTGAGGACTAATTATTGGGTTCAGCACGACAGCTACTAGTCAATGTCGTTTGATAACGTTTAATAACACCCAATAACAACAAAATATAATATAGATATACATAATAAGATATTACTTTACAATATTCTAGTCATAAGCGTATGTATGTAGAACTTGTGCTATTTAATAGCCAAATCATAGTACGAGAAAAATGCTCATGAGTAATGATCAACATCCATGCATGCATTTTTGGAGGTAGTATATTTATAACATACTAGGCGAATTGAAACAAGTGTTCTTTCTACTATAGACTATAGATCGCTAGAGAGACGTCTTTTCACTTCATTATCGTTGCCCAAAACGCTCCTCTCGGGAACACAGGGCCGAAACCAGCCTACTCCATCCAGAGCGTCTCTGTGCCGATCACGTCACCTCTTCCCACGACATGCGCTCTGATGTCGTTGTCATAGAAACGGTGCATTGTGAAAAAGGGGCGCCCGGGCTGGCGGCCAATTTTCAACTTACCAGGTCATTATTACGCCGAGAAATGTCTTACGATTTATCAGGTTATTATCAAGCCGAAAGACGTCTCTCTTTGCAAGCTATAGTCTATAGTGGAAAGAAACATTTGGTTCAATTTGCTTAATTACAGAGTTCTACTACGTGTCCACCGACACAAATAATTATACTTGTTTAGTTAAAATAAATAATCTTCTTCACGTTGTTCTGGAAGATAGAGGATTCGTTACACCTATGTAAATACATCCAGATATCTCTGCCCTTTGTTCCGACTACCAAGAAGTTTGGCCACTCAAAACCATATTATGTCAACATACGTGATGACTACTGGTCTTGCCATATGCATCCAATTTTGACAAACATTGAAATATTTTAAGAATTTTTTTCTCAATAATTTTGTAGCTAATATTGCAACCGGTAGGTCTTCAATTAAGCTCCGCTGTACCAACATCAAGAATAAAAATTATAAAAAAAAACATTGCATTAAAATTTAATACCTACTGTTTTATGAAAGTTGTTCAGCATTATGTTTGTTTTCAAAAAAACTAATTATAGCATAGGTTTTGATAATGATATTATTGGCGCACCACATACAATATAATATTATGTGTAGACTACCTACTTATTACAATCATCAAGCCTTTGTTGAACATACGTGTAATTATTTTATTATTTGCCATTATAGGTATCTCCGTGCAGTTATAAAATTTGCATGTTCTTGCTAATTTGAAACGATTAAAACCCGTTATCGGTGTTTATTTCTAACATACAAACTGAAAAAACAACACATGAATTGTAACGAATTAAGGATTTTAATGACTATCTTTAGTTGTTATTTTGATCTACCGTTGCATTATGTGGTTTCGGTTGCAGTATTTTTTTTAATTTTATTATGATTTGTATGCAAAATAATTATTATTTCAATTTCAATATTATGTTGTATGATCTGTAATTTTGCAATTATTCTCGCTAAGTATGACATTAGATACACATAAAACGAACAATAATCAAATGATATTAATTTTGAAAGATTTTTATTATATAATAATCAATATTGAATTGTATACAAGCTTTTTTATGAGTTCTTTGAGGTTTTGTGCTACTAGTTTCATTACTTATGACTTACAATTTTTATTTGTTTATTTATTCTTTAGATAGGTACCTACTATTTATTGACCATAGGCTAGCAATTTGAATTTTAAATATAATAGAATGAAATCAATATACAGAAGGCGAATTTATTATAGACGTGCGGTTTCATCCAACTAGCCCAGATATCTCAGATTATTTGAATACTGAAAAAATGCAACGTAAAATTATGAAAAACTGAGAAATAATTTAGTATGCTTACGAGATCAATTTTAATGCTAGTGCTGATGAATTTTAATGCCTCTTGTGATTAGTCAATTCAAATTTTAAAGGATAGCACCATAAGCAGTTAAGGCTTTGATTTTGTAAGCTGTTTGTCATATTTGTACATTCAAAATCGTTTGTTCTTCTTCCACCTTAGTTCCTACTTCTCGATATCATTGCTCTGGCAAAATCTTCCCCATTATGCACCGTCCAAAAGACCCTCGACATGCATCATTTCGCTTACACATTATATCTCAAATCGGTCTAATCTCTCATATCACATAGTATAAGATTTTCTTTCTACTAAGGCCGCGATGTTATTGCAACTTACCCATAATTTTTTACTTTACCTTTTCATATATACCTACCTACCTTCGGTTTTTTTATTAAAGAATCTTCATCAAACATGGAACACTCAAAATCTTCATAATATATTTGTTCATTTGTTCTTTTATTCATTCATCCATTTATTCATTTGTTATCGATTTATTAATTTGCTGATGTGATTATTTTTATACATTTTTATTTTTTTGTAAGATGTATTAATCCTTGGTGAATGTATGTTTTTTTTATATATATATTTTACGCAGCACGCCTCGATACAGGGCAACCTAGTGAGGCTGCTGCAACTTAATTGAAGATAATTGGTGATATATTGTTTCAACGTTTGTATGATATTGATTGAATAAAGAAATAAAGAAATAAATAAAGAAATAAAGAAATATCTACCTTCTTATAATTTTGAAAGAAATCTTAAATCGAATATAAATTATTCATTTTAAAGAAAATAAATAAAATCCTCTTAGAACAAAATAGTGTCGTTGTGCGTCTATAAATAACTCTATGTACCTACATAGTTTCCATGTAGGTACTTCTAGGAGATGCCAGGATAATGCAAATGGACACATTTTCGCACCGAGCGTAACATAATGGTCTTGTGTTTACTGATCCTGGTTCATCAAGGATGCCACAAGTCTTAAAACAGTTTAATTTTTTTGTATGTTCCAACCAATTGTATACAATTAATGATACTCAAGGACATTTATAACCTTCTAAATTATATTGCTTTAAAAACATGAACTAAAATAATTATGAAAATTCAATTATTTTTCACATTTTTAGTACAGGCAAAAATTAAAAAAAGTTTAAAATGACGTGTAACTACTCGTCAAGTTGCATTTGTTTCGTCTATTTGTAAAAATATTCAGAATTATTATAATTATTAGAACCTATAAGAGGATGATAGCTCACGTCTTAAAAATAATATTGATTGCTCAAGAGGTGCACGCTTCGATCTCAGGTTTGCCGACATGCCGACAAACTCCCCTTTCACGACACAAGCTTTTGGTTCACTGTGAAAGGTGTATAAGGTTGCATTTGGGCTTACAATAAAAACCCAGATGAATAAAAAAAAATATGTTTTAAGTCGAATAAAATAAATTGTTTAGTTTTTCAAATTTATGCACATCCTTTTATATGGAGGCGACGCAATGGCAGTACTGAGAGAAAAATAATCGTTTAAAATATTATTACTGTCTGGCGTACTTACAATAGTACAAACAAACATATCTACATGTTATTGCATAAAGGCGAAGGCTCTTGCGGGCATTCATCAGGTTGGTGCTACGAGTAGGTTCGTATAATACTCGTATATTATTTGTACCGACATCAATCTGTAAGCCGTCACTCGCTAACAGCAGCTTCCTAAGCTTATCTTCATCCATCCCAGCCACCGTTGTTGGCAGCAGACTACCATAAGTTAGTAATGCATCCGACATAAAACACCATATCTCACTTCAATGTCTCTACCAGGTGTGCGCAACCATTTTCAAAATACTAACAGTGATTTACATAGTATTATTATTGTAAAAATAATTTTAATGTTTCGAATTTTTTTTTTTTGACATATTCATGCTTGTTTGAATTGATATAATTAATGCAATTTTTTTTTATCGTTGACATTTTGTTTCCTATTGACTTCTTTTGTTTTGCTTTGTCCTTTTTTTATTATTGACTGTTGCTTCATTAATTTTTCACTTCAAATCTTTGTAATAATATATTCTTGACTATTGTATCTGTTTATGTTTGTTGTTTGTTATATTGCTTGATTAACATGTTAAAGGCTCACGCCGTGTGTTGTGAAATAAATAAAATAAATTAAATAAATATTTTTTCAAAGAGGAAAATGTTACTTCCGACTACTCCATCTTCAAGATACAATGTATATTAAAAAAATAAATAAACAGATATATCTTCCATATCACGACTATCTATCTAGGACACATTTTTTGGTGCGGTAGATATCCACCAATATACAAAGGCTAAATTCAAGTCTCAAATATTTGAGACTTTGATAAGAGGCTGACTCTGCTGTAATTGTTTTCCTTCCCTTTCCTTTTCCTCCTTCACGAGCGCTTCATTATTGTTTTAGTTTTTTTTTCTATAAGCATTAAGTACCTGCTGATAATTTTGATTCATATATACACACACTTAAATTAAGTAATAACACTATTTTCTTTGTAAAAAATATATTTTGTATAAACGAAAATTTGTCATATATCTGCAAACTGTTTTGGTTCATTAATTGTGCAACTCATATTTTTTTATGTTTATTGTTTAACTGTTTGTTTTGCGTGAATTAAAATAAAATAAATAAAGAAAATTATTCCCAAAAGGTTGTCGATTTCTTTTTGCACAAAACAATAATAATAGTGGTAGAGTGCAAGTATTATTATTGTTGCTGTTGAGAGTACACCCACCCCCGCACTCTGTGTGCACACAATGGAGCGAAGGGTGCGCCCCCAAGTTGATGGGCACCCGATTAAACACAACAGCCACCTCACCGTGTAGTGTGTATTCCCTTGTATAACTATACTGAGTATTTCCTATGTCTTCTACTGCACACAATAATATGTTCTCAAACTTTTTTAACACAAGCACCTCGTCAAAAATTTGTAAGCACTGTACTAATGAAAAATAAATTTTCTACAAACTTCATCATAAAAAAAGTTAGATGGAATAAATCTATATAAAAAGCCAAAGTATTTTTTTTTATCTTTTTAATAGATGTATCTGGGTTTTTGTTATAAATCCAAATACAACCATATGCACCTTTCACAGTAAGCTTAAAGCTTGTGTCGTGAAAGAGAAATTAGCCGGCACCTGGAATCGAACCGTGAATCTCATGTGCATGAGGCCAAGTCTCTACCTCCAGGCTACCGACGAACCCAATAAACATATGAAGTGAAAATATAGAAAAACAGAATTTATTGAAAAAGTACTACATTTTATATGCATGCCATAATATATATGTTACCGGAATTAGAAGTCTTAACTTTCTTTGACACTTTTACAAGGTTATTGTATTTAGATTGATGTAATAAATTACTTTAATGTGTAATTTAGATACTTTTTAACCTTTTTCTGCCTAAGAACTCTTCTTATTTCATTCGCATTGCTTAAATTATTTCTGAAAAAAGCTCCGTAAAAAATGAAAAGATTAGAACCATCTTAGTCGCTTGGCTTGAATGCTTACTCAATATAATAATAGTCATGTATTTTTAAGGTAGTGATAAAATCAATGCTTTTTTGATTTTGGTCAAAAGTAGTTTCCTAAATGATTATTTTTCTTACAAACTTTGATTGAAATAAAGCACTGAATACAATTATTATTGTTGAAAGTGAATGAATGTACGAATATCTCTGGCATGCAATGATGTACGATGTTCATTGTGTAAGATGGTACAAGGCCTATTGTTGAAGATATTCCTGTACAATGTCATAGCGTGGGTATCAGTGGGCACTCGCCCTACGCCATTGCAATCATAACAACAGATATATTTTACAATATTATAACTATAACAAAAGGATCAAAAACTGTAATTCAAAATAATAGTCAATAAGAATCAGTTATGAAAAATACGCACCATTATGAACTTGTGCATTGTCGGATCACAGAGCGCGATAGATGCAAGTAAACCTAAGTTGTAAACTGAAGATTTGATATCGAGTTAAAATATGTCAGACCTACAAAATAAACAAAATAATGTATTTTACCTGAGTAATAATCGTGTTTCAAATAATTTTTGTACTTTACTTGAATAATACGACTGATTCATCAGAGCAATAGGTATATTCAATAGTAAATTTTCAATTTAGAGTACTGATGAAAAGAAATGTATTCTATAAGTTTTCTTCTGTAATAAATTTTCTTATGTTATGACATAAAATAAGAAAATTTACAGAACACTTTACTTTTAATTTTTAGTTTTTTTTCAATTGTCAATTTGATAAACTAGGTTTATGCAGGAGTAAAAATAATATAATTCCTTGATATTTATGAGTATCAGTTTGTCCTTGTGGTCGGTTTCATACAAAAAGATAAAGTTATTTAGAATATCATTTGTTAGTGATTCGTTTAACTTTGATGATTATTTTAATACTTCTCAGGTCTCTTTTTACTACGCTGGTCTACCTTTTGATTTTACATTTTGTTATCATGTTCTTTGATTTACTGTCTGATCCTGTATACATCGTAAAACTAAATAAATATTGTCATTTTTATTTTTAAAGTTCCTTCCACAGGTTTCACAAGAAAAAAATGGTATAGATTATATGCTAAAAAAACATACTCAAAGTCTCTACATTGATTAAAAAACAAACTTTACTGACTTTTTGTAAAACTCAAATCTTATTGCCATTGATTTATGTTAAAAATATCACCATCAATAAATAAGACTTTTTATTACAACATACATACCTAATTCGATAATTGCAGGAATTGTCTTAAATTATTCAAATATTTGCTTTTATAGGCAAGTGAATGTTGCAATTTCCTCAAAACACTATAATTATAAAATTCTTTTGTAAAAAAATTTCTTGGAAAGTCAAACTATTGAATGATGATAAATCTATCGCACCTTTATAGGTATTATTTGTGAAACGAAATTTACGTTGTGTTTTTTTATGTAAGTATCAAAGATAATAAGTACAATATTGGATATTTATCGATTTTGTGAACTACTTATTATATTTTACATCTAAGAAAACATCTTTAATTCTTTGTACTAAATATATTATTTAGTTAGAACGATGATAAAGAACACCGCGAACTTGCAAGTAATGGGTAAATAATTACATATTATACAACGTTATTGCTATTTATGACAATACTTCGCAAGAATAGCCTATAAATTTCAAGGTTGATAATAATGAAACATACATATTATTCATAATAATTATGATAAAAATCATGATTATGACTGTTTATCAGAAGAAGAGCATACGATGACTAACGTTATTATCAGAGGTGGCCATTACGATAACCGGATTAACGAGTTAATGGCCGTTAAAATTATGGTTAATTTTAAAATAAAAGAACCGATATCTATCACTGGAATAAGCTTTCGGAAAAAGCGTTGAATATGAACATTTTTATCATACAGCTTGAAACGTTTGATGTTGGTGACTTATTTTACTTTTTTAGATCCTGAAAACCTTTTAATACAATTAAAATAGTGCTATTAGTTTAACTAGCACTTAAAATACGGTTTATAATATGAAGTTGTATAAATGGCAGATGTTTGAAAAAACTTTTGAATCTGAAATCAGCGATTATGTTGGCCACCTCAATATCTTATTATTTTGGCACGAAGAGAATGACTTGCATGTTTATTGCACACAATTTGTGTAGTAGTAGTAGTAGTTTTCAAGAAATAGCTAAAAGTATATAGTTAGCGGTGTTAAGTACTCAATTTATTTTACTTTATGTAAAATACATAAAATAAATATTGATGGTTTAATATGAGTCAACACGTGTGATTTTTGTACTTAAACTTTGTGAATGGGTTTATTTACAGAAATAAAGATATTATTTCTTCTTATTCTTCTTTTGCTTCTAAGAACAAACTGTTTGCTGCAATATATGTATAGTATAGCAGTATTGTATGACATTACGGCAAGTCTCACAAGTGGGGTAGCCAGCAGACCAGCTGCATGTTATAAACATGCAAACCGTCTTCTCTGTGCCAGCAAAAAAATAAGACATTCAGAATGGAAGGCAAACCTCAAGCAAATTGAAAACTGAACTCTTCACAGGCGCCCTTAAGACGGTCTAGGGACTGTTTAACGGCGTCAAAATAAAATCATCCAGAATCATCATCATCACCATTATCAATACCGAATTTAAGATGTAAAATGTCTTTATTTTTTCGAACACCTGTCTTTTACAGAACACTCGAAAACTTACGAAAAAGAGTGGGAGACCTATTCTTTACCAAGTGCTCCATGGAATAATATGTTTGAAACTAAAATACCATATCCAATATAATATTTTCATATTTAATTCACGCTCGTAAGCTTCACAACTTACATCTTCTTTGATACACAACCAACATATTAATTTAAATGTTCAAAATATACCTATACATTTCTGATTCTAAGGTTTCCTCGATACCTTTCTTTTATTTCTGCAATATAGATTATTTTCGTTATAGTGTTATCTGTTACCTGTAATCTCCGTAATACAGGAGAGACGATGGTCCTGGCTGGGGCATGTTCTGAGCACGCCCAATGATAGTTGGCCAAAAAGAGCACTGTTCTTCCGTCTGCAAGGGTTCCGTCGGCTCGGGAGTCCCTCTTTCACAATACACCGTTCCTATGACAACGACATCAGAGCGCAGGGAATGTCGCGGAAAGAGGTGACGCAATTGGCGCAGAGACGCTCTGAATGGAGGAGGCTGGTTTCTGCCCTGTGAGGGGCGTTGAGGGGCGATGATGATGATGATGATGATATAGTGTTAATATTCATTTCCCCTTCATCACCTTTATTTTTTGTAAGATATTGCTTCCTAGAAAGCTTTTATTACGAAGTAAGTATTATTTGCAATAAAAAAATATAAAATCTCACTAACATAATTTAAGATTTATTACAGCTTTGTTATATAGGAAAGTTAAATATACCCAATTAAAATATTATTTATCAATAAAAAAATTACTACTTTATATATTAAATAATAACACATCAAAAAAATTAAAAGGTGAGTACACACTCATCTAACTAAAAAAATCTAAAGGTTAAATCTTTGACTAACGATCTTCCATCATAATTTACTTGTAGTATTCGTTGTACTCGTAGTACATAAAACTATCCTACTACATTTTGAGTATTAGAAGTGTGCCATCTGTATCGGTTATGTTTTTATTGTTATTTGATGTAGTAATGCTATATGTATATGAGATATTATTATGATGTTAGCATATGATGACTAAATATGTCATTAGTATAAATATACTAAGCTTAGACTTAACTATAATAGTTCATACTCAAAGCATCGGAACAAATACCATGCATCTTAAAAATTACGATTTCCTTAAACATTACCATCACAAAAGATTTTGCAACCTATTGCTCGCTGGGGTAACCTCTAGCATACTAATTTATTTTTTTTGTGTAAAGGTCGTACTAAAAGTTGAGTTCATGCTCGCCTTGCTAACTTACCTCGTTGTTTCAAGGAGCACCCGGCAAAGAATTGTCTCCAATCTTTTCCCTTACTTTTCAAATGTGTCGTGAAGTCTGGTGTCATTTTATGCTATAGAATTATGTAAAAAAAATAAGAACTCATTCTTCTTCTTCTTCCTGTGCCATGTCAGATCTCCCCGACTTTGGCGATCACTCCAGCGAAATCCTCCCTGTCCTGTGCTGCTCTGAACAGGTCATCCACCGTCCTCATTGCGGTCTACTCTCTAATGTATACTGTGAAATGTGTACAAGTTTATATAAGGACTCATTAAATTAACCAAATTTAGATGGACCTTCATTTCTCAGATGAAAAACATAAATATAATTTTGATGCTTTCTACTTATCTGAAATTTTATCCACGGAAAAGTCGAAAATCTATTCTTTCCTGTGGAATGCAAGACTTTTTTCTGGATAAATAATGTTTGTTATCAACTCGTCTGATCTCTAAAATTTGGCCTAGGCTTATCTTCTACGTTCCTGATTCAAATTTGACCCGTAACAAATATGTTCCTATACAAATGTCATTATTATTATGTTTGCTATTTAGGTTTTGCAACATCATGCATTGTAGGAAGGTAATTTGAAGATATTAATAATATCATCTAACAAAATAACGTACGTATTATTATTATGGACTCAAGTATGTACAGTCCAAAATAAAACATAATGCGCGCGTGTCTGTTAACCTATAGTTAAAATTGTTATTACGATTTGGTGAAGCTTGTAACAACTGAAGTAACTTTTAAACATATTTTTTTATTACAATTCAAATTTGATGTATCTGTCTCTCTACTCATATGAGATGATTTGGGTAACTAAAATGTATGTTTTGTGTGTACTTACTTATATGGAATATAAAAATAATGATTGGTGAAAAAGCAACGAAGAAAATCAGCAATGTATTTTAGCATTCAGAATAAAATGTATATTTAGGGTTAGTTGGAAGAGATTAACTCGCCCTCTGTATGTTGATTGTGTTTAATTGAAATGTATACCTTCTATGATAATTTTGTAAATCAATTTATATTTAAAATGAATAAATAAATACATGCATTGGAATTAACTATCAATATTCCTAAGTATTTTTTGTATCATGTGGAATATAGCAAATCGTCGTTTTTTCCATAAATCAAATTTTATTTAGTCGTAATAAGAGTGATATCAAAATAACTACGTATAACATGCTTATCTAGTGTTAAGCGGAGAGTTATTTAAGACATGCAAAATACATTAAATAAAAAATCTACTTTGTTAAATCAAAAACGAACAATATTTGACCAAAAATTTGTATCTATTCGTCAACAGAAAAACGTTTACCTCTGTGCTCTGTTTTTTACCTCTGTGCTCTGTTTTTTAGTGAATAAATAATAAATATCACACTTTGATCAAATATATATATAAACAAAATATAGATTCAAATAATGTAAGCTCCGATTCCAGATTGCCCAAACATTTCCAAAGTAAGGTCAGCAGCAGGAAGATTCGAATCCTGGATCACTCGATTGAAAGTCCAGGTAGTTATATTATTTCTCTCCAAGAAGATAAAACATTCATAGCAACAAGTATTATTTTAAGTCTGTATATATAGCGCACCTGTGCCGTAAGCATGCAACACATCTAATATGATTTTGTTGTTATTGTATTATAGGTATATATTTATAATATTAATGCCAGAGTCTTACTTTTTACCAATGATTAGACATCATATGTAAGCTTTATAATAAGAATAATACGATCGTTAAAATAAAGTATTTCAATATAAACAGTTGAAACAAATGAGCTACATCCTAAAGCAGTATTTTATAATAGTATCTACCTAATTGTGTTGGTAATATTAAACCGATATGTAACGTCCGTACAATAACATTTACCACCTTTATTTAAAACCTAGCTTTAATCAAAGATATAAAAATGTTATTGAAAAACAGAGGTTTTCACAAGGGTCCAGTTGGAAAGTGGAGGTTGAGAACTCCCAGGAGTTGAACACTAACTTAATATGAGTGTCAGTTCTCTTATATAAAATCGTAACACAATGTTTTAAGTTAAATAACTACATAAATATTATTTGCTATCAATGTACAGTAAGGGATGAATAAATAAATAAATAAATTAATTAAAAGATCGCAGTTTAAGTGAACTCCCAGCATTACGATAGTAGAACAAAATAACCCTGCATCGAATGCATCATTCAAATAATTTAAAATGAATTTTCACAGTATAAACACAAACATCCTTCAAAAGTTCGTTTTCAAATGTCATATATTTGATCTTTTTTTTACACTTTTTTACGAAACGAAGAAAACTTTATATATATAATGAGTTATAATCCATTGGATTGGTCTGCAACGAGTTTGGTTTTTCTTCTCCATTCGTCTCTATTCTCAGCCAGTCTTTTCAGCTCTACGTATGAGCCACAGGGAAAACTTTATTTTTTCTAAATGCAAAATTTTAAAATCTATATCTTCCATTAAGTGACAATAACATAAGATGACAAATTAAGATCAGTACACATACATATTATATTCGCTCTTATACTTAAGTTTAACGCCTGCGATATCTTTGTTTCAATATCTATGGTACCCCAATAGATGAAAGAATTATAAATATTTCCAATCATGTTTTTTGAACCACAAAAGTTATTGAAGATCTGTAAACAAACAGATAAACAAAAATGCTAGAGTTTTAATATATATAAGATAATTGTAATCGTATCCTATGTTTAAGAATGTAAAGAAGATTTCGCAAATCTAATAATTTCTATTCAAGATGATGACCCAAGATGGATGATGGTTTCTTTTTATTGCCATTTACTTAATATGTATTTGAGGATGGTTTGAAGATCTGATAAGACCAATAATGCCTATTGTAGTAAAGAGATAAACGTAGCCTTAGGATTATTATATGTAAATATTATATTCGTGCATACGTGTTCAAGAAATTTTTCTAAATATATAATATTATAAAATTTCATATCAAACGGAATATTACACACCATTATTACCTATTTATTTTTTAATGCAAACTTTTATTTTAAATTGGCAATGTTTTGGCATCTATACATAACAACTATTGCTAAGAGCCCAGATACATCTATGTATCTATATTTTGGTCTTCGAACTCCTTACGTTGAGTCACTTTCAAAGTAGTCACAGAGGACGGAAATTCAATTCGGTTTGTCCTTCCACACTACTTAATTGCCTCTACAGTTCCTCGTGATGTTCTCTGACTTTTTATACTCAATACTTTGTCATCTTTTTGACTGAAAATTTTATTCTAATACAATCAAGCCACGTGATTCTCAAACATAGACGCTTTTTTTACATCCCTCATTGCAAACGAGTATAAGTTATTTTACAACCATCATTTTAATGATGATATTACAAATATTTGAAGATAATATTAAAAAAACAATTTGTCCACTAAATGATGAATATTATTTGTTCATACCATCATGGTTTTTCTCTCAAGTGGGATACCCTGCGGATTAACTGCTTATGACAAACATATATGTCTTCCTCTCCGTACCGATAAATGTATTATTAATAAATAAATTTTGAAAAAACTAAGGTTGTTTGACCTGGGCTATTAATGAGCTAGTAAATAAAACTTAATACACATCCAAGATTTTTGTATTCAATTGCAAAATGCCCCAGTGGCCAGAATAATTCAATAAAATCAAGATAGATACGTGCATATTCTTGTGAATGGTACAACTTTAATTGAATTTTGTATATTAAATTCATGAATCTTCTTTTTGTATCATTACCTTATTATTTATATAATCGGTGTTCTTATTATTTTGTAGATAATGTTAATCAACTTATGAATGTACCTACTCCGAGCCATTCGCGATATTTGGACGCGTGCGCGTGGGTGTGATGGCCACACAGTTTGCGATGGTAACCATTCGTTGATGTCCTTTCCCAATAACTTGCAAAAATAATATAAATTAATATTTGCTTCTTTTAATAACTGTATAAGGACACATTTTTCTGTCACACAGATAATTTATCCCGTGGAGTACCCAATAAAGAATCGGTCTCTCACTCTTCTCCGTAAGTTTTCGAGTGTTCTGTAATAGGTAGGTGTCCGAAAAAATAAAGTCATTTTACATTTTAAATCAGTGATGAGGTTTGTCACCTATTCTGAATATCTTGATTTTATTTTGGCACGGAGAGAACAACTTGCATATTTTTTGTATTCATCTGGTCTGCTGGCTACCTCACTAGTGGGATATGCCGTGATGGTATGGTAGTAGTAGATATTCTCTAAAAAATATTAAATTTTCTTATGACAGTTTTTGCAGCTCCATCTACAATTCATGACCGGAAGATCTTGTAGATGAAACGTTTTTTGTAAGACTTTCAAAACGATTTAATATAGAGAATTCCTGCAGGTACTTTATTGGATAGGTTATGTAATTTCTTGTTAGCACTAATAAGATGATTAAAAATTTAACAAGTTTTTTAAAAACCTACAAACCGGCGAAGTTTTGTAGGTAAATCATCGATTGTTACTCTTTGTTTTAGCGATGCCTATTTCTCCATACGATTTTTTTAAACGGACATAATAGTAAATATGTATGCATGTGTTTGTAAATAAATGGACAAATATAAATTCTCTGATGACATAAAATATAAAAAAATTGAGGACATTTTATTTAAACGATGGTAACTTTAATATTATTAAGTTGACCATGTCCATCGTCAAATAGATTATTATAATAATTATAATAAGTTACTCCACCCTGAAGGCAACAAGACATAGCAGAGAGCGGATCACTATTATAGTAACAGTTATTACATCATTAGCGGCCTCTTTACGTAGTACTACCTCCATGCTCAATTATATATTTTTTTTTTATCTATGCCAATGATGACGATGAATAATGCCATGGCGAACGACAAACTAAAAGTGACAACAACGGTGAAATTAAAAAGCCGACAACTACCGATCACAGCCGAATAGAGTGTGCTGGAGACTTTCGCCTTGATAGATTGCTTCATTGTTTTAGGGCAACTATAAACATTATACCATTATTATCACACTAAGTCAAATCATGAATGACATGTTACAAATGGCGCTAGTATAGGTTTGCTTAGAAACAAATAGTTTTTTTATGCAATCAACTCCTTTTATCTTTTTCAAATAAATCTCCATTAATCGATATAGGTGTTTTTCATACGATTTCTCTATTATTTTATTTTTAAATTGGACCTTTTATTCGAAAGAGATATGGTATTATAAATTCATCTCACATTTTTTTCTGAAGGTCTCTGTTTTTGACTTGAAATCATAATATTGAATTAAAATTACTGATACATACCTCTCTATGAAAATAATCGAGATGATTCCTTATTTTCAAAATTTTGTAGCACATCTAATAATTTTATAGTTAAAAAGTATATTAATTGATAAAACGGTTGGTGTTGAGATTATTAAATAATTTTTATCTGTATGGATTTCACAAATAAATATTATATAATGTTTTTGGATTAAACATTACTAGTATAATTGCAGAGAATATCAAATATTAAACTAAAAATGCACATTATATGATAATGATTTATTCTAGAAATGCGAACGAATTTGAAATATTTGCTCTTATTTGTATTAATTCGCCATTCTACCGCCTTACATTTCAAATAGTTATTCTATACTCTACAACTATCTCTAACAACAAATATATTTTTTTAATCGACAGACGAACTAGTCTTGATCGTTGGTGACCGTTTTTGGAATGCGACCATTAAAACAGATGTATTAAATAGATGTTAGTTCGAAATAGAAACAATAATTCATCTAGTTATGTATCAGTTGTCTTTATTTGAAGCGATCTTGCGCCGATTGTTATACATAACACAAAAACCTTACGTGGTAAAACGTCAGTTCGCTTACCGCTTTGTGAAAAAAGCCTTGGAACTAAATGATTTTCACAGCACGTATCTATTGGTGAATAAAATAAGTACAACAATCGGTTTTATAATTAACTGGAGCTTTCTTGTTATTGTTCGAGGCATTTATTATTTAAAACATCTCTTTTACCGAAAAAAATAAACGATAACGGTGTTTTATATGAAAGAGTCTACATACATCGTGGTTAGATGGAAGAAATCACATATGCCTATTGTGATATTTTTGCCACCGCATTTTTTACATATTTTATGTAAATTGATTTGTTTAGTTAATTATAATGTGCAAGAGGAATAAAATAAATAAATAGAATCATGAGCTGCAATGTAAGGATTTTTTTATGTTTCATGTTCACTGCATTCATCATAAAGTACCCCGTGTAGTCTTCGGTAGAGAATAGGCCTCTAATTCTTTTTTGTAAGTTTTCAAGTATCCTCTGAAAGACAGGTAATCGTAAAACATCACATGATTTGAATATTTATAATTCAGCGATGAGATCTGCCACTGACCCTGAATGTCTTATTTTTTATTGGTACGGTGAGTACAATCTGCGTGTTTATAACATAAATACAGCTAATAGTATATGCTGTGTTGGTATATTCTTCACAAGAAAAAGGAAAATTGATATCTACCTAAATTTATCTATTTGACATTGTTGATTGGTTTCGGATTGTAACACGTCAAATCCATTTGTAGTGTCAATGTGGTTTTAAAATAATCAGATATTTACTAATTTGCATACAATAATTAATTTTCTCCACTGTTTTTCAGATAGATTTCATAATATTTTACTTTTTTAAAAATGTAGTTTCATACAGCACTAATGATTTTGCATACATACAAGGTTAAAAAAATGTTATTTTTGAATATGTCCACTTTCGTACCCAAGTCACTTATTTGTTTCTAGCGGCTGGTCAATGTTTTTATCGATCCATAGTATAATAAAACATCTCTTGTATCAAAGGCTAATAATAGTTAGTAGTAGTAGCGAATACCTATTATTATTGTCTTCGTTTAAAAGTGAAATTTAAACTACGTATATTGGTATGCTGCTCAGTATAATAAGTGAAGTAAGACCCATTTAGTACAAAACTAGCTTTAAATCCGGTTTTATTCGGGGAAAATGACCAACTGAAAATATACGCCATAGATTTAAAGTGTTAATTTTATTTCCATGTGTATCTACTTTTAAACGCAATTTGAATTTATGACTAGGTTAAAGGTAAATTTTAAACGAACATTTTCATAATAATTATCTTAATTTAATTTTTATTATGATTTATAATATTTGCATGTGGCGGAGGATCGCTCGAGGTGGAGACAGATGGTCTATAGAACGAGGGATGATAGTCACAACCCTCGAAATTAAGTGACCGGCGGAGATAATGATGATGTTAATATTTTCATTCGATTGCTAATTTTGAATACTAAAGATCAAAATAATTACATGCAACTTTTATTTTAATCAATTCAACATAGAAAAAAGAAAATTGCAATTTTTTTACAAATTATGGACAATACTTTCAATAAATTTCATAAACAGTAAATGGTTAACAAAATTTGTCATATATCAATGAATGAATTAAAAAGTCAGGTTAGTCTAGGTTAGTCTTACTCAATACTAGTAAATAAAAGGTTAGTCTTTCTCAACAGTAACATAAAACAAAAATATTTATTTTATTTTATTTGATAATTTAAAATGAAGTGTTACAAAGTTAATGTCGATACAATTGATGATATTATTCATTCATTAAGATATGACAACTTTTGTTAACCATAATATATAGTTACTCTAAGCCTTGCCTTTTACAGTTGGTTAAAGTATAGAAAAACATAAGTACACTCGAACTCACAAAAATATCTTTTAAATTAAGCATAAATAGTCAGCGAGCTTGTTTAAGTATGAAATATATAATAATCATGTTGTTTGCTTCTCTTTTGGTTAGACAATAGTACAGTTGATGATTATTTATGTATAAAATAATGTTATATTATTTTTCATAGTTTGTTAAGCTATGGATATGATATCAGAACTATGCGACAGGTGTTTTGATTTATTCCGTAATTTATTGAAAGTTGAGCTATCATAAACAATGAATAGATCGTATTATTCTATGGACATCGGTTGTCTTAGAGCTTTTTCTTCATTCTAATAGTCAGTTATTCAAGTTGCTAATAACTATGATCTGTGTCTTTGTAGGGAAATCATAACGATGACCACCCGTACTTGAAGATATTAGGTGTTTTATTTAGCTGCTTTATCTATAGTATTTATTACAAAATAATAAGCAGAGTTCTGAGGTAGGTATCAATCAAATAAATTGATTATATTTATTTATTTTTACAATTAACGGCTTTAAAAGAGTTTGTCGGTAGTCTGGATGTAGAGTGTCGGCCTCGTGCACATGAGGTCCGTGGTTCGATCTCAGGTGTCGGTAAACTACCCTTTCACGACACAAGCTTTTAGCTTACTGTAAAAGGTGTATAATTGGATTAATAACAAAAACCCAGTTATATCTTTTTAAAAATTAAAAAAAATATTTTAGGACTTTTAACTTAATGATATTCTACTTATTTCTTTATGCCATCACGGCATATGTCTTCAGGTTGGGTAGCCAGTAGACCAATTGTACGAAGTAAACATGCAAGATGTCCTTTTCGCATATTAAGTAGGTATACTAAGTATTTGGTAAAGTTAAATGATTCTTGCCTATGCTAGTGGCCAAGCTGCATGCATTTTAATATTTTACAACTCAATTTGAGTAGGTAACGTGATTAATTAAATTATTTGAAGTGTCCAACTTTGGCTGCATGATTTAATTTTATCAAATTTTGCATATTTACAAAATTAAGTATTAGCGTTGACAACAATGTGTTTTTCATAATGACTAAATCACAGTACGTCCGTATTATAAATGCAACTGTAATAATAATTTAATTTCATCTATTTCGACGATAATAATTATTATTATTATTCGGGTAATTAAGATGGGATTAAGATGTAGTTTGTACGTTGACAACAATGTGTTTTTCATAATGACTAAATCACAGTACGTCCGTATTATAAATGCAACTGTAATAATAATTTAATTTCATCTATTTCGACGATAATAATTATTATTATTATTCGGGTAATTAAGATGGGATTAAGATGTAGTTTGTACGTTGACAACAATGTGTTTTTCATAATGACTAAATCACAGTACGTCCGTATTATAAATGCAACTGTAATAATAATTTAATTTCATCTATTTCGTCGATAATAATTATTATTATTATTCGGGTAATTAAGATGGGATTAAGATGTAGTTTGTACGTTGACAACAATGTGTTTTTCATAATGACTAAATCACAGTACGTCCGTATTATAAATGCAACTGTAATAATAATTTAATTTCATCTATTTCGACGATAATAATTATTATTATTATTCGGGTAATTAAGATGGGATTAAGATGTAGTTTGTACGTTGACAACAATGTGTTTTTCATAATGACTAAATCACAGTACGTCCGTATTATAAATGCAACTGTAATAATAATTTAATTTCATCTATTTCGACGATAATAATTATTATTATTATTCGGGTAATTAAGATGGGATTAAGATGTAGTTTGTACGTTGACAACAATGTGTTTTTCATAATGACTAAATCACAGTACGTCCGTATTATAAATGCAACTGTAATAATAATTTAATTTCATCTATTTCGACGATAATAATTATTATTATTATTCGGGTAATTAAGATGGGATTAAGATGTAGTTTGTACGTTGACAACAATGTGTTTTTCATAATGACTAAATCACAGTACGTCCGTATTATAAATGCAACTGTAATAATAATTTAATTTCATCTATTTCGACGATAATAATTATTATTATTATTCGGGTAATTAAGATGGGATTAAGATGTAGTTTGTACGTTGACAACAATGTGTTTTTCATAATGACTAAATCACAGTACGTCCGTATTATAAATGCAACTGTAATAATAATTTAATTTCATCTATTTCGACGATAATAATTATTATTATTATTCGGGTAATTAAGATGGGATTAAGATGTAGTTTGTACGTTGACAACAATGTGTTTTTCATAATGACTAAATCACAGTACGTCCGTATTATAAATGCAACTGTAATAATAATTTAATTTCATCTATTTCGACGATAATAATTATTATTATTATTCGGGTAATTAAGATGGGATTAAGATGTAGTTTGTACGTTGACAACAATGTGTTTTTCATAATGACTAAATCACAGTACGTCCGTATTATAAATGCAACTGTAATAATAATTTAATTTCATCTATTTCGACGATAATAATTATTATTATTATTCGGGTAATTAAGATGGGATTAAGATGTAGTTTGTACGTTGACAACAATGTGTTTTTCATAATGACTAAATCACAGTACGTCCGTATTATAAATGCAACTGTAATAATAATTTAATTTCATCTATTTCGACGATAATAATTATTATTATTATTCGGGTAATTAAGATGGGATTAAGATGTAGTTTGTACGTTCACCTCAACACATAACTGTCGCATAATTTTCAATTAAAAGTCAACGTGAAACCTGAGAGAATTAAATAATGCATATTTACCACCAAATACGTATGCAAATAAAGTCGTTAAATGTTGTATTTATTTATTTTATCATACAACAGCCTTTGAGCTCGTACCACGGATCGGTTTAAGGCTACATTATTAGATGGAACTCTATAATGAAGACATTACAGTATTATTGTAAGCATTTAATACAAAAAGTGATTATAGAATGAAGCAGTATGTATAAATTTTAGAATGCCTACTCACCATGAATTGGACAAGTCTTTTACAAATGGGTCTATGTATATAATTAATTTTTGAAGAGGCTTTACGTAATTTTATTGCAAGCTATGAAGAAATTTTCACATCATATGAACTTATTTTTGAAAGAACCTTATTGCATACAAATAATATAAGATATAGATATCTATGCTCTTAGGGAAAATTTATAATGATATTCAGTTTGAAGTAAAGACATTTGAAATGAAACGGACTGTAAAGGGTATATTTTTATTTAATTTTCATGTAGAAACCAAGAAAAATACAATCATACTGATCTCTAGTACTGTGCAAAACGCACAGCACGTGGAGATGTGTTAGAACTATCCTCTATAGTGCACTTCACAGGACACAATGGACACTTCAACAAATGTGGCATGGTCTGTGCTGCACCACAATCATACGCTCCAGGTTCGTCTTATAGGTTCAGGTTCTCATCGTTCAAATAAAAGTTAAATTTAATCAAGATGGGTGGTACAAATAGCTGAATTGAAGATGTAAAATGTCTTAAGCATGTAGTTTTTATATTCATAATGTTGTTCTCCTTGTACCATATAATAAAACATAACAGTCTATTAATAAAATGCATATATGAATAATAAAATTACATAATTACATATGCACACGTGACTGTCATCTCAGCTCGGGGTGGTAAGATTATTGCCAAAGGGGAGGCGCAATCGCGATCATCTCTTGACATTGCGCAAATACCAACATAAATGTTACTTGTCTTCCTAGTATATTATTGTTAATGCATACCTATATAGATCGCTTGCCTTGTGAAGCGTTCACATCGAGTTATAATTATTGTTTTATTGATTAATTAATAATAATCTTAAGTTTTATAAAGTAAATATGTAGCTATGCATTAATCGTTATTGATTCAACGGTGAGGCATGCGACTCATACTGAATATCTTTCCTACCAATAATAAATTGGGAAAAAAGGGATATAAAGTTTAATTTATCGACTGACGGTTCTTGGTGGAAGTTCATATTAATATTTTACACGATATATATAATTATTCCACTATTGACTTGGGGTCCGTGGTTCATTCATTAGTAAAAAATTAACATTGTAAAAATAACACACTCATAAACAAGTCTGTTGACTCCTGATTCAAAGACCCCAGACAGCAATTATTGAATTAACCCGTTACAATTTTTTTTGTCCTCTGATATATTATTTTTCAGAGTTAATTAATGAATGACACCCCAAGTAAAAATAATTTTATGTATTCCTGATAAACTCAATCCAGCTTTTTTTGTAAAATCAGTTGCCAATTGTTGTCGTCTTATATTTTTTACGGTTGAAATGTTGAATCAATAATATGCAATAAAATTAACAAAGCCAATGTAATCAACTAAGAAGGTTATGTTTATAAATTTCATAGAATAATTATCTATGTAGATTGATAATAATATAATGTCTAAGCGATACTTTATAATAGTATAAAGACCACAGCACGGAAGATGAATCTATAATCAATATTTCTAATGAATATTATCGCCCACAAGATATGCAATAATTAATCAATACATGAACTAACATCATCAATATCGTACAAGAACGATTATAATTACTATGCAGGCTTTGTCTATTATTCACTTACTTAGTTAATGTAAACATTGAATGGGAAAGTTCATCCGTATAAGCTTGTAGTTGACAACATTTTGCGTATTATAAGGCTATGGTTTCATGTTTTTCTAATAGTGCCTATTATCTCTTCTACCTACTAATGGATTACGCTCATCTTATTTGTATTTCAAAACCACGTAGCCATGAAATTGGGTCGTCCATCCTAAAAGTGTTTGTAACCTGCAATACTTTTATATAAATAGGAATAATATAACGCTATTTATTTAATCAAAAATAAAGTATTTCATTAATTGTATCCGCATTTACTTTGTAACACTTCATTTTAAATTAACAAATAAAATAAAATAAATATTTATTATTTTGTTTTGTGTTACTGTTGAGTATGACTAACGCACGACCGGTTTCGCGGACTCCGAGTATAGATCAGCACCTGATGATGCGAACTCGGAGTCCGCGAAACCGGTCGTGCGTTAGTCATACTCAACAGTAACACAAAACAAAATAATAAATATTTATTTTATTTTATTTGTTAATTTAAAAATTAAGTAGACTATTTCTAGGCATGTAGTGAATATATTATTTCTATCTATCTAGGTATAATATCACGGAGTCTCCCACAAGTAGGGTAGCCATTGAACTTGACACATATTGTAATGAACGTGCTAGTTTACCACAAAGTGTCATTAAAAATGGTGCCAATAATATGTACGATAAGTCTTTTTGCGTCACAAATAAATGAGATATTTAGGATGAGTAGCACACTGTATGTTGGTTAATTTTTTTTTTATTTATATCAACAAACTCCTTCAGTCAGCAACGAGGTCACTGGTCTCGGAAGGTACACAAATACAAGAATGAATCATCGTAACTCATTGCTCAACAAAAGCTTCTTTATCTGCCTTCCGAAGCATTTCCCATCACCCAGCCTCTTAACGTCATCAGGAACTCTATTATGAACGTGAATCGTCGAGTACAAGATTAAATCTCTATTTCTATTCGTTCTTGGATTTGTATTTCTTAATTGAGAAGCATTTTAAGTTGTTTTTAATCAAATATGTTTTACAAATACTATACTACTATACTATACTATACCATCACGGCATATCCCACAAGTGGGGTAGCCAGCAGATCAGCTGCATGTAAGAAACATGCAAACTGTCCTCTTCGTGCCAATATAAAATCAAGACATTCAGGATGGGTGGCAAACCTCATCGCTGAATTTAAGATGTAAAATGTCTTAATTTTTTCGAACACCTGCCTTTTACAGGACACTCGAAAACTTACGCAGAAGAGTGGGAGACCAATTCTTTACCGGGTGCTCCACAAATACCTTTCTTTTACAATTTGATAATTGTTTATAATGAGAATAATAAATTTGTTTTAATTTACAACGTAAGTTATTACTCGGTTAAAAAAGATACACCGTAAAATTGGCCCTGTTCGTAAACTGATTAGCCAACTTCCTTGGCTGATGGTTTCATAGCACGCCAATTTATGATCATTGAATTCCTATGTTTACAACACGACACTTCATATTGACCTACAGTATATAATAAATATAATATATTTAAATAAATAATTCAATAAAACTTAAACTGTGGTAGGTACTCGATCAATATATAGATTTAAGGTACGAATTATGTGTTCCTCGATTGAAACCAATTTTACTAGTATTTGGTATACTATATTAATTTACTCACATCTTTACATCTAATACACAAAAATACAGTGACATGAAAACTACGTAAGATGTAGGTACATAACATGAGTTTATAATATTCATTCACGCGAGCTGTGAGATAGGTATAAAAAAAAACTCAAATAACACAACGCCAGTATACATAGGCACAATATTTCACAGTGTGATAAATTAAACATAATCAAGCATATTACTACAAGAGTTGAAGCAATTAATAAAATATCGAACCATCGGCGAGTAAATCAAAATAATTTTCTATACCTCTTCTACTACTAGTTTCTATTCATAGCTTCTCTTAGGAAATATACATTTTATTAACAACTGATAGTAAGGATAACATTGACAACCTACCAAGGATCAAAATGGTGAAAATTATTAAAAAACACAATATGACGATGCATATTTTATTATTTACTTTTCTATGCGCTCTGATATCATTAGAGAAAATCAAATACTAGGGGATGAAATTATCTATATTGGACTTGAAAAAGTTTAAAGGGTAAATTATTGTGGTAATGAAAAGTCTACATTTTTTTTTCTTTTTTAATTAGTTAACGCGGCGGCGGAATTGCCATCCACACTTCTCAACATTATACAACCAGATAAGTATTCATATGATCAGTCATGATCAGACAAAAACTTAACAGTCTAATGCCGGGAAAAAATCAGCTTTCCAGATATACAGGATATCAAAGGATTAGGCTCAAAACGCGGTTTCGATACCAGTGTTATTAGTTTCATTATTGGTTTTCTAAAATTTATTCAAATTTGTCTGTCGTCCATGCAGGGTAGACAGAAGGAACGAAACGCCATTTTAGTCTATCTTTACATACTTCTTTCGCTTGTTCCACATTCATGGAATTTTAATATATGTACGCTTATTTCTTGCGGACATTCTTGAGAATTTAATCCTCGCGTTCTAGCTTTGTAGTTTTCGGACGTTTATTAGACATAAATAGATCGATTTATATATATTTACGAACTGATTAAAATATTTATACGGTTATGACGTGCAGTTGAATAGATGTTACATAGGTTTTCAAGTCAGTGTGTATCTAATATATCACATTTTGAAAATACTAACTCACCAATGATGGCTACCGCTGTGATTTTCCTGATCGGCTTTAGACACAAGCCTCGGTAGCTTCTCAATAAAAAGATATAATATATCAAAATATCGTAACAATTACTATTAGAAAATATTATTTTTTATATAACATACATACATTTATGTGGATACAGTAAAAATAAAGTTTGTGTATATATTATATAGATCCAGATTAATATCTACGATAATATATACAAGTTAAATACACGTATAAAGTACCTATTTTTATACTAAACATTTTTTTTCTTTATGCATCTTCTTTCAGACACAAAGGTAAAGGATGCATAATAACAGTAACTTTTTATCAAAGACGAATGTATCAATGTGAAGGAAGCAAAAGAATCATGTATTAATAAGTTTTTTTGTAATAGTAAGACATTTACTGTGCTGTTTTTTCTACCAAGTATACATATACACTAGAAACATTGTTTTTATTACCAATCTGAGATATGCCCTTTATTTGAAGGGGCTTATTTCCAGTAGTTGATGAACACAGGCTAAAGATTTGCAATTTAACAGTTAATGTTATGTCGTGAATTTCGTACTTTGTTGAATTATTTGAAAAAAGTTTAAGGAAATTTCTGTTGTGATAAGGTAAAGGGGCGTGAATCAGTTTTGCAGTGTTGAGTTATTCCCTCCACAGAAATGTAGGTATATTTCATACCTCACAAAGTAATGGCATCAAGGGTTACCTAGTAACATAGGCTACCCTTGATGCCATTACTTTGCGAGGTATGATATACACCTACATTTCTGTGGAGGGAATAACTCAATACTGCAAAACTGATTTATGGCCCCTTTACCTTGTCACAACAGATTTTTACATTGTAGAAAGCATATTGATATTGTTTTTTTATTAAATACACATTGTTAAACACGTAATAGATATGACTTAATATGTAAGTCAGTGTATGAGGGTTAAAAAGCTTGTAAGTTGTACTTGCAATAACACTAAAAGCAAGCGGTAAAATGGACGTAAGTCGACAGGAAACATAAAACTGGTTCAGAATAATAATAATAATAGATATATGTAAGAGTATTAATACGAGCAATATCAATATAAAATGGATTACATCTGATAGGAACGGAGCTTCTTCCGTGCTTTGAGGCTAAATAGAGTAATTCCATATTACATACATTACAACCTGCATACGATATTAAATCTAATGTTACAACTAACATAAACATATAAAGTAATCATCTGCCTGCAATTCACTTATAGAAGAAACCTTATTTATTAACACTTTCTGCACTTCATCATCGAAGTAAACAAAAATAAAATAAATAAATAAAATAACCTGTGGTGGCGAGATTACCATTTTATGGTGATCCTCGCATTTTAACTTACGTTAATTTATCTAGATGAAATATCATTCGCATTCCAGTGCGAAATATATATAATTACATGTACAAACAGTTAAGAGGGTCGCATAGTACATACGTTAGTAAAAAGTTATGCAGATGAAGATTGAAATAAAAAGAAAGGGGTGATTCAATTATGCTGAATAATCTATCGGTTTTTTTGATCGATATTTTTCTAATAACTTACTTGTTTTTTTTTTTTTTTGCCTAAATTTATATGATTTCTCATGTAAACAAACACTTTTTTCTGTTATTTTTATCATTCATCTCAAATTATTGGGTGCTCGTATTGTAATAACATCTATAATAAATATAATATAAAATTATTAATATGTGGTCATCCATTAATTTTCGAGCGATCTGACTGTAAAAGGATACATATATACTACTCACTCAAATAATCTTATAACTACTCGACTCGTGACAAAGACTTGTACCTTTCGTGTAATTCACTCGAATTGCTATTACTAATTTTGTTCTTACCTTCGACTTAAAATATTATTTTATTTTGTTGTAGGTGGTCTACATGAATAATGCCTTCGTTTTCCTATATATATGTAGGTATAATTAAATGCGCAATAGTAATGTAAATAAATACATAATATTTAGCTACGCAAAATGCTTTCATTTAAAGTTCACTTAAGTAAATCGATCGACACATTAACACATCTAGCTTTTGCCTTATGCAAGGCTACGCAATAGCTTCCTAAGTAAAATAAATTAATGCTTGTACAGTTGGCTATTACTTTGAAATACTAGCTTTTAACCCATTTTCTCTTCAAGATGTGTAATCAAGTTGACAAAGGACATTTTAGCTATCAAGATACAAAAACAAATTTATTTTCATTGTATTATTGCCTGAGAATCTGGAGAAAGTTAATAAGAAATGTAATTACTTCAGCATAAAAATATTGTTATTTTTCATTATTTCGTGTGATTTATTTTCTTGTCATATAATATATTCATCGAATTTTTAAACGTCTTACTCACTGCTGACTTCGTTTTTCTACTGCTGGATATAGGCTTCTTCAGAACTCTTCCAATATTTCCGATCTAAAGTAACATAAACCTGCTGTTTTGCCATCATCTAGACAATATCATCAACCCATCTTTTTTTGGGGTCAGCTCACACTTCTTCTATCTTTCCACGGTCTCTATTCAAGAATTCTAGAAGTCCAACTGCCATCTTCTCGCCTAACTATATGACCATCTTATTTGCCATTTAAGCTTGGAGACATAGTCAACAAAATCGATGACTTTTGTCTTGTCTGACACGTAAATTATAAAGTTTTTTCTTACGGGGACTTCATTATACATAAGGATTTAAGGGTTTTGACAACACAATACTTTTTTTAACCTTAAATAGTTCAAATTTTAACAGACTTATCTCCTCCTTATCAATACTACTACTACTACTATCTACTACTATACCATCACGGCATATCCCACAAGTGGGGTAGCCAGCAGATCAGTTGCATGTAAGAAACATGCAAACTGTCCTCTTCGTGCCAATATAAAATCAAGACACTCAGGATGGGTGGCAAAACTCATCGCTGAATTTAAGAAGTAAAATGTCTTAATTTTTTCGAACACCTGCCTTTTACAGGACACTCGAAAACTCACGCAGAAGAGTGGGAGACCAATTCTTTACCGGGTGCTCCACGGGATGGAGCTCCTTATCAATAAAGAAAAGTAAATATTAAAAATAGTTTTCTAAAAACATCAGTTTAAGAAAAGAGGGTGAAACATACATATTACCTATAAAATATTATTTCTATGGCTTCTGTACACATAGGACACAAAAACGTACGAATGGACTCAAATATTTTTACAGTGATTATGCAAGAATTGGCAGAGAGAATAACTTATTTGTAATGCAGCATTATGGTATTATGATTTTCTAATGATTGCTTTATTTGGCCTATGGTCATCGGGTTTCAACTTAGTCGGTACCGGTAGTGTCCGCTACCTACTAACAGCTTACCTATATACAACCGTCCGTGTGACGAATCTATAATGATTCTTGGGCGGACTTTAGGCGGAGCGAGACATCAACAATGAATTATTATTGCAACACGATAACAATATTTTGTATCGTAGATATAATAATCTGTGTGCAATATTAGATACTTAGAAAAAGTTTGAAATAACATTTAATTGTTACCTTGTAACTTACTACTAGTCCTCGTTTCTAGTCTACTGCATGTCGGATTCTTCAAAACTCTTCCGTTCTTTTCGATCACAAGCAATACAAATTCACTATGTTCTCATCACCTAGACAACGTAGTGAACCCCTTTTTAAGTTATTTTTTCATTTAATTGTTCTTCTATGGTTTCAATAACGAACTTCAAATAGTTCACCTCGCATCCACTCATGTTATTATTATTGGATCAACAAATAATGAACTAATTACATAATTTGGAGACTTCATCAACAATGTTGACGATTTTGGCTAGTAATTTAATTTCTCACTTTACATATTTATCAAACCAGTACCTACTAGTAAAATGCTTAAGCAAATCAAAAGAAGTATATTAAAATTTATATCTGTTGTTTTATTGTTATTAATTTGATGTTAGTAAAATTACCTACATAATTAACCTAAAGATAACCTACGACATTCCGAGGAAGAAGACTTAAAAATATTACTACTATACCATCACGGCATATCCCGGAAGTGAGGCAGCAGACCTGAGGCCTGAGTCAATAGCACATTTTCACGTTACGTTTTCGTTCCGTTAGCGTTCAAATGCAGACGACGTTGCGCCAAAGTGTCAATTTTTGTAACTTGTGTGTATTTTAGCAAAGAAATTGACACTTGCTTGCAATGTGTTATTGACTCAGGCCTCAGGTGCTTTAATAAACATAAAAGCTGTAATCTGCATGTCAACAAAAAATAAGAAATTCATGATGGGTGGCAAACCTCATAGCTGAATTTAAGATATAAAATGTTTTTATTATTTCGAACACCTGTCTTTAACAGAACAATTCAAAACTTACGGAAAGGAGTGGGTATGATTTTATGAATTAAAAGTCCATGGTATTTATTATTCTCAGGAAACCCGTGTGTTTAATTCAATTTACTTATTGATTTATTTCAAGAACAATTATTTTGATTCAACTGATTTATCTGTTGAAGATTCATAAATGGCTACAGAAAACTTTGTAGGTAATGAATTGTGCAGATTTTTTCACCGACAAATTTATTTATTTTTTACATAGAGACACAAACAGTAGGTTGACAAAACAAATATAAAAAATTAAAAGAGTGAGAATAATGTTGATCTGATTAGGCCAACCCACCAATTAGGCGTGTCTACAGCATACATATGAAAATATGAACTACATATACAATTAAAATTAAAAAAAAAAACCGAGTCCATTCTGTACCAACTCTTATTTCTGATGAACAATATTTTATATGTATCACACGACAAAATCTATTCCATTTGATACCAGATAATATAATGTTTTCCATAAAATCACCATTAAAATTCACAACTGAAAGGCTTTAAGTCCTCAAAGAATATCCTGGAAATTTTCTTCTTAAGAATCATTTAAACAAAGCCTCTTTTTCCTTGAAAAGTCAGAATATCTTCCTTGTCGTGTAAGGATGCACCACTATTTAAATGTAGAGCTGAGTTAAGTACAGTATTATTATTATTATAATAGATAATGGAAGGTTATATTATATTATTATTTTCTAATTGGAAAGCCTTAAAATGTAGATTATATTGGTGCAGAGGCGGCTCTTGCTGATTGTTGTGCAAAATGTTATATTGTTTTAATTTATATAATAATATAAGATATTTGAAACATACGAAATTTCTAAGTTTCTTAATACAAGCTTATTTTCACCTAGATTTTAGAACAGTATCTTTTTGGAAAAAATGGAAGATTATCAAAACTTTGCCGGATATTGGAAAACTTTCGAATAACAGTAAGAGAACTGTTAAATAAGTTTGTAGGTTTTCGTGGTGATACTGATAAATGCATTCTTCTGCGTTTATGGATTTGTAAACGCGTATTTTTTGGATATGCATCCACATTTAGAAGAACAAATTTAGGAGAACTCTTCTTTACTTGAAGCATTTCGGAGCAATGTCAGATCAAAAAATAAACAAGTACCATTGAATAAAATGTTATTACCTACGTATCCATTCATAATAATAAAAAAAAACAATGGTTTTCCAAAAATTCTAAGCTAATTAAAACCCTTTAGTGCAATAATTAGTGGAAATTGCTCCGAGTGTATTGGACCGAACACAGGACTAATGAGTCCATCCTCAGGGAGCTAAACATTTCGACGCGACTCTCGACGATTTGCAGACAGCGCGTTTTACGATATTTCGGGCACATTGCAAGAAGAGAGCATGACAACCTGGAAAAAGTAATTATGACTGGGATTGTACATAGAAAGGAGGAGGGGAAGGGGCAGAGTGCCAATAAGATGGAGCGACCAAATTAAGGAGGCCACACAGCCCTCACTTCACGGGGCCTTACACATGGCGGAGGATCGCTCAACATGGAGACAGATGGTTTACAGAACGAGGCATGATGGTCACGATCCTCAGGATTGAGGAACCGACAGAGATGATGATGATGAGTGAATAATTCTAAATTATACGCTTATCTCAAAACTATATGGCGAATAAAGTAACAACCAGTCACTCTGCAATCATCGTCTGTTCATTATTAATAATGTGTTAACACGTGTTAACACTAACACGTAAATACATTTTATGACGTAATGTTTATAAGCACTTATAAGCTTTCCAACTAAGTTCATAATAATAATATTATACTAACTAACACATTTACATACACACTTTACTACCGCGAAGCGTGTCTTTTATCGTGTCGGATTATCCTAGATGTTATTATTATTATAATAATGATAATTATGTAAGGAAGTCAGCGACGACATGTTGTAGGTTTAGTACGAAATTTACGACTTTCCATGATGATGTTTCTTGTATGACTAAAATTACTATGAATAGAGTTCAACGAGTGGTTGACATATTTGGGATGTGAAGTCATTGTTGATATTTTGAATTTGTTATATTGTTCAATTCATAATAGCAACGATGTTATTTTTGAAATATTATTTCTTTTCTTTTAAATAAATCATTTTTAATATTTGGTTTGGAAATATTATTTTATTTTTCTTTAAAGTTAGTGATTTGTAAAATTTGGTTAGGAAGATAATTTAAAATATTCAAAAGTAAAACTTATTTTTAAGTAGGTAGGTACACACGTTTGACGTGAAAATTTTATGAACAAATCATATTTTTTTTTATTTGTTAGGTAAAATAATAAATAAATAACAAAAAAATATTTATCATCAATTGAAGTCAGAATTAATGAAAAAACTTAATTTCAAAATAAACGAAAATCTGAAATACAGCTTTTCACATGAACTCAAGGCTATTTCTTTGATCTAAGTTATACTTACAGAGCCTCTGTACTGATATATGCAGAGGCGATATGCATCCAGGGTTAGGCTCAGGTCCGATATGATCAAGAGGTTAGTTTATTGTATTGTTCCTAGCGACCACCGAGCTGTATGGGGGCATGGAATGTGCATCTGTTTTCTTAATGTGGTACATTAAAATGCACCTAATATAAAGACCGTATAAATATACACGTTGTATTCAGTTACTATAAAATAATGTAAAATAACAAGGTAATATTTTTTTAAGAAATACCAATTTCATTTGTATCTACGAGTAATGTTTTACTTATTTCTACCATTATTTTATATTTTTTAATAAGAGTCATTCTCCTTAATTAACGTATTTTTAGTAAATATACCATTAGATAAGCATGTTTGATTAAAATTAATATCTCATAGATGCTGATAAAAAAGTACAGCTTTTAGTGGAAGGGAACTAAATTCTCTCTTTTAATGACTAAAATATCCTTAAATTAAATGGTATTGTGTTAAGTAAACTTTGACTGCTTTTATTTTAAGTGTATTCTGGAAATTTGTATTGCAAAGGAATTGAAGTATTTTAATTTCCTGATTTTAGTCCCATATTAGATCCTCTCAGTGTCGTCTATCATTTCGAATAATAACAACTTATCCTTTATTAGTGGAGAGATCTTCTGTTTTCTGGTTCATAATTTATGCTTATATAACACGCATAAACGATTCACACAGATCGAGTTAGTCCCAAACTCAGATGAATCTTGTATTATTAATAATGACACGATGCTACACATTTATACAATTCATTGCACATACATGCATGTAATACCCAGACCCTTACGTACATTAAATAAAGATAGAATAAAGAACTAATTATAAGTCATAATATTTCAAGTACGGTGATTTGAACAGTATGAGAAATGATTTAAAATTCGTAAGACTTTATCTTATATAAAAAGTACATTTAGTTTATTAAAGAATTAAACATCAACGGATCTACGATAAACATAACTATGGGAGTACTCGTTGTACCTGCCTATTTATTTATAATCGTAATAAGAATCACGTGCAGTTTTGTTGTACGCAAGCTCACCTGTAATCAAATTTAATAATATTATTTATACAAAAATGGTAAACACACCCGTTCAATATTCATGTACACTGATTTTAATCAATTATTATCGGTCAATTGATGACCCGCAGAAGTTAACGAGAAAACTATAAGATACTTTTATTTCAATATTCAAGACATTTATTAAACAATTCTATAAAAAAAAAAAGTTGTTACTTATTATTAACTGTACATTAACAAAAAAATATACACAATAAGTAAATATAGGTACATTCTTCTTCTTCTTCCTGTACCATGTCAGACCCCCCGACGTTGGCGATCACTCCTGCGAAAACCTTCCTGTCCTGTGCTACTCTGAATAGATCATCCACTGTCCTTATTCTGATCCATTCTGTAATGTTGCGTAGCCAGGACATCTGCTTTTTGCCAACTCCCCGTCTTCCCTCTATCACGCCCTCTAATAGAAGTCGGAGGAGACGGAACTTTTCCCCACGCAGCACGTGACCCAAATATGAGACAGATACATTAAATTCAATCAATTCACATGCAGCGAGTTTAAACAGAATGACTTAAAGACTAAGAAAGAAGGAACACAGTTAAAAACACACATTATATACCTACCTTACAAAAGGCAGAATTCCTTCGGACACGTTTTTATGTATTCTTCTAAAAATATACATGTGTATATACAATTAAATTTATAAGTAATATAGTTATACCCATTTTTTAAATAATAATATGACTATTTATATAGCGCCGTACTGTGATAATATCACTTCAAGTGCGCTTTATATTATTTAGGATCAACATCCACGTCCATTTTAAAAAATTACATAATACCTATCAATTAAAAAATTGTCGCCAGAAAGATAAAAAATCATAATCATTAAATAAAAATATATGAATAATAATAATAAAATTTAAAAATCATAATAATAATATTCAAAATCATAATGAAATAAAAAAAAATATAAAATAATTTAATTTTGTTCAGCAGACATTCAGTCTTTGTCATAAAATTAAAATAATATAGTGTCAAAAATTTAATACAATATAGTGTGTCATGTGTAAAATTTTGAGAACAAATATGTCTTCAGGCCTCTCCTGAAACCGTCGTAGTCAGCGGCCCGCCTGAGACCCAGAGGCAAATTGTTCCAGAGCTTAGGACCGGCATAATAAAGGGCACGGTCCCCATAAACTGGTATGTGTGATCTCAATAGTATAGAGAGTTTATGACTAGCGCTCTGTGCAGATCTTAAAGCACGATGTCTAGCCCCCAGGTCCCTGAAGCAGCACATCTCCCCAATATAATCTGGTGCCACATCATTCACAGCCCTGTATATGAGAGCGCATACCTTGTATTGTATTCTGGCATTTAAAATTTATACTTCTAGTTTATCGATAAAAAAATATTCGCAACAACGTAAAAAAAACATTCTCCAGGATAATTATCACATTTGAAGAACTTGACATAATGTTAATAAACATACAGACTAAAAACATCGAAAAAATATATAAGAATAAAAATCGATAAACTATCATCTTCGCATACTTGTCAAAATTATTATCATTACAGATAATCTAACAAATTGTACTGTTGAATCGATATTGTTATTATTATTATAAAAATACAAATCTACTTGATAACATAATGATGTACAATATTAGAAAGTACGTGATGTACCTACACATCTATCAGATAATATTATCTCAACATAAATATTATAAATAACTGAGTTCGTTTGTTGATATGCAAGTAATATTTTTATTTGTTAGATGATTATGTGTACTCTACAGACAACTGTTATCGACTTTCTGACATTACTGTCAGAATGACCATGGCTCACACTGGAAAAATACTCGTAACAGCGCATAATTATTTTGTTTTTAATTTTTTACACCATACATATTATGTATATTAACTGACGACATTTGAAAAACCGGCGGTTGCAGTAAGTTCAGGACAGAGATGTCTGGAGACATATGGGGGAGGCTTATGTTCAGCAATGGACAGGAATAGCTGCATAAGTAATTTAGTAAAATGTACATTGCAGCTTTTATGAGCATGTAACATAGTTAAATAATTGATTGCTTTAATGAAAATTAACATTGTTCTAGCGGATAGAAATAATTATGGTGGTTTATTTATTCACAAACTAATTCATACAATCATGAAATTTTCCACACGTGAGGTAGCCAGAGGACGAACTCCAAATTTTAAACATGCTAGATTTTCTGTCAATTTTGATAAATATACCCAATCACTAAATTGAAGGTGTCTTTTTTATTTAAAAAATATATCCAATAATGGGAAAACATCCGTATTTTTATAGAAATTTGCATAAAAATTACAAAAAAACTGATTGATAACCATACATTACGAGTATTTTATTCATATAGTTTATTTATAGGTTACGATGGATTAACCAATCATATTATGTCAAAAAGTCTTAGTCGTGGCATTGCAATTTTTTTTATTTATTTCTTTTCTCCACTTCATCTTTCCATTTGATATTTATTCTATTAGTGAAGCCGGATTTTATGCTAGTAATAATAGAACCTAATATCGATATTCAATGCCGTATCGATATGAAACGTTACTAACTTATAAGATATCGATAATCGATAAAAAATATTACAAGATGATTATGATTATTATTATTATCACTAGGCAGATTATTGGATTGGTGAATATTTTTCTATTTGTTTCCATTAACTTTTTACCAATCGAGACGAACGTAACTATTATAATAGTAGTACAATATAATCGATAATGGATTTAAAGAAACAGGCGAACTTACGGTTTCTTAAAAACATTGAAAGTTATTGGGTACCTGTTACGTACTGATGTATTATATGTATTAAATTGAGCATTTATATCGATTGATAGCTTTTACAAAAATACGTGTACCTGTACCTATTTGTTTATAAATGATATTTTATACCTGCATTAATTTGAAGCTTTTATTTATTTTAAGTATCGATATCGAATTGAAAAATTGCAAGAAATGCTATAAAACACTTTGTTTTCTGGAAATATGTTATGTATATGACACAGTGTAATAGAATCCTGCGGAGAAATGGTCTGGATGAAAATGACATAGGGAACAAAAGAATGTATAACCTCTGAACGAAAAGAGCCGACTTCAACAGCCTTCAGTGGCAATAATTTGGGACAGTGCCAGGGAGAAGAAAGAAGTTTCTGGAAATATCATTCTTTCAAAAAATTTCTGAGTTTATCTGAAACTTACGATTTGGGTGTTTTGGTTGTAGAGATACACTTTCTATCTTATACTTAATTATCAAAGTCTATTTGTGGATAACTTTATCCTAAAGGTTCTATGAAACATTGTTTCAAAGGAGTTTATATAAGCAAATGGTCTGATGTGACCCAAGTCCTGAAAAGAGCAACATACAAGGTGTTACGATGTATGCGAAATACCTAAAAATACTCCTTTGAAATAATTGTATTCGAGTTCCTAACCAAGCGATAGTCGAATATGAATACAACTTTAAACAAGAATAAATATATGTGGTATCTTAATTAAAAGCAGAATAATGAGTATTGTGAAATTGAGAACAACTATTTTCATTATTATTTGTCATTTAAAAAATAAAATTGATTTATTTTGAAATTATTTTACAAATCTACTCTAATCACAATAATAAATGACCTAAGCTGAATACGTGCCCGAGGTTTTTTTAGAGCAAACGATAATCAAACCAAACATAAAATGACCACTAATGAGAAAAAATGCGGATCAATCGTTATTTTTCATTGAAAAATTATTGATAATTACGATATAAAATAGAAATTTTCTTTCAATTGGCTTATTTTTCTTTACCGCAAATTGAAAATTTAATTGTGTCGTTATGTATTATAAGTGATTTTTTTTTACCATATACGAATGAAAATAATTTATTTCATATGTGATTTTAATAAAAATAACGGAAATATAAAATTCTAAATTATGACTTAATAAATTATAAAAATAATGCAAGCCGATATTGTTCTACTTTCTTTCTGTTATCGTTTTTGTTGTAAGATGAGAAGTATATTTGAATTAGATCTGTCTGTCATTTATTCCAATACTTCCTTTGCTATTAACCCTACCTATGTATGTTTCTTTTGTTCTTCTAGCAAGATTTGGTCTATACTAAAATGAAAATATGTCGATATGGTCAGAAAAAAGGCACGTTACAGTTTAGTGTAGGTATCCCACGTTTTGAGGCATATTGGCTATGAGTATTTAGGGAATAAAGTTGATGTACTTTGAAATTTTTTATTATTTATGTAGGCAAGTACTTTATCCAAAAAATATTTTGCATTTTGCGTAACAAACGAAATTTTCTAAGAAATTGTATTATTTACATATAATCCAAGCTTAAAAATACTCATTTGCATAAAAATATTTGGTTGCAAGATCGTGAGTTTCTGAGCCAATCTTAGCTATAATCATCATCATCGTCAGTTGCGCTCCAACCCTGTGTGGGTCTTGGCCTCCTCAAGAAGTCGCCTCCACTCCCTCCTATCCATCATCTCCCGTTTGGAAGAAGATGTTTGGTGTCCGAGGCTATCTTCTTTAGGTTTCGTAACAGCAAGTTTTTTATAGGGTGGGGATCGTTGGCTCCACCCCCACTTGGCCCCAAGCTATAATATGTAAGTGAAAAATTATTAAACCAGCCTAGAGCCAATTCTTCAGCTTTGGGACGCCTTTAGTTCTTTCGATTAGATTTCCCAAAATGTAAAATTGTTTAAATAAGGTTCTTCAAACAAAATTTCTGATTGGTTTTGTCATCTGCACTTTATACCCAAATCCAATTAAACAATCAATAAAAAAGTC
Organism: Athripsodes cinereus; assembly: GCA_947579605.1. Lineage (NCBI taxonomy): Eukaryota > Metazoa > Arthropoda > Insecta > Trichoptera > Leptoceridae > Athripsodes > Athripsodes cinereus. The sequence continues at coordinate 7,829,682 of OX388306.1, read as the reverse complement.
AATGGGGAACATGCACGTGTGAGGAATATGAATAAATGTTATCAATTTATATTAGTATATATGTATACGCTGATCACGAATATCCTAATAAGAAACGATAAAGTAAAACTTTTCATTCATTATTTTCATTTTAAAAATCCATATTTTCTGTTATTGAATTAGTCCGGTGTGACGTCGCTAGGCGCTATTTTGTATTGCAACACATTTCACTCTTAGTACTGTTTGTAGCGCTGATATTGTCAAACACTGCTCCGCCACGAGTGAACCTTTTTGCGGCGAAGTGCGAAAATTGCTTTTTTAAATGGTGATAAAACCTTTAAAAATGCACATTTAAAAATATAAAAAGAACAATAATTTTTCTAATTTTCTGTACTATTTTTTGGGTTGAAATTTTTTTTTTGTGAAAGTTCCCCATTATCTAAAAATATTTTTTATTCTAAATAGATAGTAAGTACCTACCCACGTAAAAAAAGTTTGAATAGATCTAATTCTTATTCAAGAATTTATGATAACCTATGCCTACTTTAAAATTGTTAAAACTAATAATTATTAAAACCCTAAAAATATTAACAGATTTGTCCTTTTATCGAAACATTGGTGTAAACAGCGATTCGTCGCAGTCTTAATCATTTTATTCATAGCGGACGCTGCATTAGTTATGTTTAGTAGTATTAAGGTAGGTTTAGTAATCAAGTACATAGTTGATACAGTTTTAATACCGGATCTTTTGTTATCATCAATAATCCGTAATCAATTAAAAATGACATCAAGCATACTTATAATTTAAAAAAGTGTAAAAACATTTCTATTTGCATTAGAAACACTTCGTGCAAATGACTTAAAACTTTTTATAAATAAACTAAAAATGCACAGCGTTGTAAGAAAACAAAGAACACATTGACCACGCTTGCTTTAATGAGAGATAATAATAAATTGATCATCTAAGGAAATTGTTTATAAGTAATGTGTCACGTACTAAAAGTGTAGCTTTTCCAAATATGCTAAGTGACGTGAGATGTTTTACGATGTTGCTACACTTTTACTCGTGCGTTGTGATACAGTTTATTTTCGTATCCGATGATTGTTAAATTGCATTGATTTTAGTACAATGCATTCTTTTTATCAGGCTCTAGATAAATTGTATAGGTACTTTGTTACGATTTGTGAATTAAAAAATGTGTTGAAAACGGCACGTTTTGGTTAATTTTTTTTAATCATGCTTCTCCCATCCTCCCATAGTCTCTGCTTTAGAATTTAAGACGTTAGATTGTTCATCTTCCATCCATATTTTTTCTATGTGACCAGTCTGTTACTATTTTAATATAAAGATTGTGACAGTAATATGCAAAAAATTCATATACTTTCGGACTGTAAATAAACTTTAATAAGTTTGTTCAACATTTATTTTTCAATATGAATTCTGTAGTAGGTACTTACCTAAAGTAATTCCTTGAGGATATACTAAATTTTTGTTAAACATTTATACAGGTACAACTATATCATATCAAGAGTTTAGTTCGTCGGTAGAGTCTCGGCCTCCAGAACAAGGGGTCCGTGGTTCAATCCCAGGTGCCGGCAAACTCCCCTTTCACGGCACAAGCTTTTAGCTTAGTGTGAAAGGTGTATAAGGTTGTATTTGGGTTTATAAAAAAACCCAGATATATCATTTAAAAAAAAAAAAAAAAAGAGATCAGTAGTGTTTTGAATAAAATACTTATTACAGATATGTAGATATAGTAGTACAATACTACAATGGTTTATCTTACAAGTGGGGTAGCCAGCAGATCAGAGGCATGTAATAAGCCTGCAACCTGTCTTCTATATGGCAACAAAAAAATAAGTCATTTAGGATGGTTGGCATTCCTCATCCCTGAATTAAAAATGGAGAAATATTTTTTAACGAATATTTCCCTTTTACAGAACACTCGAAACTTACGGGAAAGGGTGGGAGACCTATTTGTTACCGGGTGTTTAACGGGGTACTCGTTATCATGAGCTCCGTGGAGTTAATTTTTAATTAATCAACATTTTTATACGGTCCCTACTATCAATGATGTTCCGTATAAAAATGCATGAACTGTTGATAACTGGTCACCACTTCACTTACTTGTTACTTCGATAATAATAATAACAAATAGTACTTAATACCTACCACCGTCTCTTAGAACGAGATCACTTTCTCTTGTCCACTACTTTATAGGTATTTTATATACACATATATACTTTGGAAGTAGTTATATATATATACATATATAGTAGTAGTACTCGCATATTACATCTGTAACTGTATCATTATTAATATATGTATAAGTACTCGAATTATATTCACTTACAAGGAACTTGTATGTACCTACATGTATATTGCAGCCCACATTGTTTTGAAAATATTACAGATTCATAATAAAAATTATTGCATACATTCCTTCAAAAATTTGTAGATATAATCTTGTACTATTAATACAATTCAATGTTCCAAAGAAGACCCGCTAATTGATGGAACAACGTCATAGTCTCTTTATCTGTTAAATTTTCTGTATAAGTAGATCTAACGGTCTTATACAAGATTAAGATGTAGAAAATGAAACACACGTCTCCATAGTCTTCAAAATTCAGTTGGTAGTACCTATGGTTATTTATAAAGACTCGATCAATTCACTGTGTCAGTTTTAAGGTAGTGGAATTCCATAATGAAATTAAAAAAGAAATGGTTTCTTGTACTAAATGTTTTTTTTATTTAGAGATACGTCTTGCGTCTCATAAGATGAAATAAAACCGTGCAAGGATGTCTTCATTTACAATATCTATATATGGATAAACCAAAAGATACTGCAAATAATAGTTGAATCCATGTGAACAAAGAATATAAATCAATGGGTTGATTGGATACCTTTTCAAAATGTCTATTATACCTATACATATTCCATCATCATATCTTCTACAAGTTGAGTAGGCAGTTGACTTGGTGCATGTAATAAGTAGGAAAACCAACCTCTTTGTGTTAATGACGTCCTCGATGTGTTTTAGTCATAACTTAATTTAAGATCCTAAATTCTTTTCGATTTTCGAAGAGGAAACACTATGAAAGTTCATTTTAATTTAGATAATAAATATTTAAATAAAAAACACTGTTTACTTTCATTTAAAATTGTTATAATATTAAAAGCTTTTCGGACATACGTCCATCTTCAGTAATAATTACTTATAACTAATGACAAATGACAAATTGATGGTACATGATAATACAAAATTAAATGTGGGTAGGGGTATGGGGGCACTCTTTCAACCAGGAAGGCATAGATGTGTTACATAAATGCAAAAAAGGTCAAAAAATGAATATACTGGAGGCAGTGGAGATCAACAAAAATAAAGATGACACCATTAACATTCAAATCCCACCTCTAATTTCTCCTCTTACCTACCCGTTTACTACTTCCACCCATAGATTACCTTAAAACAATATCTCTACCAATACCTTCACATATCCATTTTACATCTCTATTAACCCCGCCCAGTACCCCTACCCACATTTAATTTTGTATTATCATGTACCATCAATTTGTCATTTGTCATTAGTTATAAGTAATTATTACTGAAGATGGACGTATGTCCGAAAAGCTTTTAATATTATAACAAATTTAAATGAAAGTAAACAGTGTTTTTTATTTAAATATTTATTATCTAAATTAAAATCCTAAATTCGTAATGTTTGAAGATTATCTACATCTTAATATAAGACACTCAAAAATTTACACAGAAGAGTAGAAGTCCTTAATTTTTTTTAAAAAATAGCGTTAATAAAGATTTTTGATAATCATTTGATAGATCTATGTATACCTACTGTTTGATTGCATGAAAAACAAACATACTTTCTTTATTGCATTACGTAGTCAATTTAGCGATAAATACAACCAACAATAGACTAGTCAATTTTGTTGATCAACATGTTTGACGGATTATTCATTTCATTAATCAAAAAACGATTGTATTATTGACAAAGATGATTATATAAGAAGTTATACCATACTACAACAGACTAACAACAATAGCAATGATCGATAAGTGCGCACGACTAGTCGCGCGCTGTGTCGTGCACTGCGCATGTCGTGAATCGCTACATGCGCACGCTTCATTACAGAAGATTAATTGAAGAAGTACGGGAATAAAGGCCAAAGTATCATTTGTATCATTATTCAATGACTAGAGGAAAACATAAATAATTTAATAATACCTTAACGTTGTTTGCAAGGTATCCCTATTTATAACCTGTTAAATTTCTTCAAGCGATATTCTTCTTCTCCTTAGGCACTTATTAGTACCATTTGGGGATGCAGTGTGCTTTTTTTGCTTTATTACGCCACTTGGTTCTGTTAAGTGCATCCTCGTGAGAAACTTTAAGCGATATTACTTTCACGAATATCATTAAGTAGGTGCGGATTTTATAGAGTTCGTTTTAAGTTTTTGACTTTTCTATTTTAGAATTAAAATACAAAGTAAAAAATAATATTAAAATTGTTTCGTTTCTGCAAAAGAAATTAAATGTTTTTTTTGTGTCTGTATTTGAAAATAATCCAAATACATCCAATACGTCCTCCTAGTAAGCAATATGCATGTTTCTTGAAGGTGAAATCGAACTCGGGTCTATCGATTGTAAGTCTGAGACTCTACCACCAAGCTACCGACCACATCAAATAATTTTAGTTGTATGTAAAACTACGATATATGTATTTGTAATTTAGATGACAAAATAATCAAACAATAAATAATTGAAGCTCCGCAAAATGTATGTAAATAAATAAAATATCAAATGTCTTTTTTTTCGCAGCTATTTCTTTTACAGGACACTCGAAAACTTACAGAAAAAAGTGGGAGAATAATTCTTTGCCGCGTGCTCCACGGAATAAAAATAATTATAATATCTTATATTAAATTCACAATGTACTGTGAAAAATAAAATAAAATATAAAGCGCTTAAGGCTTTCTTCCTCTCATACGTCAAATTGAAAATTAAGATGAAATGAAACCAAATAACAAATGATTAGCAAAGTCAAATAAATGATAAATAATCGTTTATTTAATAACCTAATAATAATACTGTGAATTAATTTAATTATTATAAGTTGATGATTTGATTGACTGGCAATGCATCTCAATATTGTAAATTTATGTAGGTAGTCAGTATCTAACCACGAATAATGATGTTAAATTTTAACGATGTTTTTTACGATGTACTACCGACTTAGCGGTGCTTTTATTATTAACTTCTACTAGTCATCAACAACCTGATGTTTAGGTATTGGGTTATTCGGAAGATATGCAATACAGCGATACACATATCAAATTTTATCACTTGAAAGATACTCTAATTAGGTTAGAGGTTGCCGTTGATTCATAGATTTTAGTCTTATCAACCTGATCACAACAACTTTTTACAATGTGAATTAATTGAGACCACAAGTCATAAATTGAAAAAGTAGATTGGGAGTCTTGTTTTCGATTCAGGTGCTGTTCCTGGGGTGGGTTCAGTGTCAGATTGTTTTATTTTATTTTTTTAATTCGGTATATCAGTGAGAATAATAATAGTTTTAATGATTATACGAGGGTGGGGTGAAAAGTTCTCGGCCTGACAATGAAAGACTGCGGTTTTCAGATTTTTTTTATTTTTATTTTACTACATAATCTCCCTTGACTTCAATACACTTGATCCAGAGTTTCTCCAACATCAGTACTCCTTCCAGGAAGTGAAAGTCTGGAGGGTTGCGAAAATATTCATCTACAGCCCTTTCAACTTCTTCATTGGATACGAAAAGCTTCCCAGAAACAAATTTCTTGAAGTTTGGGAACCAAGAACTCTGAATGTGCCAAATCAGGAGAAAAGTGGTGATGGATGAGCAAGTCATACCCCAAATCTTGCAGTTTTCCCATCGCCAACACACTCTTGTGTACAGGTGCGTTGTCTTGGTGAAAGATGATTTTTGTTTCATCATACCAGGCCTCTTTTCGCGAATTTCGCCATCCAGATTGGTTAAAAAGTTTGGAGTAATATTTGTTTGTAAATTTTCTGTCTTTTGCAAGGTAATCAATTACTAGGATACCTTTTCCATCCCAAAACACGCTAGCCATGACCTTTCCAGCAGATGCAATCGACTTCGCTTTCTTTGGAGCTGAACCAGCTTCCACCCATTGCTTGGACTGCTGTTTCGTTTCTGAAGTATAGTGGTGGACCCATGTCTCATCCATGGTGACAAATCACCGCACAAAATTGGTCGGATCCCTATTCTATCGGTCCAAAGATTGCTGCGAAAATCATTTGCGAATTTGTTTTTGATCGGCATTCAACAAATGCGGCACCCTTTTCGCGCGGAGCTTTTTCATCCCTTATTCTTTGAGCGAAATGTTTTTGACTCTTTTTTTCGATATTCCTACAGATTCAGCATTCTCATGCACCTTCAGTTGCCTGTCGGCCAACACGAAATCATCCACTTTTTCGATGGTTTCCGGTATGGCTGTGGTTTTTGGCCATCCTTCACATGGGTCATCTTCGAGGGATGTGCGATCATCTTTAAATTCAGCTGCCCATTTTTTAACGGTTGACATTTAAGGAACAGAGTCCTCGTAAACTTTTGTCAACTTTGGGTGAATTTCTGTAAGGGTTAATCCATCTAACACGAAGAACTTTATGACCGCACGATACTCAAATTTATTCATTTTCATGAAAAACATGCAAGACGTTGACTGCAATAATTCGTGTGGAGAAACTACTTAAGAGAACAAGTTGAAATTTGTCATATGAACTAATGACACATGCATCCAGGTGGGGAACATAATTTTTTGCTGATTGGAGTAACATCTCAGTGTCAGGCCGAGAACTTTTCACCCCACCCTCGTAATATGTATAAGATTTTTTTTATTGAGTAAATTGTAATAGTGTGAGTGTTAAATAAATCTGGGGATGCTCGCGAGATGTCTGTATGGGATTGAATGCATGTTTCTATAGATGTCATACGCACGGTTTTGATGTTTGATTATTTGTGTTTGTGACTGGTTCAACTTAATATTATGTGTATCAAACATCTGTTTTGCACCGTAAAATTATGAAAAAAAAACCGAATCAATAATTGCCCCATAAATAATACGAGTATATTATTTTTAACTCAGTCATAATATTCTTTGTATAATATAGGAACATTCCCTTGAACTGCTTTCCAAGTGTGATAGATACTTTCCAGTTTCACTATTCTTTATATTCTTCTTTTTCATAATTCTAAGGTCTGTTTTAATAGGTATATAACAATCCTCTTGCGATGAGTAAACTAAGCTTTTCTTTCATACTACTGGGCATATCCTAGTATATTTTATTTTTGATATGTTTAAACTTTCGTTGGGGGGATCTGGCCAACTTTGATGACCGTGCCTTCTGTGGAGGTCAGTGACAGTGACAATCAGATGACAGTGCTGGTCCGTTGCTGTGGAATAAAATTCCCTATGATTTGCGGACTCTGGAGAGTGTGGAGGTGTTCAAGGTGAGGTTAAAAACCCTATTGTTCTGGAGGTGTTATGATTCTTGAATGGGCTTTTGCGGTGGTTTTTCCATAAAACAGCGCATCTTAAATAAGTTAATATTATTATTATTTCATAATGTAGGTATTTATGGTAGATCTATATGCTAATTCTTAAATATTTTTAATAAATAAAAAAAAAACCATTCATATACTTCTTATAAAACAAATGAATTCCTGATAGGATCACCTTACCCATGGACCTAGTGTGATTCCGGATTTAAAAAATCCGATATATAAGAAAGTTACAGGGTTTGTTTACGATATATTATTAACAAAGCGTAACATTATTTAATCTGTGCTACATTTAGTTATAATAGCATTACACTACTTACAATCCTCAAACATAATTATTTCACCTTTGCAACCCACGACACGCGTACGGAAACCTTATCTAATGTGAATAAATTAGCAGATCGTGCCGTTTGACGCCTCTCCGTGTGACATTTCATCCCATTGGCATACTAAATACATACTTGCAATATATAAAATATACAGTACCTATATAAACTAGAATAATATTCTTAATAAACATACATAGTAAGACTTAAAACAACAAACCACCACACACTATGGTAGAAACTTTCTAACAACGATACAAGCAGCAAACATATAAAGATATGAATCTACTAACTATTTATTTTAAAACCAACATGCATATTATAAATCTATGAAACTAAACATACTATAAATAGTTACAGCAAATTAACAAAAATAGTTACGCAAGCTTCACAACGTCTCACAAAATGAAATATCTTTACAGTAAAGACGATTACAACGCGACTTTATACAAATCGTTTCAAGGATTTAGATTATACTCTTTTACAAACAGCGTTAAAACTGGTTATTGATTTAACTGAGCGTAGATTTACTTCTTCAAAACCATCACTCTGCTATCACATTAGACCGTGACAAACGCGATCTTGATTTGTGATAGTATTCCATTCAGTAACAGGGCTTTATATAAGCATGTGTAAATCGCTAACATATGTACAATTTTTTAGACTTTTTTATGTAGGAAACTTTTGATGAATGGTTTAGGTTTATTATGTTGTTACATTATATGTTTTGATATGAAATATGTATTTTAAACATCTAATAAGCCACCGGAATGATTGGATTGTTCATCCTTTTGCTTCTGAGTACATCGTTTCCCCTACTATATGGTTCTGTATGCGATATGATTGGTCACACACAGTACTCTTAAACACACTGTAGGCATGTCCTCCTCATCTTCTAGCCGGCGGTAGAACGAACATCACACAACATTATACATAATAACACATTGGTAGTGGGACTGGCATTAATGATTATTTTATTATCTTGTTTTCACAATAATATATTAGATATTGTTAGGTATTAGAATATCCACACGTTTAAATGTATATAAGTTAACTATATTAAAATATGCAACGTTTATACTCGTATAACACTTATTATGTATCTACTACAATAAGTGCATAGTTCTACATTAAACATACAGTATAATTATACATTATTCTATATTTTTTTATATATCATATATGTTTTGTCAACCTACTGCGAGTGTCTCTACGTAATAAATAAACAAATATAGAATTTAATCATATTTTTAGTCCATATTTATTATATGATGAGAAAATTCAAGATTTATTTTTATCTGCAATTTTTTTAAACTTTTCTGTGAAGATCTTGTGATCAAAGTCATAAATTGATGTGAATATTTCATAGACACTGCTCCTAATTACTTCATAATTAAAACTTACTTCTTTCCCTCTTCCAATGGCTGAACAGCCTTTGTAGGGCCTTTGCATCCAAGATCTATATCTCAAAAATCTAGAGCAATAGATTGACAGTCGTCTTGAGCATTAAGCTCTTCTAGATCTCGGTTAATGTTATCTAATAATCTTTATCTTGGTCTGCCTAATAGTTTTCTGCCCTCGGGTATGTACATCTTGCAAAATCCCTTCAGTTAACCTTTCTTTCTAAATTATTGCAAAATGAAAATGGAAATTTAAGAAGGTGCTTTTGTGAAGGGGAAAATACTATTGATTAACTGACATGGAAATATGTTGGGTATTTTACGCAAATGAAATAACTTCGATATAACGATTATTTTCCTTTACTTAGTGACTTGTGATTGTTTTAATGTTTATAAAACTCTAAATTATTTATAATTCCATGACGATTCCACGTGTCAAAACCATGAACTAAGGATGATAAGAAAGAATAAATTATAAACATTGTTTCACAAAATATACATGCATGAGGAATGGTTTTATTGCAAGATGTATTGGTAATACTAATAAACATTACAAATAATGAAATATATAAAAATAATTTAAACTACATATCAGCTATTAATTTAAATTTATCATTAAAATGTAAGTACTCCAATTTGAACAAATTACATTTTGCACGCTTATTTGGTTCATTACATTTTACTAATCATCAAAGAATCCACTCATCAATTTTGTTCATACATAATTATTATTTATATACATACATACAGTAGCTTTACTTACTAATGAAAGTTATCTACGAATACTTTTAACTAAAGTAAGTATTTAAATCGTGTTGTAGATTTATGTGCGTATGTAATTATTTTAGTAAATAACTAATCGCTAATCATGTTGCTGCATCTTTGACTACATATTAATTTGTAATAAGAGTAAGTAGAACCTACGTATGTTTGTAGTAGGTATATTTATAATTTATATTTTGATTTATTACGGCAAATTATTAACGTGATGTTAAAATAACATAATGAATAATATTACCTTATAAGCCTATTTATAATTTTATATCTTACTTAGGCAATAGTTTTTAAGTTTTGCAAAAATACAAGAAAGCGTTGATTCTTCTTTTTTCGTCGTTTTCTTAGTATTGACGTAACTATCATTCTCGTAGGTATAAATTGTGTAGAGTCTTTTAGCGACATGGGTCTTCCGTCATCTGTAGCACCTTATGGATGGTTCTTTAACATGGATGCTCCATTTTATTGATCAAATACTAACAGGCTAAAATAAAGTTAAAGATAAAAATATTTTTAAGCGTTTTTACACTTATGTTCACGTAATTGTAATAAATTGTCTTCAAGCTTCTTGGCCATCCAGTTGGTCGGTGGATCTTCTTCAATACTGAATTGAAGATGAATCAAGAATACCTACTTGTCTTTTTCAGGGCACATGGAAACTCACTGAAAAAATTATGAGACTTCGTCTTCGAGGATAAGTAATTTATTGAAGAGAAATAACGTATACCAACTAACTATGTATATCATTTGAAGTTGATTCTCTTTTCCTTTATACATAATATTAGTGTGACATAATTTGCTTTCATTTAAACCAACTACATTTATAAAACTTTTACATTTTGATTTTATGACAGTCCTTAAAGTCCAATAAAAAATCACTTTTGAAGCTGTTGAAATAAACCTAAAGGCATTAAATAAATGTCTTTCATTTCATGGGCTATACCTTCCTCTATAAAATTCGTTGAAAATGCACAAGTTGATATTATTTTTTAAGTACCTTTGCACTGCAAAATTTTATGAACGTATATATCATGAAGGTAGTGTTGATGATATAGCAATGAAATAAACCTACTTGTACTAGCAAACATGCACTTCTGTTTTCAGTAGGTACTCATTTTTCTACATTTTAATTATTCTAAACGTACCAATATTAAGTATTGCATTAAGTCAGTTTTTAGAAATGTATTATATTATTCAAAAATATATATGACTGTCTTAAACAAATAGGTAATGTGAGAACAGTTCATGATTTTTTTTTTTTAAATACAATTTCGTCCACCAAAATTAAAATACATTGATATGATTTTTAGAGGAAACCTTGCGTTGATGTCTTTTCAAAAGTCTGCGTAATGTAGAAGCTTTATTTACTGTTATCCACAATATAAGTGGAGCTGATAAGTAACAATCAAATCACAATAGTAATTCTTTCCCTACTACATATATTTTTTTCTTTTCATCTCACTCCTGGACAAAAAATCATTGAATTTTTCCTACCACATGTTGTTCGAATATGCGTAATCTTTATCCAATCATACACGTCAAAGAAATATGTCTTTCCATTAAATATTGCATTTATTTTAATATGGTAAAACATAGATGAAAAACTTCTAGTATTTGTTTCATAACTTATTTTCAATTTTTCACGTTACAAGTGAAGTTCATCTTTCTCTGTATGAGAGGACTTTTCAACATTTTTCCTCTTCTTGAATCGCATGAGAATGCAATATTTCAATAAACATATTTACACATTATCTTAATCGTTATTTTATATAAAGTGATTGGAATTTTATTTGCATTTCGATTTTATATCCATCATTCACGTTAATCACATTAAATTTGAATAAAAATCTCGTTGCCGATGTGGAAGAATGAAGAATTTCACCTCGTAAATAAATTAAAGTGTGCCCATGTACTTTCGAAAGAAGATATAATTATACTGCCTTATCGAGCTTACAGGCTTTATGCAAATACAATCTTTATTTTATAATTTTTATTGCTATTATTGCTCACTTTAATGATTTGACGAAAGAGAAGACTTTCAGTACAAATCCAACATTTATGTTTTATTCTGTTTGTCATTGCATTAATCAATATGACTTTTTTTGTTTTGTTTGTGACTGTATTGTTTTATAGCTATCTACCAGTAATTAATTTTGACCAAATGAAAAAAAAGACATTCAACATCGATCTTTCTTTTTTGTTAAAGAATAAGTATTTAAATCAGATAAAAAGAACATAATATCTTCACAGATTTTAAGACAGTTATGAATAATGTATGACTCTTTGAAAAGTTATTTAAAAGTTAAAAAAATTATTGAATTTCAAAATAAATAAATGAAAACGTACTTATCGTTTTTAAAATACAATCTATTTATTTGCTTAAAATTTACAAACAATACAGGCTCCTCAATCAAAGCAACAAAAAATACAGAAGTCATAAAATAAAAATGTACGTTTGTATAAATCATAAATTAAATTTACGTGAAAAATTAAAACAATCAAGACGTGTAATTTATACAATCTTCTTTCACAAGCTTATAAAACCTCTTTCATTCTACTCAAAGGGTTTGCTATCGAATGAATATTATTAATGATGAAAGAAAAATTAAGTTTAATAGACATTGAATTATTTTTATTTAAGACATACCTAATGATTTATCATGTCATTGTTGCGTCCGTCGCTTCGCATGTAAAATGCTGTTTCCTAAATGCGAACAAGATCATTCAAAATGACGATCACCTTGATGCAGGTTTTGTGAACTTAAATTTAAAGGTCGGGATCATCCTTAATACCTTACGCAATATCATGTCCTAAAAAGGCAAGATGCACTGCCAAGATAATAATTAATAACACTGTGACCATCATTTTTATATAAAACGAACCGGTCTTTAGACTAATGACAACAAAATTTATTAGGAATCTTCTTAAAAAGTGTTTATATGTTGATACATAATAATTTATACCTGTATGCACTGAGTTCACTGTCTTTCCTTAAAGATGAAAATCTCTTCAAAATATATAAAACGTTACTGGTATTTTTTTAAGCAATCATAAATATACAAGCATCTGGGGAATTTTGTTTTTCATTATCCCCTGTTGTGGAAAACATCAATGAGTGGTGATTTATAAAGCACGAAACTTATGAAATTTATGTTTACAAAAGATGAATCTTGGTTTGAAATAAACTTAAATGCGTCCTTATCACCCTCATAGTAAGTATTATAGTTAACTGATGAAAGAGGAGTAAGCCACCAATAACTAGATTTGAACCCAAGATATCTCGATTTGAAGTGCGAGACTCTTAAATCAGTTTAGTGATTATCTCAATTTCTACCTTTATAAACGTATATTATACAAGTTTTTAGAACTATCATAAATGGAATGGCCAATTGAATGAACAGTAAAAAAAATTTTTTGTAAGATATTTTCCCATAAAAACTCCTAATACAACTGTCATCCCAATAAGTTCTGGAAAAAGTATCACTCGTATTACTTTATATGTGTGGTCACAACTTTGTGATTCACACAACCGAGTGCAAGTGATCTTTATTAAGAATATTTTAGTAAAGGTAAATGTACTGGAAGTATAAACCATATTATTGTTAATAACTATATTGTAACATTAAGCTCATCATAATATATTGAATAATAACATGCGTGTCCTCCGTTACCATCTTTATTATTGCGTATCAATGAAATCATTATTGTAAAGTTCATAAAAGCTACTTTACGACTTTAAGCTTAACGTCAAGATAACGACGCAGAATATCAGTAAAGTTCATGATATAAAATTTTAATAAATAATGGATTTTATTATGAAATATTTTTTTTTAATAATTTTCTTATAATAGAATAAAAATAGCATATTAATAAACGTTTCGTTATATTATAATATTATTTTTTGTTTTAGCTCAAATCTTCGTATAAATAACGAATTGTTGTAATTTTTGTTAAATACATGTTGAGAAGCTAACATCAAAATAATAGGCTTGTAATAAAACAAATAATGTCATGTGAATAAAAAGAAATATGTCGGAAAATAAAAATTAGGTTTCCTTATTTCACTCGTTGATGTCTTTGTTAAGATAACAATTAAAAATGAAACATTCAAAGTTAAGTCATGCGAAACATAACCGAACTGCATTAGGCAAGAGCGTGTGCTGCAGTGAAGGAACGCAATCATCTAATGTTGTTATATGCGATTATCTCGTAGCATGTCTTACAATAGATAGTAGGTACTATTATTATTTAACGTCGCGTTAGCGGAGCAGCCTCCCACACAACCACTCTCCGACGCGATCGGGCGCAGAGTGTCGCGATATTGATTTCATTGAATCATCGTAGGTCCGGCATGGACACAACGAGATTACGACTGAGCGAGACGGAGTAATCATCCTTAGCTTCTGTCAGACAGGGATGCTGCGATGGACCACGCCGCTCCAGTTAACCTCACTGATTCTTCCGGGAGTATTGAGAATGGCTCGTGTTGGAATTAGTCCAGTAGGTATCTGTACAGTGCAGCGATAACGGCCACTCTCACTCTACTTACGGAGCTTTTTCGTTATTCGTTGTCCCGTTCGGTGTTGTGATCGTTATTATTATATGTAATATTATTTTGCGCCGTTGTGCCTTCGCGCTGATAACGCCAGTCAGAGAAGTATACGTCGTCTGGCCGCGGGGACGCGTACGGTGGTCGCTGCGTATCCAACTTTTTTTTTTGGACAGTTAACGAACCCGTCAATGCAAATGTGCTATATGGACACTGTGAAAATTTGCATATTAAACTTTTACCTACAAGTGATTACAAGTGAAAAGTAAACTGATTACTTTTTGAACACATCAATAGTGAAAATAAATTATAATGTCCTGTGAACAATACGTGATAAAAAATATTTTTAATTCTAGATTTTTAGTTCTTTGTGACTTTTTGTTGAAGGATATTAACATTAAGTTATTCTAATAAAATGCACCCCTATGTGTTCGTAATTTTTAATGATAAGGGCTGATAACTATTCAGTGAAGAAAAAACAATTAAAAATAATTAGATCAATTTTTTAAATATAGTGTGAATTTTTTTTACCTGCTTTTATACATTAAAAACTTTAATACGTGACAAATTTAAAAACTTTTGAATTTTGTTATTGTAAACTGTTCTGTATTTACATTAATCAATGACAGGATAACAACATTTTCTACAAGTTTTTGCGATCCACATTCTTTACGGCATATCATCTGTATCCGCCGGATACTCGAGTTTATATCAACGGAGAGTCGTTTGATATGGAACATAAATTCTTAAGTTGATTTACCTTACTTCTTTTAAAGTATATTAAAATAATTATAAAATAAAACAAATGTCAAATTATTTTCTCTAAAACTTGAAAAGTCCAACACCGATTATCTTGAAAAATTACTTGAAAAACATACAACATCTGAGTGTTAAACTTACTCTTTTACAATAATTTCAATATTGAAAAAAACTTTAACAATTTTTTTTTACTTAGTTTTGATACAGCTTATACAGAATTCCTAAATAAATCGCATTTGAAATTAAATTAAAAGTTTTATATTAATAAGTGTAAGCAATTAAGGGTGACAATATTTAAAAACAGTGAAAAAATAAATGAAATTAACGTGTTCAGTTAAAAATAAATGATAAATATATACATCCTCATGCTGATGCAACACATATCATAATATTAACAATAATTATTGTATTCATTACGTGATAAAAGAATCTTATACCTATTATGACATAGATTTTAACCTTTATTCATTGTTTCTTCAAAAGACAATACCGTTCTTAATAGACAGAACAACAGCTTGTGTGTGAAAACTTTTGCTTTTATTTTTCTCAATAATTAATAATAGAAAATATACTCGCGTAGTGTAAACTGTAACGACAACTAATATTATCGTTATTACGCAATTAAACAGTGTTATTTTTATAAAGAAAGAAAAAATAAATAATAAAAATAAACCCTTTTGGTTTTATGCGCTCCCGTTAATGCACATTGCATCATTATTGTCTTGTTGTTTTTATTTAATTTTATTTATATCTTATACTGCCGCTTGCTGTAATGTGTGTGTATTGTAAGTGTTGAACCAGTTTTATCATTTCTTTGACATTAATTCCCGTTTCTCAACAAGGGATTTCGCTGGAGAACACCTGTTGACCAAGGTTAGTGACGAATTAATATTCTTTATTATTAAGTTGTTTGCTTCATACCCAGCGTGTACAGTTTAAATATTTTTATATCGGGACTTTTTGATAGCTATACCTGTAGTTATTAAAATCAAAAGAGTTTTGCACCCTTATAAGTATTTCGTTTTGAAAAAATAAATGCTGAAAAAAATTATCTATAGCACTTTTGAAAATTTATTAAAAAGAAGTTATTTATTTAAAATATCATGTTTGATTATGGTAAGAAAAACTAAAGTTACCAAATTAAATATTTTATACAGTTTTTCCTGTTATACCTATTTTAAAAATAATACAGAAAAGAATAACGATAAATCAATTTCCTTAAATGATAAATCAATTTATTTTTTAAATTTCATTAAGAAAATTGTAGAAATAGAAAGTGTTAATAGTTTAAATATTAAAAGCATTTCACACTTTTTTAGTCATTATTATTTTTCATTAAAAAAAAATAACGGTGCACCCATCATCAACTTATCATAATCACATCGCACAGTTATGGATTAGTTTAAATTTATTTTATTTTTGTCTTCACCAATACGTATCACAAAATGACAAGTAAAATTAATTTGGGTCGAATACTTCAATTGATTTTCACCGGAATCGCGCGAATCAACATTAAGTGTATAAAACAGTAAAATCGACGTAAATGCGATGATAATAAAAAAATACTTATAAAAAGAAATTAACTTTGTAGACAAAACTAATGATCATAGACGGAAAATGAAGAAAAGGAAATAAACGGTATATAAAGATAAATTTGCGTTATTAAAAAGTAAAAACTTTAGGTTTTATACATTTTTTCTAACCTAATTTTTTGTCATATATAATTTTACCTACTTTAAAATATTCTCATCTGCAAAATACGTAAAACAAATACTTATGTCTACCCAGCTTAAGCACATATCTAAAGGAAAATATTTCATGTAAATAATCTTTTTTCTTGTTAAATGTCTACAAATAATAGGAACTGTAAGAAAAAAGGTATTTTAAAAAAAAACTGAAGAGAAAACTAATAAAAAAGTCTTCCTTTTAGGTAAAAAAGTGATTGAAGTAAAAATGAGAAATTGTATACGGGAAATTTTCCTATTCACAACACTTCTTTCGTCAACTTTATAAAAAAAATTGATAGAAAACATAAAAAAATAATAAATGGTTAAAGAGTATTAATTTATTTCTCAAAAATTCAAAGATACCACTTTAAAGATATGTGTAATATAAAAGAAGAAAACACGTTGTTTAATAAATTGAGATATATTTTTATCAAAGTTAATAAAAGCTTTTCCCTATTTAAGCATAACATGGGATTAATTTTATATAGGCATCAAAAAGCCATTTAAATAATTTAATAGCAAGAACGATTGTTTATGCCTATTTTACTGTTTTCATAATGGAACGCTAAGAATCACGTTATTAATTTCAATAGAATATAACATTTCAATTTGCACTTAAATTTGACAAATTTCTAAAACGAAACCATACAATTTGATTAAAATCCTAATATTATGGCTGATATCAAAGTTATTTTATGATAACATGTTAATATAGTAATAAACGATATCAGTAAGATATTAAGCATAATACTTTTAAACAATCGGGACGTATGTCTTTCAAATGAACCATAAGGTTATAGGCAATAAAAGCAAAATTCTATTATTGAATACAACGCTTTATGATTCATTTATTGTTCAAGATTTACCATGAACGCATCGCGTATTGTGTTAAAAATTCATTAAGTTGTGAACTCTTATTGTATAGACTAATGTGCATGTTATGCATAAAAACTAAGAAACAACCATTTTATTACATTTTCATGGAAAGGTTTTTTAAAAATGTATATATTTTTGTACATTTTTTATCAATTACATAAATAATTACGATTACTTAATCATCATATTTTTGATCACTTCAGAACTGAAGCGATGTACATAATGATCAATAATAAATACGAGGAAATCTATTTTTGGTTTCGCAGCCATTGATGTCTCGTGATTTTTAGCGACTTGAAATATTCAACGTAACGTTTTAACACGTATTTTAGGAATAAATGCACATGACTTCGCTATTGACAAAATGTGTCATCTTCAGTTTAATTGTTTTTGCAAATAATAAATGTTGTAATAATATGATACAATACAGAAATCATAAAAAAACATCAAACAAATCAAATTATTATTCGAAGTATTTCAGTCTGAAATGATTCATCATTTTGAAACAGACAAGTGCAATATAATATGAATATTATAACAAAAAAACTGCCTTTTTATTGAAAAGAACAATACTCTTATTGGTATACAGGTACTGTTTAGTTAAATACAAGTGTCATCACTCAAAAGCAACGTGGAAACGATAAATTTAGTATATAATGTATTCAAAACTGTTTGCCAAAAAGGCACACGCATTATGGTTTGGATTATTTGTATTCTGAAACTATCTTTCGCTTTATATTTCTTAGGATAACAATAATTAATTGTTTTGTTACCATAAATGGATCACTTATTTAGCTATCTTTTAAAATTATAACAATTGGTCTCTTTAAGGAAATTCATATGTGTCAACATGAAGACAGGTTTTTATTTTGTCTCTACCATAATTGGAGTACAAAAAAACTAGTTAAAAAATGTTTATTTATGAAATCAGAATTTTCTGTCAAGTTTTGAGACAAACCTATATTTTAGGTTGATATTTCTTTTCTTTACCAATGAGTTACTTCTAAATAAATCTTCTTCTTCTTTCTGTGCCATGTCAGGTCCCCCCGACGTTGGCGATCACTCCGGCGAAAACCTCCCTGTCCTGTGCTGCTCTGAACAGGTCATCCACTGTCCTCATTCCGGTCCATTCTCTAATATTGCGCAGCCAGGACATCTGCTTTCTGCCAACTCCCCGTCTTCCTTCTATCTTGCCCTCCAATATAAGGCGGAGGAGACGGTACTTCTCTCCACGCAGCACGTGACCCAAATATGAGACCTTCCTCACTTTAACAATCGACAACAGCTCTATCTTGGCTCCGGCTCTCCTAAGTACTTCGATGTTACTGACCCTTTCGGTCCAAGGTATACGAAGCATTCTTCTGTGTACCCACATTTCGAATGCTTCTAACCGATTCATTACGTTTACTTTCAGAGTCTAAATAAATAGTGCGAAGAATTTCTAAGTATTTTTTCATAAAAACTATTTACTGCAAAGTGCTTATTTTATAAACATTATTGCCATTTATATTCTGAAAAATAATGAAATTAGCCATTACTGTTTTCAAACCTCGATAAACATATTTAAATTTTCAGGAGATGATTCAGATTTTTTTGTAAATGAGAAAATTTCTTTGAATATAAAGATTATTTTAATATAGATGTATAACTAATTTACATTAATCATATTTTTTACTTTATTTCTTATACTAAAGAACAATAACGATTGTAAATGACAACAATGAAAATGTCTGTCTTTACAACATTTTGACTTTATTTTTTACTATGTTTTACCACAAAACAATGATGCGCGTATTGTGCTCACTTTATTTGTGACAATACTAAAACTTACAATGAAATCATTATTGTTTATTTATTTACATATTTATTTGTCTAACGGTATTACATCTTCTGTGTCCACCGTTATACACTTTAAATTTAATATTTTCAACTTTAAACCTAGTTCTAAGATATGAGTCTTGTAAGGGCAATAACGAGACAGTGCACAAAACACGAACATACGTAACACCCGTAAAAAGTCTTAGTTTATTTCTCCATGCCCGGGGATTGAACCTGAGATCTCGTGTTTCAAAAATAAGAACTTTGAAGTTTTAACTCTGCGCTACACCATTCACCGAAGAGCCATAAGAAATAATTATAAATTAAATTCCTTTAGAATCATTACTATGCATAAAGTTATACGAGTACCAACATTTCCTCGAAGTTTGATACACAAGGGTTGAATCTACGGTTATGCGCCTTTAGCGATTACAAAGCTTAATTTCTTTATACCGCATTAATCATTTGATATCTTTACTGTCTTTCTTCTTTATACTTCGCATACAAATGTTAATACGTATGTAATTGATTTACGATTCATAGAATAATAAATAAACATTTTGCGATTTCGATTCTTTTGATCCGAATTTTGTGATAAGTTTTCTTTTAAAATTTATGTTTCATTGTTTCTTTTGCAAAGTATGTGAAACTGTTTTGACAATCTTTTTCTTTTACATACCGGGAATATTTTAAAATTATTCATTTAAAAATTGTTCAATGGTTTACTGGCATGCGGATTATAGTATAATGTTTAATTGGATTTTGGACGAACAGTGTAAATCGTTACTTTAATTTCATCATAATATATGAAGAAATGTTACTATTTTAAGTGGGACGAGTAGCCTGGCGGTAGCCTGGCGGAAGAGACTCGGCGTCATCCACAAAAGGTGTGCGGTTCGATCCTAGGTGCCAGCAAACTCCCCTTTCACGACACAAGCTTTTGGCTAACTGTGAAAGGTGTTTAAGGTTGTATTTGAGTATATAACCAAAATCTAGCACGTATATCTTTTTAAAATAAAAAATAAAATATTAGGAAAACACTTCTTTTATGGTTGCAATTGAAATTCAAAATGATATTATCTTTTAAATGAACCAGAGCTTCCACTACATATTATTAGTGCTATCATTGCCGACTCATCCATCATCAGCCTCGTTGTTGAATTGTAACAATGGTAAGCTTGTTTTATTATTTATGTAGATATTAATAGCAGGTTGATACATACTTTTAGATAACGGTTAAAATCAATGCGAAATTAATAATTAATTATTTATTAATTCATACTTACCATCTCGGCGTGCTTCAAATTCGAAATCAACAGGAGAATAATTGTACATAATAAAAATATAAAGTCAAAGGTTGTCTTTTTCCTAGCATTATCAGGGCACCAGTAAACTCTCAAAAAAATCAATTCAATTCTTTGCCAAATATTACTCGGAAGATAATTTGCAATTTGGGTTTGTCAGAAAATATCGTGTTTTTACGATAAACTCTCCCATTATATATTTTTTTTGTTCCTTATTATGCTCTTGAATGCTTTCTTCACAGTCTATAATTTATGCAGTAATGATTTTTCGACTGTTGTTAAATTGAGTTTATTTGCAATGCGTTCAAGTCAATATTTCAATAATCAGAAATCCACGTTTATAATGTAAGCTTCTATTTTAAATCTATATCTTTTTATTAATGAGTATAAATTTTTTCTGTAAAGTATACACCGGAGACTTTAATAAAATTATTAATGTGTTGGGTAATTTTATTGATTATACGTTAGTTTATTTGAAAACTGTAAATTTCACATAAATCTTCTTAATTATCGTAGAAGATACGAATATATAAATCATTGATAGTTTTGATTACCTGTTTTAGTAGTTAATAACTTAATAAAATAGAAAAACTTTTGTTTTAAGTTGTGATTTACTAAATGTAATATTAAGTAAATCAAAACTTGTTTTGAATTTAATTTAAATTTTCATCGATTAATTTATTTAGTATGTATATAAATTCAAGCAAAAAGTTTATTATGAAAATAATAATGCACTCTGCCTTTGGAACATATTTGATTTACTACATCTTTTCTTGGCTTTCAATAAAATTATAATTCACGATAAACCATGTCACTATAAACTCAGTGACAACTAGTTATGTCACGTACGTTGAATGATTTTTGAAACAGACAGGATGATACGCATGTTTCTTCCGTATATAGTCAGTACAAAGTGATCTACTCCACAACTATAATATTTTGATGATTTAAAACAATTTATTTTATGTATTTTTTTTTGCTATATAGGTAAATTGTAAACAAGACATTTAGTTAAAAAAAACTATCAATTTACAGATGAAGAGTTTTTTGCTAAATCATGACTTCTTCTAACTAATCCAAATTTTTAGGCGGAGATAAAATGTAAAACATTTTTACTTTCTAGATAATATCAGCTATCTTAGCAACGATTTTAGAATGCAACAAAAATTTATAGATCATAAAGCTTACTGCAAACTTCAAAAAAAAAAATTAAAAAAAAATATGAGCTTCGCCGGATATACATACGTCAAATAACAAACTAAGATTGTGTCAGTCAAGTTGTTTATTAATATAATAATAGCTTAAACTAAAAAGATAGGTAGTTAGTAATAATAATAATACAAGATAGAAGCCCATTTATATATTATACTATTAAATGTACCTAATACAAGTATCATAAGTTGGATATAAGAAAGTGATAAATCAGTATCATCTGATCGCGGTATCAATTATATTACTGGTTTTGTTGTTACTGTTACTATTATTATTAATACTTGTAGTAATGTCTACGTCTACTGCATCCATTGGTGACCAACAATTTAGGCCGAAAAATATTGAATTATTTCACATATACCATAATTCTAAAATCATAATTTCCCCCGTTTTTCAATTCGATTCAGAATTTTAAATCAATAGACATTTTTGATTTATTGATGTATATTAACCACCATTTTTAAATGTTATATATTTAAGTTACATGGAGAGGGTGAACTGAGTGCTCTTTAATTATTCAATTGACTTCACTACTTATCAGAGAAGCCATTGTGGTATATTTAGACAGATACATAGATCAGAATTGATAAATGTGTCATTTTAAATGTATTTCTTCTTTTTTTTGTATATATATCAAAAACTGAATTTCTTATAATAGATCCAATAATTCTCTTTCCAAATAATGCATGTAAGTTTTTTTAGCTTTTAATATTTTTTCGGCCTGTTTAAATCTTGTGTTAACTTCACCAAATTTACATTATACATAATTATGTATAATTATACTGCATTTCTCTTGCAGTTCCTTTTTGATTAAAGTTTGATAATTTAGCATCTGGTCTTTTCCAACTCTTTTGCGAATTCTTGGTTGTAATTAATAGAATCTTCTTTATTTGTATATCTAAACTTTTAAAGTTTAGAATGAAAGATGACGTGGATCAAATTACATACAAAAGATCATCATTAGCCTGAAATACAAAGGAGCATTTATAGCAGTTTGAAATTAGCTTTTCATCCATTTTTAATTCATGAGATGAATCTTATCTTAACTTTAATTAAAACATTTTGTATCAAGAATAATAATTTTACCTATTAAAATCAAAGAAGTTCTAAGTGTTTAGTATCTCGTTAAAGTTGCATTTATTTATACGGTTCAAATTATAACTAAGACCGTCTTATAGCACCTTATAATGAGCTGTCGTATTTGAGATTGCATACAGAGTTAATCGCTTTTAAGTTTATTTAGAAGAACGATGTATTTACGTTATTATTTTGCTAGTCTAAATCAATTAACATATTTCAGAAGCTGATCTTTACTACACGAAGCACAGCTTTTAAATAATAAATTGATGTTTCTTACAGGAAGCATGAAAGTTTAATTGATTTTCTCTCGTAAAATATAACGGTATTTATTACTTTTTACTTAATTGATAAGGTAAATGAAGTTTTAATAGATTTTAATAGGCGTTATAATGTTATTTTAATTCTTTGGTTTAGTTTAATACATTGTCAAAGTTATTGTATAAAGTTATTTTTATAATTAAAATGATGAATTGATTGTATAAGTTACATATAGAATTAAAATTTCGAATTGTTTACTTCCATTTATATTCCCCTGATACCAGTAAACTTTACTTACTGCTTGGGGATAGAAGATAAATTGTGTTGATTATTTTTATACTTAAGATATTAACATGTAATAGTTATACTTAGTTTTATACATATTATTTATTGAATAAAAAAAAATCGAATCTCCCAGTCATATGCATTAGTCTACGTTAAAAAATATCATATTGGTTGTTCCAATAATTTTTACATGCACATTTTTGATTACACATTTTTTTCATTGATATCTTCAGAGCTTTAACTTATAAATACAATTTTATTCAAAATATGGCATTCAAAATTATGCGTGCGCAAAATTGATATACCTATTAATGAATTGAAACTAAAGATTGATAATTCTGCATGAATTTCCAGAAAAAATGTGCATTTGTGTGTTATCTTAAAAATATGGGTAGGTATTCAGTTTCCACTTGTGTATGTATTTAGTCTATATGTATGCTGTCTAATATTAAATATTAACAATTGCATATCTGGTTGTATATTGCAATAACTTTAATCATTTGATGATTTTCTTTCAGAGGATTCATTACCTAATGATGACTAGATATATCATTATTTCCATTCTTGATAATATGACTGGATATATTGAGAGATAATTAATGATTATTAAACAAAGAAGAAAATCTAGTGCCTTTTATGTACGAGTGGCTTTTCCTGTAATCGATGATGGTTGTTCGCGGCTCATCGACCAATTGTTCATAGATTTATTAATATGCATTATCATTTGATACGCAGATACTACAACTTGTACTTATTAGTACAGGCTCCGGCAGAAATATTTTCCGATAGTTACTGTAAATTATATTTAAATAATATAACCAAAAAATATACTATTTTTTGAAAATAGTCTTATGAAAAAAACTAATGTATCTAATTCATACACAATTTATTATAATATACATTTTTTTATGATAATGCCTAAAAGAAAGTTAATCGTAAAGTACAACTATGTGTAAGGAAAATATGGACTAAATTACACTATCGATTTCATAAGAAAAAATTTCAGTATTCGGTTGTTAAGAGGGCTAAAAAACTTGAACTACTAGGTTTTTACTTTGTCATAATAAATCATACAGGCAAGAGTTATTTTTCTATCATAAGGACAGTTATAAAATGAACAATGCAATATTTTTTTTCACCTCTAGTGCAGATAATACATGAGCGACATCTAAATGACAAATCTAGTGTCATGCAACCACATCAATGACGTCAAACGTACTATCTTAGAAGTTCCACTTCTTTTTTTTCTGTTTCATCTGATTTGATTTCAGCTTTGAGCATAGTCTTCTTCTAACATTCTCACTCTTTTATGACACAGACTTATTTCAATTATTTCTTATCAGCAATCTCACTTACCTACATCATCTGCTTTATTCTTTTAACACTTCAACTGACATTTTGTTTATGCGACGCTTTAAAAATAGGACCTGGATTCAAAATAAGAAAAAAATAAGCCCAAAACCCACGTTAAGCACAATAACTGAACGGGAATAGGTAATGATCTGTTGAGTTAAAAGAAACAAACATGGAAAGTCTTAAAATTGAAAGTCAGAGGCCCTACAAAATACTGATCTGTGCAAAATTAAATGTTGAATTATTTTGAATAAAATCAGGAAAGGAATTTCTGTGACAGCCTGTGTATGACGATGAAAAGAAGTAGTGTAATATTTCAAATGGTCGATTGTACTAAGTGTACTATAATATTTATATATAATATGATGGCAGTTATAGGAGTACCATAATATAATAATAATGGTAACAGTACAAGTATAATAATATAAGAGTATTTTTGCTATCATTATGACATGGAAAGTGAGTGAACCAGTTAGTGACAACCTGTCAGAATTGTAGAGTACTGGGTAGATATACTACTATTCTACTATTGAGTAGGTACGTGTGTTATATATAAGAGCAAGATGATGTTATATCTTTTATTAATAATGATGATAACTGGTCGGGTAAAAGTGACCACAAGACAGCGGCAGATCGACGCACGGACGATGAAGCGCGAGAAATCACAAATGCGCCTAGATATAATTATACTTACATACTTATGCGTGGATATTTTCCTCTTATTATTATTAGTTAAAGCATCTACTTGTATTATGTATAAAGTATATCATTTTCTGCCCACACCACGGGAGGGACGTTTTAAGAATAAATATTCTGTCTAATCATGATGTTATTAATATCATCAAAATCACTACTAACAGTGTTGCCGACTTGTGGGACGCAAGAGAAATTGTTTTACTGCAGCATTTATGTACTGTAATAAATAATATTATTTTTCTTCTTTTATTAACTACCAATAATAGTTGTGCACATTTCTCCTACATCAAATAACAATTTATTCATTTGTAAAGAATAACTTAAAGCTCTCGTTTCTAAGTTTTGTCTGTATCTCGAAATTGAAAACGTTGCGTGATATAGTGAAAAATGCAGGTATTAAAAGTATGAGTGGATGCAAGAGGAGTGTTGTGGATAGAATGCGTGTAAATGAAATGAGATGGTTTGGTCATGTGGAATGAATGGAAGAGGAAAGAATAACAAAGAGGATATACTTGTCTGAAAGGAGGGGTGTGAGGAAGCGTGGGCGTCCGAGCTACGTTATTTGACCATGTAGATCAAATTCTTAAGGACGGCCTTGTATTGAGTAAGAAAAATTGACTGCGTGCATGAGAAATTGTATGAATGTAAAAGAAGCAAAAGAAGTTTGTAAGGATCCACTATATGGCGGTCCTTTCTCTCTGCCTACTTCACTTGGGATACGGCGTGAGGGAATAGTTTAGAAAGCACATAATGTTATTATTTGGTTCATAATATATAATTTTTTTTATTGATATTAACTTTTTTAAAAAGATAAAGTTTCCATACACACCATTTCTGTACAAAACTGAAACAATAATTTACAATTAATTTAAAAAAAAACTGCATATTTACCGAATTATAAAGCAAAATAATAGCATCCATACCATCACGAAATAAACATAAAATAAATTGTAGAAAATTGTAGGGCCAATTATTAACATCTTACAAAAATCATTATAGTCTATGTACCTACATTCAAAACTGATCAATAATTTTTATTTTTGTCTTCATAATTACAACGCCATAGAAAAAATATTGCGGCTATTATTTTATAGATAGTTCGACAATTAATTCGATATAAAATCTTTGTTGGTACATCATAATATACATATCAAAGTGAATGTTCATCTTGATCGCAGGTTTTAAACATTATTTGGACTACCTTCTACATATTTTGAGATAACCCAAATTCTTATACGAGTACAAAAGTCATTTAAAAATTTAAAATTCTTTTATCTTTGCTATCTACAGACATTTGAGAATTACATTGATTCCTTAATTTTTTAATAAGAATATAATATCATAATATAAAAAGCCTTATTTTATCTTAACTCCCAAGATTTTCGATTTGGCATAGAGAATATTCATGATCCTTAATTTTTATATAAGATTTTGAGAATATTATTATTATCATTACTTATTAGTATTATCATACAAGGATCATCACAGGTGAAGGCCAATGCGATCCCAGAAGATAACCTTAAACGATATCCAGACGACAACACAACTACAATATATCTTCAATTTTCCTTATAAATTCTGCATACGTCACGTAAAAGATATCAATTTCTTCAGCCAGACCATTTAAACATTTGAATAACCTTTCCTACTGGGGATTTTGCCAATATGTTTGTTCTGCTTTGCTTATTTTATCATATTTTGAAAAATCTGGAATCCTTTATTTTTCAGCTCGCTCAACTTTTGATTTCTCTGCTGTCTCTTACGTCCTTCCTATATTGTCTTAGCGTCTCTAAAAATAACTTGGAGCTTTCTTCTGCCTCCTGGAAACTTAGATAATAAGCTGTAAAGTGTTGTCTTTAGTGTTAAGAATTTTAGTACGTAGCAATACGTAACTGTAAGAACATAGTTTGTAAGAATATTGTAGTAGTGAGTAGTGCCTTGTAGTGAGTATCTCCTCCAAGGGACATTAAGGGTTGTAGTTTAGGGGAGGATTTTGTCGGGGGGATCCCTAAAGGCAAATCCTGAGCCCTCCCTTTGAATTTTTCTTTTGTTTCGTTGAGTCTGGATGATATAGGTGCTCAGCTCTTAAAACATCCAGGGGAAAGTGGTGGGAAAACCCTTAATTAATGCCTCCTGGAATATTTAATCTTTCGTAAAGGAGAACTATTACTCACATTGAGAAACATTGATCAAGATTTATTATAAAAGGTTTATAATAATAAAAAATGATAGAGTTCCAGTAGTTATTTGAATTACTTAATAAAACAATCGTAAACTTTAATAACGCCAAGTCAACTTCCGATCCCATTAATTTAATGCCTTATATTATTATTATGCATCATCTAACGGATGTATTGATTTCAGTGTGTTAAATGTTAGATTTATTATGGAAGGCTTAACCGCAGAATAGATAATATGATCCACTTTTTATGCTGCGTATTATTTCATCATAGCGTTGCAGATGAATCTTTTGATTATTTCTGTTCTAATTGAATATGTTTTTCATGGTTATTATTACTTGATATTATAATTGAAGGAAATCGAGAGAATGTAGAAGAAACGATTAAAAATATAGGTAAAAAGAATGAAAAATAAATTGAATGTTTCTTTTATTATATGCTGGTAATCTGTTGGTAAGTAAGAGGAACCGGCGTGCATGTATGAGAAACTGGATGAATGTAGAGGAAGCGAAAGAAGTATGTAAGGGTAGATCAACATGGTGTTCCGTTCTCTCTGCCTACTCCACCTGGGACACGACGTGAGGGTATAGTTTAGTATAGTATCAGTAGTATAATCTGTTGGTTAATCCATATGCTTTAGATTCCTTGGTTATACCTATACTAGTAAATTTAGTTCATTTTACATGTGCAAAAGTATCAAGATATTCTAAAACCTATGTCAACTATTTCAAATAGCTCAAAGCTTATTATGGCACGTAAAGGACAAGTTGTGAAACACATGCGATAAGATCAATGGCTACCCCATGTATGTAAAATTCCCTGATGGAATTTAATTTCACGCTACCGCCATCTCTCGAAAAAAAAACTTTCAAGAAGACAACATTTTTTTTACATGAACAGTTTCGGCTGGCTATAAGATATTTCTACATGCAGTATAATAAATATCCATATTTTATCATTGTCTTGTATTTAATTAATTTCATATTTTTAAAGGAAACAATATTTTCTCAGTACCTAAATGTTATTATCGATTAGCCCTCAATCGTCTCCTTTTGATTCAATTATGCATAGGGCTAATTCTGCATTCTATGCAAATTTTGATATGAAGGAAATAGAAGCTATTACGTTACTACTAAATACATTTCAATTTAGTCTTAGTGAAAAAATAGTGAGTGAAATATTACAAGTACAATAGTATTATAGAACAATGTTATTGTCAGTATCCTACACGCTTCGCTGTTGTTGACGCGTCTACTTTATGAATATATTCAAAACATCTCATTGAAGACAATAATATGAATGCTTAATGGGTACACAATAATATGACGCTCATTTCAATATTTAAACTCTTTCTCTGCACACATAACAAGATGACAGTTGTAAATTTATTACAAACGCAAGGACATTTCATAGAAATGACGCATACATCTTGCAACTACGTAGAGAATCGTATTATATTTGTAGATATGAATTTCCATACGATTTTCATACAGATGAAATCGTAAAAATATATCGCAGTGCATACCTATATTTTTATAACATAAGTTTTTGAATAACATAAAAAAAGTTGGCATCCTATAGAATAATGTATTCGAAAGATATCAAATATAAGAATTCAACCACGATACTATGCCACTTGTCTTATTTTTATACCTACAAAGAAGATGGCTTTATGTTTACTATATGCAATTTGGTCACTGGCTGTTGAATTATAAAAATTGACAAATGAATGTAGAAGATAAATTAATTAAATAAGAAGCTTGAATTTATGTGGAAAAACATCATTCGAGTGCTGATTTTTAATGTTTAAAATTTTATCATTCATAAGTGAAATGGTAAAAATTGTTGGAAATACACTTAATCAATATAAGCTTAAGCCAATTCGTAAGCATCGGAATACCTAACACTCTCTTTTTTTCCTGCAAGTCATACATATCTTGCGATCAAGTCATACCTATCATGACACATAATATATTACATAATAATGGATAAAAATTGAATAGGACATGCAAAATATAGCAAAATATACAAGTGTTGTATTGTAATGTTATGACTGTACAAAATATTAGTATAAAGTCAAACTTAGATTTAAGACTGTTACAAATAATGTAAACATTGGTGTGTATGTATGTCGCAAATATCAAGGTTTGGAAGGCGGTGACATTTCAAATAATGACAATAAGGCTGATACTAACATACATGTCATAAATCATTATGCATAGGATGAGATATTGAGAAAAAGCTCCAATATCTTGAACCCATGGATGTGTTTTATCTAGAGGGCTCACAGCTAAATATTATAATAAAAAAAGTATAAATCAAGGTGTGAACTGAAAATATGTCCAAAAACAAAATTTGTTTCTTTTATAGGTATCTATCTTTTGTGCAGTATTGAATCCTTATAATTTATCTAACACCGACAGTAAAAGAGTTTGACAATGACTTTGTAAGTCTAAACCAAGATACTTTTATTAATCAATACATTACAACTCAAAACAGTGTGTTTGTTTCCATAAAATTAAAAAAAAAAACTGTTTTTTTATGTAAACTGTGCGTTTTGTTGATTCCATTACTGTGTTATTTAAAAAAAGATAATCCAATTGGAATAATTACACCATTCATTTTGAGTAAAAAAGATAATGTACCTAATCATTTTTTGCCACACATGACAATACTCTTTGTTTGGTCTTTGTCTGAAGATAAATATGAAAACAATACTGTCACACCTTTTAATAAATGTAAATTGTGTTTGTTTTTTTAAGTAATTATACCGCATATTCTCTTTAGCCGTATACTGTGTTAATAAATTAATAAAAATAGCTCTATGTAGGTATTAAATACTTTCTCACTGAGAAAAAAAATAGTGTAAGGTCGTAGCAAATTGGGTTTTATGCATTAAAGTGATTTCTATAGTGGTCGTTCTGGTAAATTTACAACTTCTATGTTTCAACCATACTATTATAATAATATTATTACAATATATAGAGGGCGTGATCATCAATGTTTGTATGGTATCAAAAAGCGTTTCATAAGAAAATATAGTCACATAGATATACATACCTAATAGACTTTTTATACTTTAAATAATAACATCGATTTAATGACACCCTCTTGAAGGTCGACAACTGTAAAATTATCCAGTTAATGCACCAATCGATAGACAAGTTTTATTTACATATATTTTAGTCTGTTTATTAATTTTTATGTTTGTTTTTATTATGTGACCACTTCTTATACTTACGAAGGCAAATATGTAGCTTTTGAGTGTGTTATTAAATAAAAAAAATATTAGTGTCGATACTTGTCAGGGGTGAAATGTTCCAACCTTATAATACTTACCTGAAAGCAAAAAAACTTTGCTTTGCCATTCGTTATTAATGTCAACATTTTTATTATTACACGGAGAAGAATAGCTGTATGCTGATTAAATACAGTGATGCCCCATTTATGTAAAATGCCGTGATGGAATTGATAGTATTTTTTACATTACCGCCATCTTTCATGAAAAAATATAACCTATAAGAAGACAAAGAGTTTTTTATTTACAGTTTTTATATTTTACATCTGCAATTCGGCGTCGCAATGTACCCATGCTACCCATCCTGAATGCCTTAATTTTTTGTCTTAAGGTAAAGTTTTAACTACGGTAAAGATAAAATATTTTGCAAGATGCTTGCTTATGATATCCAGCATATTGTTTTTCTTAAATTTAATGAAGTTTGCTTAACTCTGTATACTGACTTTAATTTCGCATTTATGTACATATTAATATATTTCCTGCTCAAAGCTGGGTTTAAAGCTAATAGGTAATAATTATTCATAATATTTATTAATTTTCAAATAATAACAAAAAAAACTGGAGCACATACATACGTCAACTTTTACTTTTATCAGAATGTTGATCGATATCATTCCTATATGATTAGTTTCGTCTTTTTTGTAGCGGACCGTTATAACATTATGAATAAATTACTTTAAATTTTAATATAAGTAAGTATGAATGTATCTTTAATATTGTCTATCGTCTGATGGTAGTAATTAATTTATTCTTAGGGCTATTACATTTATTAGTCAATATCTTGTATATGATAAACTTCATGATTAAACTTAGGTTTTTTAGACAATCATTGCCAATTATCATAATTAACATTGCACTTAAAACTATTATTATTTAATTAGGTTGAACTGAATAAACATGACGATAAGTTTAAGTTCCTTGAAAAGATTAATATGAGACATAATATTTTCGCTGTGACGTCCCTGGTATTTAAAAAAAAGTTCTACTTTATTTCTGCAAGTTTGGAGTTTTTTATACGATCTTCTTCTTCTTCTTTACGTATCTTGTCGGGTCCCCCCAACAGTGACGATCACCTGGGAGAAACTTTTCTGTTCTGGGCAGGACAAAACATTTCCTCCACACCTCTCATCCCGGTTCACTCTTGAATGTTCTAAAGCCAGGAAAGCTGCTTTCTTCCAACTCCTCTACGACCCTCAATCTTCCTTTCTGCGACCAGTTGTTGGATGCCATATTTTTCTCCTCTCATTATGAGACCAAATATGAAGTATAAACTCAGTTACATTTTTGATCTATTGATCATATCCATATTATTTAAGCTTTTTTATTCATGGCTCGTAGAGGAAAGCTTGCTTGTTTCTTGGCTACCTTATTTATGGAAAGGATACTAGATTTATCACGAATTTCTCGGTAATTTAATTTGGAAAATGAACGTTTTAAACAAAACTATACGAACCGAATTCAAAAGAATAAAATATCATTGGCGACCGGTGTGGCGCGGAGGCTAACGCACTTGCCTTTGAGTCACGAGGTCCCGGGTTCGATTCCCGGCCAGGGCAAAATGAAGAATGACCTTTTTCAGATTGTCCTGGGTCTGGGTGTTACATGTATATGTGTTTAGTGCATTGTATATGTGTATCGCCGTGTTAGTACCCATAATACAAGATTCATATCTTAGTTTGGGACTAGCTCGGTCTGTGTGAATTGTCTACACGTGTTATATCATCATATATCTATAACCCAGCATTTCAATAACGGATGTTAGGAAATTGATAAGGAATAATGGTATAACTATGTACTATACCGACTCTTATACTACTATACATATTCCACAAATGGGATAGCCAGCTGACCAGCTACATGCAAACTGTCTTCTCCGTGCCAACAAAAATAAAGACATGCAAGACGGGTTGCAAACCTCATTAGGTATATAAATGCAGTTGTGAAATACTCAATTTTTTCCATTAATTATTAATTTGTTTCTCATAAATTTTAATAATAATAATAATAAAGAAAAGTATCAAATATGATATTTAAACTTTTAATTAACATAATGTATCGATGACATGAACAAGGAAAAATCTGTCAAAAGTTAGTAGCCGTAACGTGAAGACCATATCCGGTTGTCAAAAAATACACCAAGTTACATAAATTTAAGGTACAAATAATGGGAGCATTTCTCTACTTATTACGTTAACAGGCAACGGATACAAGTATTTTGTCAAGATGAACTCATTAATAGTATAATAATTGTGTCACCTTTTATATAAGATAATTATTTTCTTTCTGCCTTGCTGCAATAATAAAATGTCACTGAGAAATATCTTTCACATTGTTTCGATTGTGCATTTGGAATAAATACTTACTTTTTTATTAAATTAAAGTTTACTCAACTTGATGAATTATTCATTATTTTCGTAACGTGTTGATCAATGGTGGTGGTATTCTTTTTCAACTTAATATGGAAGGCTCAGAGTATCATGCGAATGCGAATGAAAAAGCGGAAATAAAATCGTTTAGTTATGTCGAGTGGTTACCTCTCATTAATAGTGCCATTGAAATTGTCTTGAATTTATTAAAAGAAAGCCTATATATTATTCAGTGAGACGTATAGGACCACCCTGTACTTTAGCATATTTTATTATGGAATAGCCATCGCGGAGGGTAAGACCGAGGGGACA
Organism: Athripsodes cinereus; assembly: GCA_947579605.1. Taxonomy (NCBI): domain Eukaryota; kingdom Metazoa; phylum Arthropoda; class Insecta; order Trichoptera; family Leptoceridae; genus Athripsodes; species Athripsodes cinereus. The sequence goes on along the minus strand of OX388306.1, from coordinate 7,795,537 downwards.
AATGGCAGAGGCCGACCAAGAGACGCATATATGGACCAACTGAAGAGTGATATGAACTGTGGCTCATACGTAGAGCTGAAAAGACTGGCGGAGAATAGAGACGAATGGAGAAGAAAAACCAAACTCGTTGCAGACCAATCCAATGGATTGTAACTCATTATATATATTTTGGAATATTTTATAAAAATCTAAATTGTAGCAACTTTGTTACGAAATGAAAATAAAAACAGGATTAAAAAATTGTGCTAAAAAATTTAATGAATGCATTATTCAAAATATACCTATCATTCAAATTCCCAATGACATCCACGTGTTGAGTAGGAGAAATCGATGTGCATGTATAAAATGTTATACGATTGTGAGAGGAAACGAAACTAGTAGGTATATAAGAATACGTCTCTATAACGATCAAGATTGTTACACTTTTATTCCTAAATAAGAATAAAACAAGAATTAAAAGTTATGAGTAAAATTTCAATGAATCGATAACTCAAATTATATTATTCAAATTCTCAACACGAGAGCCGCGTGTTGAGTGGAAGAAATCGACGTGAATGTATAAGAAGTTGTGTGAATGAAGAGGAAACGAAAATAGTGTAAGGATAGGTGTACAATTTATATTGTACAATTCTCTCTGTCTATCTTGCTTGGGACAAGGCGTGAGGGTATAGATAGAAAGATATAAAATTAATACTTTTTAAATAAGTACAAATTCTCACACCTTTAAATAGTTTTTTTTTCATGAAATGGTAGCATAAAAAAGAAAAATCATATTTACTTACTTATTTTTGATGAGTATATTCAGCTTGGTGACTGAAACAAAAATGAATCTCTCAGCTTTTCGATACCTTTTCTTTACCGGAGATTCCACGGAATGATTCAATTGATCGTCAAGTAAAAACTTTTGTTGAAACGTGTGGGAGCCTTATTAAAAACTGGCACACACAGCTTTCATAACAACAAGACCAATATCTTATGTTTGAAGCACAAGGTTAAAAAGTCACTTGGAAATCATATCGCATACGAACAAAATAATAATATATCTACATAATTGAATTAAAATTATGTTAATGTTGTAAATTTACATAAAATTTCACGTACATCTTCTTTGAATGACACATACCAGCATTGTATGTACAATTTAATGAATGCGGTACATATCTACTTAACATTATGCGTCTGTATAATTCGAAAGAGCTTTTGATACAGTTATAATTTAATTCAGGTGACTGATACGATACGGATGCCCCTTGTGCTTAATTTGAAATTGATTTAAATGTCTCATTTTGAAGCTTAATGCCACACGAATTAAGAACTTTCCGTCACATGTTTGGTTATTTATCTATGTATTCTAGCTTTCAACATGTTTTTAACCTACACAGTTTTGGAAGGTAATATTATACAACAACGTTTGTACTCCCAAAAACCAACATCTATAGGTACAATTTCACAGTAGAATTTTTAAAAAAAAAAAAGATATATCTGGGTTTTATTTGTTATAAACCCAAATACAACCTTGTACACCTTTCACAGTAAACTACTAAAAGCTTATAAATATATAAAATGTTTAGAATATTCTTTCTGTGATATTTAAAAATGATACATCAATGATCTCAATCACAGAAAGTTTGAGCGTTACTCTTCACAACCCACCATCGTGGTTCATTTAAACAAAAGCTATATTGTTGGACTTCATACATCAAAAAATATAAGCTTAATTTGAAAATGGATTTCATTACATTTTCAGTGCATCATATCACAAACAATCAAGTCACAATATTTTCTTATAGCCATTTTCATCAGATGTTTTGCAGCTTGGGGGCGTCTTATACATTATTAAAATTATTGTTAACGTGATTAGATGAATACATTTATTTTCAAGAGACAATAATGAAAGTGAAGGCAGCATTGTAGGTATTGTACGGTATATCTATTTAAACAGTATTAAAATCATTTGTGATGATTATGTTCTTTTAGTATTGTTAACATTTATTAATATTCTGTTTTGTATCGTATATGGATCTCACAATACTGTGTTTTGTGACACAGTTGGAATTGGTAACGAAACATTTGAAATAAGTGTTTGCAGTTTTATTTTACTGCCCTGAAATAAAGTTACTGAAATAAAGATGATGGTTCTAAGATTTCACCACAATCATTTCGACGACCATGCCACAATATAATATTGTGTTCATAGTATTTTTTACCTTTTTTAAGCCACTCTACTAAATAATATACGATAAACCCCCTAACATCAAAAATTCACCAAATAATAGCTGTAAAATTACTAACTACACTTCGCACGAAGCGAGAGAAATACAGTTTCCGACAACCTAATGTGTTTCATCCATTTAATATACATACGTAAGAATATTTTTTCAAATGATACAATTGCCATAAAAGATTTCTGAATAGGGGACGCTTACTACGGAGATGAAAATTATATAGAACTTATGTTTAAAGTTCCCCTGTATACACTCTTCACTTCTATTACATTCGTACGGTTGCTAATGCATCCTGAATAAATATTAATTAGTAATACTAGAACACTATAATATTATTTCTACTCTGCATACTATGATATCACAAGACACGCAACAATGGCATTTTAATATTATAAGTGGCAACAATATTGTATTACATACCTACAATTACTGATCTAAATATAATATACAGTCGAAACAACTTCTATGTATAAGACAGTGCTACAATACTTTGTCCATAATAAAATGTAGCTTTGCATATATAAATCATCAGATATAGGTACGTTTTAGTTCGTTCGTATAAATGTTTATAAGCACTATATATATACCATAATTATATACGACAAAGTTAAGTTTTGGAATCTATGTATCTAGAAAATTTAGGCAAACAGGTTTTAGACTAAAAATAGTACAAAAATCTCAAAAGTATATTGAGATATTATTGCAGTGTGACATCGTGTAATTGGGTTTATATTGAAATTGAATATTTTACAATGTGTACATACCTAAATAAATGTACGCAAAAAGGATCGAGCGCCACTTCCTTCTATCCTTGCATACATCTTTGGCTTCCATCATTCTCATACAAATCTTCATGCATGCTGTCCTGTTCAATGTGCTCAGCATGTGACCGTCCTGTAGGATTTGATTTAAATAACCTTGCAATTTGATCCTCAGATGTCCACGTTATCGAACACCATTCCTCTCAGCCACATATATCTTTTTGGGCTTTCTGTCCTCATTCATTCTTTCCACATGCTCAAACCATCGTAACTTATTTACATTCATCCTTGTAATTGAATATTTTATTAAGTCAAAACGCGTCAAATTTATTTATTCGAATGTGTTTAATTAACACGGTGACGCAAGAGTGAATGATAATGGAAGAAGACTGCTTGAGGTATGCATGGAATGGGATCTCTTTGTGTCCAATACGTTTTTTGGGCACAAAGATATCCATTTGTTCACTTGGGAGAGAGGGAGTGAGAGATCTTTAATCGATTATGTATGTGTTGACTCAAATCTTCGGAAAGCCACCATTGACACGCGTGTGTATAGGGGCGCGGAGCTGGAAACAGACCATTTTCTTGTGGTTTCAAGAATATGCTTGTTCTCTGGCTGGCGGTCAAAAACACATAAAGTTGAAAAAGCTAAGAGGATAAAAGTCGAAAAGTTGAACGACAAGGAGTGCAGGGAAAAGTATGAAAGAGAAACGAGAATGAAATTTGATGCAAATGAAGGCAATGGACTGAGTGTAGATGAGAGATGGAGTGTGATGAAACAAGTGCTAGTGGACTGTGCAAAAGATATCTGTGGAGAAACTGTGATCGGACGGAAAAAAGGTGATGCATGGTGGGATGATGAGGTAAAAGACGCAGTAAGGAAGAAGAAGAGTGCATGGATGGATGTGTTAGCTTCACGTTATCTAGATCAAGAAAAAAAGGAGAGTGCTAGAGAAATGTACAAGGGATGTAAGAAAGTAGTTAAGGTACTGATAAAGGAAAAAAAGAAATTATTGGACGAGGAAGAGTGTAAGAAATTGTCGGAAAGTGTGAAAGAAAATATGAAAATGTTTTGGAAAGAAGTTAAGCGTAAAAGAAGCAACAATGAGATGAATAGTATGAATGCGATTAGAAATAAAGAGGGATGTATGTTGATGAATGGTCTTGACGTTGTGAATAGATGGAAAGAATATTTTGAGGAGCTGTTTGAAAGTGGAGGCGAATATCCAAGCCAGAATAGTGAAAGGGAAAATGCGAATGAAGCAAGGGATGAAGAAATAACTATGGATGAGGTTAAGAATGCATTGAAGAAGGCGAAGAATGGCAAAGCGGTTGGGTATGATATGATCTCTACGGAATTCATCAGTCTGAGTGGGCTGAGGACTCTCGAATGGTGTCATGCACTCTTTAACCAGTGTTGGAGGGAAGGTTGCACGCCAGAAGACTGGCGAAAAGCTGTGATATGCCCTCTATACAAAGGAAAGGGGTCAAGACTAGAATGCGGGAGTTATCGGGCTATTAGTCTGCTGAGCTCGGTGGGGAAACTGTATGCAAGAATATTGATTGAAAGAGTTCGAAAAGTGACTGAGACGAATGTATGGGATGTGCAAGGTGCCTTTCAGAGTGGTAGAGGGTGTGTGGACCAGATCTTCTCCTTGCGAATGGTGACAGAGAAGCTCCTGGAGAAACACCAGAAGCTTTTCTGCGCGTTTGTTGATCTAGAAAAGGCTTATGATAGAGTAGATCGTGAGAAAATGTGGCAAGTACTATCAATGTGTGGGGTGGGTAGTCGGCTAATTCGCGCCATTGCGTCCCTATATACAGGAAGTTCTGCGTGTGTTAGAGTGAACAATAACCTGTCGGAATGGTTCACATTGACAAAAGGAGTAAAACAAGGGTGCGTGATGTCGCCATGGCTTTTTAACCTATACATTGATCATTGTATTCGTCCATTGAAAGAACTGAATGTAGGTGTTGATATGAATGGGATGAATGTAAGAGCGTTAATGTTTGCCGATGACTTGGTATTGATGGCTGAAAGTGAAAGTGATCTACAGCGAATGATGACGTGTGTGTATGAAAATTGTGCGATTAATGGATTGAGAATGAATGCAAAAAAGACAAAAATCATGGTGTTTGAAAGAGGAAGTGAGAGAACAGTATGCCAGGTAATGATTGACAACGAAGTGTTAGAGCAAGTTGACGAATGTGTGTACTTAGGTAGTTTGTTCACGAGAGATGGGAAGTGTGAAAGCGATATTGAAAGGAGAAAAGTTGCTGGCAATAAGGTAAATGGTGCAATCCGACCAATAATTGCAAATAGAAACATATCCACCACAGCTAAAAGGTTGGTGCACTCTGCTATCTTAGTGCCAACACTTATGTATGCAAGTGAGACGTGGACATGGTTAAAAAAGGATGAAAGTGGCATAAATGCAGTGGAAATGAGATCGTTGAGAAGGATGTGTGGCAAGAGTCTGAGAGATCGTGTGCGTAACAGTGATATACGAAAGGAATGTGGAATGAAAGTTGGTGTAATAACAAAGATGAATGTAAATAAGTTAAGATGGTTTGGGCACGTGGAAAGAATGAATGAGGATAGAATGACTAAGAAGATATATTTGGCTGAGAGGAATGGTGCTCGGAGACGCGGACGTCCGAGGATTAAATGGCAAGACCATTTAAATCAAATCCTACAGGACGGTCACGTGTTGAGCACATTGAACAGGAGAGCATGCATGAGGAATTGTATGACAGTGACGGAAGCGAAAGATGTATGCAAGGATAGAAGGAAGTGGCGCTCGATCCTTTCTGCCTACCCCGCGAGGGAAGCGGCGTGATGGTATGTATGTATGTATGTATGTTTAATATGTTTAAATTTCAACATGGAAATACAGATATAACTCATCATTTTGAGGAATGTATGATGATGATGACCGGCATTTGCATTTGTATGGAGACATTACAATATTGTTTAATGACAAAAACTTGTCTACTGTGCAAAAATAAATAACCAATATTTCACACCAGATCGTGATAGAGCTGTCAAAATATTATTGAATCATAATGTTGCTACTTTTTAAAACAAGAATTTTCCCAATTTATTCTAATTTTGAAATAAGTACCTACTTCTGCTATTCGCAAGTATTGTTTTGTCAATTTGGTTTTAATTAATTCCTGGGCGAAGCCGTATATTTATATAATGCATGCCTTCATGTTTGTATCCACCAGTAGGTACATTGAAAAGAACATATTATTTTAATGATAATATAAATTTGATCACACTGTGTAGTCCTGGGTGGTAAGGTGATTAAATTGATCTTTACGAGCTTCTTGCATGTGACAGATTTATTATTTTTATCCGGAATATATGTATCCTTACATATTAAAGTTATCTAACACGGATGAATGTTGTGCGATTTTTTATTTATTTAGAAATCAATGCACACATCGATTGCATCATCAACTTGAGTGATATAATTAAACATGCAAAATATTATTATCTATAGACACTAAATTCTTGTCGAAATTATTACAATTGTAGGTATCTATGAAATATTATCTTTGAGAACGTTTTGGTTGAGTTTTTTAGAAGGTGTATTTCTTGGCATGCATTATTTATATATTATTCAGTTGGATTATCCTCTTTTTCTTATCTTATAATAACGCTCCGCTTAAAAACGTAGAATATCTATGCAAGAACACAAAGATGTCACTTAAAAGTATTAAATATTACAACCATACAGGACTATCAAAATATTCATATAAATTCGAGAATTGAATATCTTAAAACCTCAAACCTCTGCAATAAAATTGAAAATGATCTATCCGAGAATCAAACTTGGTTTTCTATATATCTACCACTCACGCCGTATTCCAAATGGAGTATGCAGAGAGAAGGGAAAGCCATTTTGATTTATTTCGACTTTTCGAATGTTTTCGAAATGTTTACAAAATTTTTCGGATAAATATACATTCTTTGCCATATTTTTATCATCCATTAGTATCGCATGTCTAAAAGATCGCAACTTATTTACACACAGTGTACTAAAGAATAATGCAATAAAACAATTAGTCCACAGCTGATAGAGAAATATTTATTATTCTTATTGACTTTAAATACTCAGACATTGAAACTGAATGTAACTTGAAACATTGTAGCGTCGAATATTTTTTAATGTTGTACCTCCCCAACTGTACAGAGCAAGACCGTTTTGCTGTAGCACTACCCAAGACACATTTAATTAAATTACACGCACTGTCAGATGAAGCACTTACTATTGTATATTATTGTGAGATAAAATCTTCTTATACTTAAGTAATTACAAAATAAAGACGTTAAGTGTCAACACGGTTGTTTTAATTGTTTATAAACACAATTAATTTCAACAATAGTAAGCGATTCTTACTCTTAGTTTTAAAGTAGGTAGTGCAAGGAATTTGTTATAGGTAAATTAAAACAGATTAATTTATTTAATATATTGGTATTTATAAACTATGGATAACTCAACTTAAAAGCTTTCAGGATGACGTAGTTATAAAAAAGTAGAACGTTTGTGACGTGGAATGGATTTTGAACGTTTCGCATATTTTGAGTTAGCGAAATAATTCAGCATATAGGTATCTATGTAAATACGATTGGTTGAAATGGGAACAAATAATGCAAGTTTAAGTAATAAAGTTAACCGAAATTTGGTTCTTTAAACGTGATATTTAAATTTTCTTCTAGAATATGTGAATATATTAAAAAAAAACTCTTTTTAAGAAATAACGAAACTTATCAAAATATACTCGCACTTTAATATTATCAAAAATGTTCCCGGAATAATTGAGAAATAAGTCATCAGTTTAACCATGAAATTATCAATAATTTTAACTTTCTATATAAATTACTATGTATTTTATATCTTAGTGGGCCAATTACATTTTAATTGCAAGAACAACAACTTATACAACACAGATAATCAGCGTCCTTCAAAATCTTCATTATTTTCTGTAGTATGTTATGTTGTATCACAATAGTATTTCCTAACACCCTCTTCACAGTCATGTGAAAATTTTTCGACATTCTTTCAACCAACGTGTCTTAACCGCTTAAGATAAGACCGACTTAGAATATTCAACAAGTATTTTATTAGTCTGAATGTATCTCAAGGTTGTAAACTGTGAGAAAAATTTGCAACTCTGTGGAAATTCTATGCCATCATGGGATTAGTAAGAAGCATCTTGTGTTATAACTATTTTGGCGGTCATATTTTCCCATCATTGATTCTTCGCCTTCTTTGATTACATTTGATAATATTTTAATTACTGAATGGATACTAAATACTCTGTGTTACAAATTGTTCCACTAAGTCTCTTGTATTATACTTTTTGAATAGATAAGATTTATTGTTAATAATTCTTATTTCATCCGAATTGAAGGTGAGACAATATGATGCAATTAACATATAAACTAATTAACATAAATAGTATATCTTTTAGCCATCTTAGTTATTTCATTGTTTTTTAATTGAATAATTTAAATGAAAATTGACACATAAACTTGATAGTGATTTTAAGCTTATTATTATTTATCTATCTGTAACATCATAGCATCTTTAAGGTTAACCATTGAAACTATGAAATATATAAATTTTGGTATTATAATTGTTCCTCGTACTTTAAAAAAAATGGTAAATGCAAGATGTTTAAAGTAATAAATATTTGTTTTTTCAGAATACTTTTAAATTTATAAAAATGAAAAACCTCTAGTTTAAATAAAAAAGGTGATAGTGATTTCAATTACCTGTTTTCAAAGCACGATTCTGATGTTCAAGATGAAAGAATTTAGTTTCCCATTTCAACTAGCCAAACTTTATTATTTTAGATCTTTGTACCTATATGAATAAAACCCTCACTATTTGTTTATTTCTTCACAAATAGGTAATTGTCAAAACATTCAAAAGATAATGAAAAAAAAAACACATCAATCTTGTCAGGCCAACCGTTCAATTAAGCGTGTCTACTGCAAAATTATATAAATAAAAAACATAAGGAAAAAAATTACTAGCACCCGACCAATCGACAAATACAAATCTAGTCTAAACCAGAATCACACAAAAATGCATCTATCACCTTAGACAATAAATTATAAAGAGATTGCTACGCATTAAATAATCGCTGCGGAGAAGTTCATACTGGCTAATGTTCCTACAGTCATTTGTTGTCTATGAGTCTTCCGTAATAATAATAATAATTGTACGTTACAAAGAACACGTGACTGGCTGGTGCTTCGATCTGCACACGGCACAACATCGTATGATTCTCATTCCCTTGAAGAATAACCGTTACACGTTCCTGGTCCCGCTCGCGTCTTTTTGAAATCAGTTACCCCCTAACCATGGACTAGGCCGGACGTAGAGGTGGGCCGAGTCCCTTCCCGCCTTAGTCGCGAACAGCGATGTGCGTAACTCCGACACAATAATAATACTAACGATAATTATTTAATAGTACTTAACTTCATAATGTGATAAACAAGTGTGTTGCCCTCTATTGTACGTAAAACTATTCTTATTGTGTGTCGTTAATAATGTACTTTAAAAATCTGTGTTAGTTTTACGTGCGCGACCAATCTTACCGCCAATATCAAGGAACAATAATAACGATTAATAATTAATAGTAATTAATAAACAGAATAATGTTATGGACAAGCTTATATTCTATTTGAGATATATATAGACTACGATTCTTGTGGTGATAATGATAATATTTGGAAGTTTTGAGTAAATAATATATGTCCGTTAGGGCGTGGTTTCGTTGTGTTCCCGCCAATCTACTTAGCCGTGTAAAGTGTGATAATCCATTGTTTCTGAACAATTATTCAATGATAGGAATAATAGAAAAGCGCATGAACTATTCTTTCTACTTGCTCGGTATTATAAATTTAGTTAAAATGTCTCGACCTTTGTTAAAAGAGTGACTAAATGACTAGCTGTGTATTTCTGAAAGGACTATTGAAATAGTGACGCCTTCTACCTTTTACACTGAGGATAGTGTAGGAACGTATAATGTTTCCCTTGTCTCTTGAGAAGTAGTGATCTCTTCCGTCTTGAGGACAGAATCTATCAGGTTCTGACACCACCTACGCACCCCTGTACGTCTTTGGGTATAACCAGCGACCGCCATAGAAGCATCAGAGTATGTTTCTTTCACGATCCCGCCTTCTTCCGTCAAAGTGTACAAAATACGTCATCAGTAACATACTCGACTTTGTGTTACTCAACACCTGTTCGCCTGTCCATCTGTAAGTGACTATATTGCTATTGTATATTGTATGTAATGATATTTGTTCCGTAACAGAGTTCATATTATCATTGAACTGACCTATATATTATTTTCCGTTGTGTAATAATTTAAGATTTTGAGTTTGAATGAAGAATGAATGGTTCCGTTTAATTGTTTATAGACCATATGATAAACCCGGTATTGATTTATATTGATAATACCAAGGTTGGTTTATTTGATAATTACCATTGTTTGTTTTATTGTCTCAATCCGAATATGATATAACTTTCAAACTTTGCATATTGAGCGGGGTATCATTCCCTACAAATTTACTTTGAAAATAACTGTCTTGTTATGTAATATATGTTTGCACAATAAACGTGAATCACTTACCATACGATATCTTTCTGTTAAAATCCATTATATATATACCTACAAGTAGATTCAATACTTTTAATAATGCTAAAGTACATCTCTTCGCCTCCTTGTATATATTCTTCCAATAACCTAGTTATACTTGGAGTAGTTATGTCATAAAGGTTCGAATCCTTGACCAACCAATGGATGAAAGACCATATTATTTCACTACGAAGGCAACAAAGAGCTAAATGAATGGCTCCATTGATGGAAATAAAATATCCACTTTATAGGAAGGATATGATGTACTTATGATAATCTTTGTTCCACTTGACATAAATTTTTGATTGTTTATATGGATGTATATATCTATAATTCTACTCAAGAAAAGATATAAGTAGAATCTTTGCAATATAAAGTATGCTAACAGAAGAAACATTATTGCTTAAATTACCTATGTATTCTATAATGATAAGATGACCATAAGAAAATGATGAAACCGAAGGATAAAGAATTCTCTGAACTTTACGTAAGTATAATATGTATAATTGAAGTATGTAACTGTCACCCACACACAATGCATTCCTCTTGCAGACTAAGTAGAATCATACCTAGACATGAACTTGAGCCAATATATTAATCTGTTTTACTTGCAAATATAACTGTAACTTTCTTTATATACTTTCTCTATAATATAATTTATATTCTATGTGTTTTCTATGTGCTTTGTACATAGAAAGCTGGGGGCTGAGCCAATGTATATACTTTTCTTATGTATAAATAATGTAAATTCATTTCTTTAAATGTTCTTGATAATTTCTCTTTCGATAATTTTGTATAATGATATGATGCGATCGTCCTAGTGGGACGATATCGTGTCAAGATACAACACTGACAAGGAAGAAATAATATTCACCCAAATAAACATACAACTTGAAGAGAACAGGCTGTATTCTACCGTAGGTATATTTCAAACTTCAATTAATTTGTTATTTTACCTACTAAACAGTCAATTGTGAAAAATAACAAAATAAATATCTTCGCAATATTGATAAATAAAATGACTTAACATTTACAAGAAAATCTTGGAAGTACTCGTACGCGTATCTATCGTATGTTTAATGTAGTTATAAGCAAATATATCTAATTTAATTTAATATGCTTTGTGACAATGTATGAAACTTTCACGCAGGAAACTAAGAGTTTTCATTACCTATTAAAATTATACAGTTCATAGAATAGTACATTAAAGTTGCTATATTTGGGGATTTGTAAATATCACATGACTCATAAAGAACATCTAGTTTTGGTAACGATTGAGAAATTAAATACGTAAATTTTGTCATAAAGTTGGTTAAATTTAATTGCACTGTTTAGTCATACTTTAATACTTAAGTCGTAATAAATAGATGTTTACGATATATTAATTCACATATAAATAACGTTTAATAATGCATGAAGTTTGTAGTTACATAAAAAAGTATTGCAAAGTAATATAACAAAACCTGGAACACTTTAATATGTTACTAATATATTATTTTGAAATCTGTGATATTAACCAAACTAGCAAAAATACATTTCTTCCAATACCAACCATCACGGCGAATCTCACAAGAACGTAAGTCAGCAGGCTAATAACATGTAAAAAATAGCATATTATCTTTGTGACAGTAAAAATAAATACTCTCACTTTAGGTGGTATACTTCATTGCTGAATTGAAGGTGTTTTATTTGTGATATTTTACAGAATGGACAATTCATTGCCTTAAACTCCATGGAGCACGTCGTGAAACATGATCGCTTTTGAAACAGGAATGAAAATTCAAATTCCCTTTAATTTTATGTACCAACCAATAATTATTGTAAATAATAAAAATAAATTCATACACAAAAATGGATAACGTTACACTTGGCACATGAGCCCGTGTGAATACCGGGATAAAATTCTGAGTAACAGTTTGTGACTTATTGAAAATAATAATAATAACTAGACAACTGTTTTAAGATGCGCCGTTTTGTGGAAAAACAACCGCAAGGGCCCATTCAAGAATCATAACACCCCCTGAACAATAGGGTTTCTAACCTCGTCTTTAACACCTCCACACTTTCCAGAGTCTGCAAATCATAGGTAATTTTGTTCCACAGCAACGGACCAGCCGGACAGAAGGATTGAAGCATGATGAATTCTGTGGCAGTAGGTACATCAAATCTTTTTGAATAACAATTTGATGATTAATCCCTACGAACAGTCGGGTTATAACAAAATAATATAGGCAACGTTGTTGGGTTCGTATATTAAAAGTGAAAACAAAAACATAAAGTTAAATCATAAATCTCATATGACACCAAAATATCATAAAATAAAATACGTGGGAAAATGTTTATAATACAAACAGTATCAGTGAAAATACTACACTTACATACGTGTATTATTATTGTCTACTTTACTTGGAAATACTTACATTGGTGGTGTTTATGTAGGTAAATATATATGTATCACAGTTGGAACATGAAAAATCGAATTTCAAAAAATTGGTTATTAAAACTTGACCGTGGAACACCCCGTAAATAATTGGTCTCCCACTCTTTTCCGTAAGCTTTCGAGCGTCCTGAAAAAGGCAGGTGTTCGAAAAATTTGAGACATTTTACATCTAAAATTTAGCGATGAGATTTGCCACCCATCCTGAATTTCTTAATTTTTATTAGCACGGAGAGGATTTGAATGCATGTTTATTATATGCAGCCGATATGCTGGCTACCCCACTTGTGGGCTATGCCGTGATGGTATAGTAGTTACAAAAATATGCTGTGATATTCCGAGACTAAGGTAATTTGTTAAGACCGGCAATAATGGAAATATAAAAGCTGTCTTTGTAAAATATGTAAAAAGACTCATGTATGCCTTATTGCACAGTTAAAAAAACAAACAGTTTTTATCGCTTTTAATTCTAGTGACAAGACGTTTTCGTAACCGTGGAAAACCATTTAAATCATTTACCTACATTTCAACGGTATTTACCACAAGTGGGGAATTTAGCGGATCAATTATTATAGTTAAAACATTGGTATGGTATGGTAGGCGTACCTCATCGATACCTCATCTCATGCAGAAAAACGACAATTTTTTTAGTAAGAATGTAATTTCACATTATTTTTATATGATTATCATAGAATTGTAAAATTATATTGTATATTAAATGGCCTTCGCCGTTAATGTGAATTTAAAATTTATAAATAAATATATTTCTTAAAAATTTTTCTTAAAAGCATCTGGGTAAACACCAGAGGCTTTTTTGTGCGTTCGTGGACTTGGAGAAAGCATATGATCGACATACGCGCAATCTCTTCACTTTACATGGGAAGCTCCGCTTGCGTGAGGGTAAATAATACTCTCTCGGAGTGGTTTGTCCTCACCAAGGGAGTGAAGCAAGGTTGTGTCATGTCTCCGTGGCTGTTCAACCTATTCTTCGACTACTGTATGCGACCTGTGAAAGAGATGGATGTTGGTGTCGAGCTGAATGGGTTTCGGGTGAATGCATTGATGTACGCAGATGATTTGGTGTTAATGGCTGAAAGTGAAAGGGACTTACAAGAGATTGTTACGTGTGTGTATGATAGTTGCAATTTGAATGGTTTGAAAATGAATGTTATGAAGACGAAAGTTCTAGTGTTTGAAAGAGAGAATGAAAAAACGATTTGCGAGATCAAAGTTGGTGACGAATGTTTGGAGCAAGTAAGTGAGTATGTATATTTGGGAAGTATGTTTGCGAGGGATGGAAGATGCGATAGGGACATTGAAAGAAGGAAAGTGGCCGGTGCTAGAGTGAACGGTGCACTTCGACCCATTGTCAGCAATGGCAATGTGTCGAACATGGCTAAAATGCTGGTGCACAATACCATTCTGGTACCGTCACTTACGTATGCAAGCGAGACATGGACGTGGCTGAAGAAGGACGAAAGTGGAATAAATGCAGTGGAGATGCGATCGTTAACAGCCGTTCTTACCTAAGGTACAAATTAGATTTAGCTCTAGTGGTTTCAGGCAACAATTTTTAGTAGGCGCTGAGAAAATTATTCAAATAATTAATGAAATAGCTTTATTAATAAATATAAACCAAAACTTTATATGCAAAAATATTCATGGGTATAAAAAAATAGTATGTTATCACATATAAATAAAATTTAAGTTGTATTTATTCTATAAATTGAATTTATTTATTTCCTAATTCAAAAATAGAGCGAGTACGGTCTCACATGCGGCTACTAAGCACGCCGTGGGCCTTCTGAATCTTAAAATTTGTGAAACTCGCTATATTCTTGATTATTGCACATAATAACGTTATATATGTAGTATGCACGGTAAACAACATACCATATTATTATATAAATAAAACAAATGGTTGAATGATAAACATTTTCTATGATTTTTTTGATAATGAAATTTATTTTTGATGTGTATGCAGTTTGTCATAATAATTAAGAAAATCCAAGGGTTGTAAATAAATAACTCAAGGTGTATTATAAAATTCATGATATTTTAAGATTAATCTTGGTTTTAAAATTTTATTAACACTCTTGTATTATTAAGGATAATTTATTTAAAATAGCACCACTCAACGTATCATCATTGCGACGGTAATCTTCAAAAATTATTTTCACTATATTCCTCGCAGCAAAATAAAACTAAAATGATAAAATCACATTTATAAATGTTCAAAATATTATATTAATATAAAAAATAACATACATGTGATCCAGAATTTAAAATATTTAAAAAATAAAATTGTTGTCATTTTGCTAATTCGTTTGCATGAAATCACAAAGAAGGGGTGTAGAGCCCTCTTAAGAAGAATGGTTGGTAAAACGCTGCGTGATAGAGTGAAGAATGAGGATATTAGAAGAATGAGCGGATGCAAGAAGAGTGTTGTGGACAGAATGCGCGTGAATAAACTACGGTGGTTTGGACACGTTGAACGAATGAACGAAGTAAGAATGACAAAGAGGATATACTTGTCTGAAAGAAAAGGTGTAAGGAAGCGCGGACGTCCGAGAACCACGTGGCTTGATCACGTGGATCAAATTCTCAAGGACGGCCGCGTGTTGAGTAAGAGGAATCGACGTGCATGTATGAGAAACTGTATGAATGTGGAGGAAGCGAAGGAAGTGTGTAAAGATAGATCTGTGTGGCGTTCCGTTCTCTCTGCCTACCCCACTTGGGATACGGCGTGAGGGTATAGTGTAGTATAGTATATTTCTTAATAATTTGAAATATATTATCTAACAATACATCATTACGTACCTATACATTAAGTAAAATAAATATGTATTTAATTATTGATCTTTGTAGTACTTATATTATTTAATGTAGTTTCACTCTTAATCTCATTAATAAGGAATTTATTGTTTTTTACATCCTTTTTCTATCTGTGCATACCGTTACCACGTTTAAAACAAGTGGCCAGTAGACTAACTGTTAGCATAACCAAAACTGATTTTGATCAAAGTTCAAGTTATCAAGATTTTACTGTACTAGGTATATATTATTATTATGTGCTGTGACAGAAATGGTTTGATGAAATAACCCAATTGCTGGGTGTCGTAACCATTAACTACTACTAGCAGTAGTACTATTAGTACTAAATGTAGTAGGTATTATTGTATGTATGAAATAATAATTATTGTTCTTATCAAACAACAATGGGATTCCACAATATGCATTATGACTCCTACGTGTGAAAACTATTCATCATAATCATCGTCTCAAGCTCGACATTTTATAGCTGTGAGGTAACACCCATAATGTGTGCTCTATGGGCTGCCTGCATTCTTGGTTATATCTATTTTATATAATCCAGTTTAAAGAATAAACATCCACAGACCCTTCTAATTCTGAAACTCTTTGAAGGAGGGGAGTTTGAGTAACTACTGGCATAATCTCAATATTGGTATAAGAGTATTTAGAATTGACATTGTTCCGCTAATTCATAAAAATAAAACACTATTCTTTACTATTTCCGTAATGACTCTATTAATTGTGAGCCGGCATTCAAGAGCTTCTGCTCCAATCATCAGTCTAACGTAATGTTAATGAGAAGAGCAGAAGCTCTTGGAAACCAGCTTGCGATTGATAAAATCACTGTGGAGATACTGAATAAAAGTGTTTTATTTATTTTTATTAAACATCAGCTTCCACCGGGCACCCTCGGTCGACCAAATTAGCTTCATTGTTTTACAAGTTTACATTGAAGAAAAGTCTGTCACCTTACAACTTATATTATTCTAAGGTAACTTCGTCTCTTCATCTTTCTAAACAAACTTTCTATATTTAAATTTAGGTAATAAAAAATAAAAAATGAAACACTGTATCATCATCGTCATCATCATCTCGCCCTCAACGCTCCCCTCGGGAGCACAGGACAGAAACTAGCCTCCTCCATTCAGAGCGTCTCTGTGCCAATTGCGTCACCTCTTTCCACGACATTTCCTGCGCTCTGATATCGTTGTCATAGGAAACACTGTATAACTTTAACTAATTTCTATCTTTCTTAAAAAACTTCTTTCATTCTAGTGAACTTACGTTTTTTTTTAGACATAAAGAGAGCACCACTTGCATGTTTATTTAGTGTAGTTTATCTGCTAACTATACCTTTTGTGGAAGATGCCGGTATGGAATAGCTAGCTTTTTCATAATTTATTTGGATTAAGGAATAGTGAAATTAATGACAATCATACATTGGAGAGGCATCAATAAATTTCTGTGAAACCGACAACCCTATTTTAGTCTCATTGTAGGTCTCCTATAATACCTTTGTTTTAATTATAATAATTAAAATCACATACATTTATAACATATAATATACATGTAATCATTATGTGACTGTATTGATTTCGCATTATAGATCGATATAATTATGAAACAATATTAATAATTACTTAATTACCTACTTCTCTTATACATTCAGATCACACGTGAGAACTTTTATTAGGTATACAATTCATAAATAATTATAATTATGTCTTATATCGTGGTTGTAGATTAAAAAAAAGATTATGAATAATTGATTTATCGTCATACATATATTATGCTTCATTCAAGAACACAGGATGAATATTATAATGTGTGTCTCACAATTGAGAGCGATTTTTTATCATCCAAATAACCTCTTCCCATGATATTTGCAATGCTTTGATGAAATTTGAAATTGACGCTTGAACAGTGTATCGATTGTGACTTCCAGGCTCCAGGCAGTGACTTCCAGGCTTTTAAGAGGGACCTCAAGACCTACTTTTTCAAACTTTTTTCAAATTTTTTACACTTTTACATTTTACACATTTTTTTTGCATTTATATGTCTTTTATCATTTTAAGTCTCAAATTTATGTTTATTAGATTGGTAAAAAGGGGATCTTAATTGGTTTGTCTATTGTTGTCTTTTAATGTTTATACTAATTGTTTCAACTGTCTGATCCTTACTGAATAAATAAAAAAAAATAAAAATAAAAACTTCTGACTAAAATCAAAAAATTGATCCAATATTATCATGCAAAAGTATGTACACCTATATCTATCCAATCGCGGCATCTCTCACAAATGGGTTAGTTAGTTTACGTTATGCATGAAATAAACATGCTGGTTATCTTCTCACTGCCAATAAAATTAAGGCATTCAGAATGGGTGACATGACTCATCACAGAATTGAAGAAATTAAATATCTTACTCGCGATTAGGAGTAAAAGTAAACTTATAGAATTTATTGATGATAAGAATGTGTTCACAATATGTATTTACTTACTTATGCATGCATTAGGTACTCAAATGCTTCACGATATATCTATGAATGTGTTGTGACGTTCATGATTTTGCAAATTGTTTGACCTAAATTCATTTTCTGCACATATGAAACTCAATGAATGTGACATCTTCATACTTCTATGTAGTTATCATTTTCTCTCTCCATCTTCAGTTGTTTCCACAATTCTGGGAGTCGTGATTTCTGGAAAGCCGCTCATGGACAACTCTGCGCCATCCTAGCTTCTATTCTCAGCCCTGCGTAGGTACCACCATATTAAAAATTGACAAAGTTATAATATGTTTGATCTGATCGGTCCAACATATAGTTTTTTTTTACCTCTGGGTCTTCGACCTGGCATGGTTTTTATTATCAGATTTTCAATACTCTCATTCTCTATGCATGCGATGTGTCCGAAGAACTGCAGAATTATTGGGAACAGATTGCGGAAAACATTTGTAAAATACCAAGTTCTTCTAAAATTGAGCTGTTTATTCTATTGGCGGTCCATGACTCCATGGTTTCCGTAGTATACTTTTCCTATCATTTCAAGGGCACTTTTCTTCTGTTTTTCCCTCTCACATAGGTATTATTTATTTTTTTCTTTCGCATACAAACAGTTTTAACATAATTAATAATATACAACTAAATACAATTAAAAACTAGAAAACCAGCAAAGATATATCCATACTTGTATAATAAACTTTAAATAGGTATTCAATCGATATACATAATAATTATGATGCAATAAAATTTATTTATTTATTTATTTATTTATTTATTTATTTATCACTTGTATACGGCGTGAGCCTTTTACATGTTAAACATATAACAAAGCAGAAAAAAACAATTTGACAGACAATAAAAACTGATAAAAAATGAATTGGTACAAATTTATAAAAATAAACATTAAGATATAACAAAAATGGTAGTAATTTGAACAAAAACAGCAATAGTAATAGAATAAAACAATTAAATTAAACCATACAGAGACTGGACAAAATTTGATGAATGCAAACATTAAAAGACAGAATGTAATATACAAATCAAAACAAGTATCCAATTAAAAATAGTTCAAGATGATAATTGTCAAATTCGTTAGATTAGATGTCAAGTTGATCTGTTGATCGCAAATTGATCTGTTTGCGATTAAGTATAAATATGTGTGATCTAATAAGTTATACAATACTATACATGCATATAATATCAATCATAGATTTATTGACAAATTGCTATTATTCCCGTTCCAACATAATTTCGTTAAATAATACATCAAAAAATAATAACAACTTCTATGTTGAATCTACATGTGTATTTATATATACTTATTATGATTGCATGAAAGTAGGTATATAAAAGAAATGAATTATTTGTTTCGGGTGGATTGCTGGAAGTTAAGGAAAAATAATAACGGTGTATTGTGATAAAAGATAATCATGGACGCCTTTTGTGCTCTTACCTTAGTATTATTTCTGTTTGAAAAAATAAAACTTTTTCAGATGATCGGGATCTTTATTTTTTTTTAACAAATATGAAAAAGGTCAACAAAACACATAATATTCTTATTACTTTTTAAGATCATACGTATTCATTCATTTCCATTTCGATTTTCTGACGTACAGTGCTTATTGTCAAAGGAACATAATATTAGGAAGAGAGTCATCCAGACTACACTAGTTTCTATTGATACGTGCAGAAGATTTTAAAATCAATTTGTTTGCACATAAATATCCTGACATACATACCTAACATTATGTATCTAATAATTTCAAATGCATTTTCTAGGTAAAACGATTTGAATAAATAATAATTCAATATAGGTAACAATGTTCTATTCTAGATACGTATTACGACGTTGAACGCAGTCGAGGTCAGTATGCATGAAAGAATTAGAATATTTTTCATGCTTCCTCGATGCATGACAATGAATCGAACAAAAACAACAAAGTGTTTCTACACGATTGTAATATCTATGCGTCTTGGATAAATTTCAGACATGTCGACGACCTAGTTTTCAGCATCCATACTACGCACCGTGAGACGCCAATGTGAAGTACATAATATTTTATATATCACTATGAGTTATTATGACAATGATTAGTAGTAATTTTTAAGTACCTACCTACTTTAAATCTGAAACATCGTCTTTATCGTAATTTGTTCCCCGACAAGAAAGCCGTACCCTTTTCTGTAGGTAAAGTTGTTTTAAAAAAGAGTTAAGTAGTTAAATGTTTTACTAATTAATTATTTAAAAAATACAAAGAATCATTAACAAGTTATAATATTGTATGAATTAGACGTAATATAATTCTTAAGCCCGTAAAATTTGTAAAACTATTTAGTTATACACTGTCGATATAGTATTCCAATAATGATGAAAAAAAATCATTAAAAATACAAAGAAAAACTGAACTTATGCGTTTTTTATACTAATGAGATGATTAACTATGTATAACCCATCCTTGAAAGTAAACATAAGTAATAATTGATATATAGGAGAGGAGGAAGGGATTGATACATATGGCAAAACACGGAGGGCAAATGTATAATAAACTTCTTCAATTTCGGGATGACGTGTTACCAATCCTGAAAAACTTGTCGTTTATTGACGTGGAGAGGACAACCTATCACATTATATTAGTCAACTGGGTATCTCACTTGTAGAACATGTTCGGATGACATAAATATGTACATGATTTTTTTTAAATTTTGCAACCAACGTCTAAAAGAACGCGTGCAAATGTTTTGACGACATTACAATCAAATTTAATTTGTACAAACTCGTACAATTTTCTAATGCGTGTTTCATCGTGTAGGAGGTGTTTTATTCTTCGTATCTAAACGCAATCGTGGATGTGACAGATGCATTAATTTTCAGTTCACTGAAAAGATAAATAAATAAAATATACACGAAACAAGTGAATATATAATAATAATATATTCACTTATTATACTATTCTATGATTTTGTTGCGATACATTGTAAATATCGGTTCAACGTTTGAGATGCGTCTGATATTAAATGCAATAAATTTTTGTATTGCAGTGTCAAATTGGATTATATGTTTGCAAAATTGATTCATGTATTTGTAAAAATAAAAAAAAATCATGTAAATCTCAGATACCCTCAGAGAAAGCAACGTGCTTGTATGGTAGAGTATATAGGTAGGTCGCCTTTAGAATCGAACCCAAGATATCTCGATTGTAAATGCAAAAATTTACCATCGGACTACCGACATTTGAACAAAAAATTGAATATTGTATTTTATTGGTATTTGTTTTGTAAAACTCCATTAATTAAGAAATAAAATGTGATTGTTTCTTGAAAAAAAAAAGAATCTTAAGTACCAATTTTATATAATGATTTTGCAATTTCTTTTTAAAATGAATTTCTCGAGTGAACCACGTTAGTTGGCTAAAATCGCACCTTAACTTATTTGTAATCAATAAACGGTAAAATATGTAGATTTTATTGAGATGGAACAAAATAGTACACATGAAATTATATGAACCATCCATGTATCGAGCCCTAAACCATGCATACCTTTTTCTTCTCAGCCCACAACCGTTTACTCCTTGACGAAGGTCTCCTCCATTTCCTTCCACGTCATTCGATCCCGCACCGTCTGCATTTAGTTAACCCCAATAACAATATTTTAGTTATCAACAAAACTGAAAAAATATTCACTTTATAAATTTGATGAAAAGTTTTTGATAGCTTTACAGATATTAAAAAAAAATATTAGATTACCTATTTCAAAAATATTTCTTATGCAAACAATAATGATAATTTAAGACTAGAATCAAAGTACATAATAATGGCACGGTAACGATTTTGATGTAAAATTTGTCAACGTTATATGAATCTGATATACGGTACATGATTATATTATTTATAGAGAAGCCACAGACTATCATAAATTAAAGACATTTTATCATTAATGGTTAGTAGATAGGGTATTGGTTTATAAATTCATTGTTTCATATTACGGTTTCCAAAATCCAATTTTATTGTTTTACTAGCTTTTAAACCTGGCTATGCACAGAAAATAAATATCTAAAAAAAATATTGTTTCGTAATCATCATATTTCTGAAAATTAGAGACACATATTTTAAAAATGTGTTTTGGTATCGAATTTGGGTATTTGGATAATTTGGACATCCATTTTTTGTTTTACTAAGTTTGTTAAATTATTTATTGTATTGAGTTTTATAAAACTGCATTTTCCAAAATAGTCGGACCCTATGAAATGTTTGTGAAAAATAGCGGAAAAATTCAATATGAATATTGAACACAGAAAAAAATTAATTAGTTTAATTGACATTTTAATATTATGTTTTGTCAACTTTCAATTTTAAGCCACTCAAATGATAGCACCATTACAAGTAGGTATAGCATGCTGAATTAACACGGTACCATCTTTTTTATCAAAAAACACTGTACGATATTATAAATTGCAAAAAGTTTTGTCATTTTTTTTTTAGTAAAGATGGCAGTGAAGAGAAAGTTTTGGAAAATTCGCAGGCTTTTACGTTTACGCTAGTATTTCTGTCAATAAATAAGAAAAATAGAATTATACATATGAACTGGAGACAAGTTTTAAGAAAATGGTATGGTCAACCTTCTAAGCAACACTTTCGTTGGCTCGAACAGCACTACAATAAGAGCTGAACCAGGCCGCAGTGCCCAGTAATATTTTATTGCGTAGGTACTATTTAAATGTATTAGAGCGTTCATCTATCATCGAGCAATGCTGCTCAAGTTAGCGGAAAAGTAGCTATACTCTGTTACATATCTGGTAAAATCTGCCACGAAGAATGTATAAACATTCATACATAATAAAAATCGTTCTCAAATATTTATTAATGTGAGGTTAACGTACAAATTGGAGGAACACGGGATTGTCGTGATTGAAGAACAATAATGATACCTACATAAAATTCTGAATAAACCAGCTGACAGCCTTAACAACGACATGAGATTCTCTCTTATTGAATGCGACAGAGACGAAACAATACTTCTGTTTTTATAGGAATGTGCTTATAAATGATAAGTGAGAATATTTTGATATTATCATGTTAATATTGATAATATTAATCCTAGCATTCAAATGCTGAAAGTCGAAATTAATGAGTTTATTTCAACTGTCTTTTGTAGAAAAAAATATCATTTATCTATACAGCATGCCACTTATTAAGGTAACCTCCATTGATTGATTATACGGGTAATTCTTTCTGTACCCTTAAAAATAAAACATTTTGATTTTGTGGTGTACCCCATTGCTGCATTGATAAGTATTATAGAATATGAAAGGAATAAATTATAGAAACGTTGTTCCTATTGTGAATGAGGGGTTTTGGATGATTTGGTACTTCGTGGATGAAACACATAGTACTCCTTTAAATAGATTAGCAGCAGATACCTATTCTAAAAATATGACATGTATTTAGTCTACTAGCCATCCCACTTTAAGAGGACATGGTCAATTTTCCATTCTTTCCATTTTCTAATCTTTCCAACATTTTTTCTGTAACCTAAATATTGGCCGGTACGTATTTTAATGCAACATAATAATAATAATATTGGTGTCATGCAACCTAAATTCATCTCTGTGATACTCTTCTCCCGGTAGACATCTCCAGTTGCATGATTGTTATGCAACGCGTTTAGTATTTATTGATATGAATTAGTATTTTGGCAGTTCACTGTTTGCTGATGCACGATTGAATGCATAATTTGAAGGTTTATTAGAGAATCTAAACGACAGTAACACAAAATGTATGCAAACTGCATAAATTGGATAAAATGTACCTACATCACTATACGTGACTATACTATAATATTTTGTACCTATGCCAAATTATGTGCTATTATCTAAATTTGATATGCGCGTCCCACAATAAAATATGTAGGTATATATTTTTCTTTTCGCTTACTGGTGTCTTGCGCAAGGAAAAATTCCTTACCAATTATTGTTCTCCAGGAAGTTCCTAATTTACCTATTTGTTTTCATATCTGCATATGAGTAAAACACTATGCACCGTGAATTTAACTAAAAAGTGTCATTGATGCGAATCATAGAATAAGTCTTTTGGAATTAACACACCCTTATATTGTCAAACATTACTACTACTACTACTATACTATCACGGCATATCCCACAAGTGGGGTAGCCAGCAGATCAGCTGTATGTAAGAAACATACAAACTGTCCTCTTTGTGCCAGTATAAAATCAAGACATTCAGGATGGGTGGCAAACCTCAACGCTGAATTTAAGATGTAAAATGTCTTATTTTTTTCGAACACCTGCCTTTTACAGGACACTCGAAAACTTACGCAGAAGAGTGGGAGACCAATTCTTTACCGGGTGCTCCACGGGTCAAACATTATGGTGTAAGAAAATTTAAAATGAAAGTTTTTTTTTGCGGAGAGAAGTTATTTTTGCAAAATACTTGAATATAGGTTATGTTTGAATTAGATCAATAAATATAACATCTATTTATTTATACACAGAATTATCAATACAGCTCATATCTTTTCAATATAAAACATTACACAATTCAGGATTACACTGCAGTTCTACATCACTTATAATATATTGTATTGAAATACTTGATTATATCAACATTTTCTGTCAATTATCTTTTATTAATGGTTATCCATCAATTTAATTACGCGTCACAGAGTAATTATTATGTCCTAATCATTTATAGTAATAATCATTATAATTAATTAGCAGTATCATCGCTTATTCATTGAATGAGCTTTTCTAAAAGGATTATTATTGTATCTATTAGTTCAGGAGCTTAGTACAATAACATCTTATTTGATTAAACGTAAATATAATTATGTATTACGTTATTTATTATATTCAATGTGTATTACGTAAGCTAATGTATTTCGAAGAATATTACTTAGTTTTCAAGGAATATGTTTTGTTTTGAAAATAGTATTTCTTGTTCAATATTATTTTATACTCATATGCAGCTTTTAAAAATATACACAGAACAGAGAAGCCTATTCCAGGGTGGTAGTCGACGTCGAGGGATCTGACATAACATTTTTAGAAGAAGATGTCATCAAGAAGGAATGAATTGCATGTATATGTGTTTAGTGCATTGTATATGTGTATCGCCGTGTTAGTACCCATAATACAAGATTCATATCTTAGTTTGGGACTAGTTCGGTCTGTGTGAATTGTCTTTACGTGTTATGTTAAAAAAAAAAAAAAAAAAAAAAATTATAAAGCGGTAGATTCTGTCAAAAGTTTGACTTACACCTCAGATGATTTCTCCCAGTCAAACACAATTAATTATAGGTATAAAACAATTATACAAAACTTTATATGAAAGAAAATAAATTCCCTTTTCAAGTTTTCAAATTCAGTAGGTACCTACATACTACATTGATCACATTATTTCAAATCAATAGAAAGTATCATAAAAATATCAGTTATACAAAACAATGTACAGTGGGCGAGTTTATCGCTAGAGTGCGATGCCTAACGCATTTTTTAAATTTTCTCAGCAGTATTGCAAAAAATATATGTTAATGTAACAGTATTATTAATTAATCATAATCAGTATTTACAATCTAAACCAGTTTTGAAAACAATTAAATAAGCCTTGTCGTATCGTCAGACGAATATTAATTATATCATTTACTTAATAATTACTGAAATAGTAGAGTTATAATATATTATTGAATATTATCAAGTATTTGAATAGGATAATAATCGTTGAAGTTGTTTACATTGGCTTTAAGTTTAATATACATTTACTGGAAATATCTGGCAAATATCCGGAACCTATCTTTTCCAATCAGAAACCGAATAGTTCTAAGTAATGCAAAAATAGTTATAAAAACCGGATAAACTAACCGTTTTTTCAAAATATTTTCATAAAAAATATGATGTATTGAAACTTATGACCATTGATATTAATAAGTTGTTTTCTTTTGTGATACTAATGATGATCGATGTTATTTTTACTATTAACCAATGTCTGAGGTTATTTATAAATTATGTAAATTACATAAATACACGAAACTAACATAATTATATAGGTTAGAAATGATAACGCCCCTTTTATTTGATAGTGCCTCGGTCAGGAATTCAACCCGCAACTCATAAAGTAAAGTAAAAAATACCTAAAAGACAAAAAAAAACACACCTCGCGAAAAAAATGGGTTGGGGGTTCAAGTCCCATCTGGCGCACTATAAAATAAGGTGAAGTTGTTTTTTCTAAGCCTTATTTGGTAGTTTCGTGTGTAAAATTTATATACTTACTTATTCCTGTCCACTGCTGAACACAAGCCTCCCTCATATGTCTTCAGGCATCTCTGTCCTAGGCTTTCTGCAACTAGTCACGCACACTGCGATTCTTCTAAATGTCGTCTGACCATCGTGTGAGAGGTATTCATCTACTCCTTTTATCTTCACGAGGTATCCACTCCACTACCCTTTTTGTCCATCTTTGATCTTTGAGCAACATGTCATACCCTTGACATACTAAATTTATAAACTAATGATTACATATCCTATGTATCAGACATTCGGCTAGATCATAATCCGGTTCATTGCTCATATACGCCAGGATTACTATATATTATTCATAATAGAGTATCATTATCAAGTGAAGAAATATTGATGTCAAGTTTTACGTCCTTTCGTCGTTGTTGTCAACGTCTTGAGATGAGAATAATTTAGATTTATGATTTAATAATACATCATCTCGTTATAATTAAAATGAATAGCTCGCCATGTCACTTACTGTTATAATTGATCACTTTTAAGTATTAATTACATGTTTATTATAATAATACATAATTCACATAGTAACTACAAGAAAATAAAAATAATGAGTTACAGTTATTCGATGGTAATTTTAAAAAAGTTTTGTAAGGAAATTTGTGTCAAATTTACTGAGGTAGGTACCTACCTATCTAATAGAAAACGTCTGGTTAAAAAAAAATGTTGCCTATTTTTACCAATAGTGTTCGAAACTTCCTGTCAATCGTTCTGATATTAAAATGTATAATAAAATATAAGTCTGATTTGTGTGAAACAAATTATTTTATTCTGTGAGTTTCTAAAAACTTGGGTTAGTTGGAAGAGCCCTCTGCATCTGATAGTATCTGATTTTAATGCATTTAAAAAAATGGATTTTTTATAATCAATGTATAGTATAATGAATGAATAAATAAACAAATAAATAAAAACCCTGTAAAAGTCAGGTGTTTGTTAAATATTACGATACCCATTCTGTACGCAATTGTCATTGGCACAGAGAGGACAACTTCTATGTCTTTTCACTGCCTACTTTTTTTGTGGCAGATGCTATGATAATCAATTCATAATACTTATTTATTTTAGTTTCATTTTACTTAACAAATACAACTGATAAATGAAAATTTGTTCTCATTGAATATGACCCACACCATTTGTTCAAGTATCCACACAATATTGGGAATACTAGTACAAACGTAACGCTACCTATATTTTCAAAAGATTTCTTGTCACATTAGTTGGTACTAGCAAAGTTATAATAGCTAGAGAATACCAAGATATGAATTCACTACTCGCATCCATTCTATGTCGTCGAGTTTGATAACGCAATAGTCTCTCACGGTGTAAAGAAATATAGATCACACTAAAGTATGTAGAATTACATACAACAATTGTAATGTATAGAATAGTTTAACACATTATTGTTGTGGATGTGATATTATTAGGTAGGTACTACATGCTACTAACATAACACTATTATTTTCATGTGTTTGTTCTAGCACAATATATTTTGCTGTAAATATACCTGAGAACTTGAAAAAATTACATATTATAAAAGTAGATCAAGTATGATAGGTGCGCAAATTGTGATAGATGTCAATTTAGTAGGGTCCTTTTTATAATTAATGAATCTTTTTTACAAAATATTCCCTCTTTATTGATTTATTTATATCGTCATTCATTCATCCTCCTCATTTCAGCGATATGCTATACTGCCCATTTTGAAAGTCTTATGCAGACAAAAGTATACTTGATAAAACAGTTAGCAGTGAACAGAGCAAACAAGTCCTGTTTCTACGACAGGGCTTTAAGTGTTGCGAGATTCATCGTTTGGAATCGACTCGCCGAGGACATTCGTAAATATCAACCTTTAACCACGTTCAGAAGGAAGCTAAAGACATCGCTCTTCGAATAGATTTTTCTGGGCCCTTTAGATGGATACTTCATCAAACGGCACCAAACAAATTATCCTTCATTCGTTTTTTTATTAATTCTAATGGTGAGGTCAACCTGTATATTATTAACATGCAATTGAGTTATTGCGTCTCCCCCACTATTAATCTAATCAATGATAGTGCAAATATAATACTTAATACATAAAATATCGACAATCCACAAGCCAGCAGCAAGATTTTTGAC
This sequence comes from Athripsodes cinereus, assembly GCA_947579605.1. Classification (NCBI taxonomy): domain Eukaryota; kingdom Metazoa; phylum Arthropoda; class Insecta; order Trichoptera; family Leptoceridae; genus Athripsodes; species Athripsodes cinereus. Next base: position 7,766,712 of record OX388306.1, on the reverse strand, counting down.
TTATTATATACAAAATTATATTATTTCAATTCAACAAACAAAAAGTCTATTAGAGGAACTTATTTATCTTGAATTTTTGATAGATAAGCATGCTGTTTCAAAATTTCAAAGAAACATGCATAAGAATATTAGAACTTTGATTTGCTGTTTTATGGATTGGATGGTCCAAATATCTGTCAGATGGAGTCTTTTAAAATTATTGTTCTGGTTACAGAAAAAAATATAAGGTAGAAATCTATCTTCAATCAATAAATATTGCAGAGGTATTGCTTTACTGATATTTAATATGCCATTTAACGAAAAACATCTTTACTTCATAATAATATGCTTAGTAGGCTCAGTGCGAAATTCAATACCCTATAGGTATGTTATTACGAAACACATATCGGTATTATGTTTGCTAGCGATGTGATGAATTGTGATTGACATAGTTGTAATATCACAGGCGTTGTACAATAAGTAGGTGAGCGTTAGATAATAAATATAATCACAATAATTAAAATATGTAACTGTATGTAATCTAAACATTATTATTGTTTTATTATACAAGCGTAAATGCAACTAACGCCGGCGTTCTGTGAAATGAATGTGAGTATGCGTTAACGTATTTTTATTTATTTATTTATCTCTCGATCTCGTCATCATCATATCGTTTTTCAACAATATTATTTCGGGAGCACAGGGCAGAAACCAGTATCCATCAGTCTCAGAGAGTCTCTGCGCCAATCGAGTCCTCTCTTCTCGCTACATTGCTAATACTTTGATGTCGTTATCATAGTAACTATGTTAAAGAACGAAATATATTAAGTTTCGAAAATAAGTGTGATAGAAAGATTTTGCCTGTTAGTTCACTTAATGAATTAAGCACAACCTGATGACAAGCTCATTAGAGCTTTTCTGTATAAAATACTTTATTTGAATAAAGTATTTTATACAGAAAAAAATAAAGATCTCAAAGTTTATGAAAAAAAAAATTGAACACTCGTTTTTTTTTTTTTTTTTAAAAAAGATATATCTGGGTTTTGTTATAAACCCAAATACAACTTTATACACCTTCCACAGTAAGCTAAAAGCTTGTGTCGTGAAAGGGGAGTTTGTAAGTGAATGGCTTATAAAAATGAAATATAATAAGAAATCGATCACAAATATCGTTCCCTTATTGCTTAAATCATGAATAATTTCAGCGAAAAGGTTCGATTCCTGTATCGCTCGATTGAAAATCTGAGACTCAAATGAGGATCATTATAAAAGGATTTAGTTCTGTTAACGCGATAAAAAGCTTCATGCTTCAAAAAAGAGACGCTAATGAACTTATGATTTAATTTATGCATAAACGCACATTGTATAATCACAATTATTGTTCCTAAGCTTATGTAGGTATATAATATATTCTTAATTACGTTTAATAAGGCAAGGCAATTGCGCAAAAGTATTTATATTTTCAGTGGGTACATATTTTATACCTAAAACTTATATAATTTACTGTCAATAAATTGAATTTAGAACGTGTTGCATTACGAATTCAGAGCGAATTCCTTTTGCTTACTGATATCCATTATTGTTTTTGCGATTGTTGTATTTTTCTTTCAATTTTCCCACAGTTTTCATTGATTTCTGTAATAAAGAAAATCTTATATAATTAACCGAGTTCTGCGTTTTCTATATATGTAACAAACAATGATATCTAGATCAATCATTAATTCGCAGGATCTAAATAAAATCATTTTATCTTGGTACTTCAATCCTGAGAATGGATTCATTTACTGAACAATACTAAGTATGTATTTACGTTTGTACAAGTGCTGGTATATACATACATCATGGATATTCAATTTTCTAATTATTTTTGCATATTTTTCCTGTGATTTAACATGAGTTTGAACATGCTCTTCAAGTTTGCAAATTGAAAAAACCTACTTCGAAAATTGAGTTTATGAATACATTGATTTAGAAAGGCAGTTTGTTCCTTTAAAAATAAATAAAGATATTAAGAAATAATATATTTTATAAATGTTCTTTGCCACAACACACTATAGAGTTAGGTTAGGAGGATGTATCAAATACAATACAATAGCAAAACTTGAATAATGCGCCCTTGAAGTGGATTTATTCCACAAAACGGCGCATTATAAATTGTCTATTTATTATTAGGTATATAATGAAAATCTGAAAGTTTCATATTTATTTTCTAACCTAATATAATAATTCATTGAAAAAAAAACAAAATATATAGTAAGGTTTTGTTTCATTTTTAAACTATATTTTGTTTCATTTTAGTAATATTTTACTGTCATGAATTTCCACCAAGAACCTTCGTTCGGTAAATTAAAACAGTAGGTACTTATGTATATTTTCAACATAAATTTTGTTATTTATAGCTAATTTAATAATTGAATCACTTAATTTTATACGTATTGTTTATAATGATATTATATTAATCAATAAAATCCTAAAGTTTGTATGTAATTACTACTATATATCTACTTATGAATACATTTTACAATTATGTACATGTTTTTTTTGAGCTTGCAATACTTATAAATGGTTAACGTATGTAATCCCATTATCTTGAGACATTTATTTCCTTTTCAAATCACTCAGAATCACCGGAGATATCAGTCATGATCCAGTTGATCAGCTTAAATACTTACATTACAATATAATACAGTTCAATATGACTGAATACATTAAAAGCTTCTTAAGTCATATGTTTGAGTTCTTTTTGTTTTTGTTTCGTACGGCAATATAATATGTTAATAGAAAATAAATATTGGTAGCCAATATTGAACATCCGTTTGCATGACATTAGAATTTGCTTTCTGCGTTCAGGGGTATATTTCGAATAATTACAAATTCAAATTTGTTTTCCAAAAAAAAATACTTTCAAAATACTAAATGACAGATTTTTGTCAAAACGGTGTTACAAATAGCACGGGAGTAATAAAAAATAACTTAATCTCACGTTAGTACCAAATTTACAACAATTGTTGCGTAAATCCACTGATTATATTATATAAAAAAGTATATTTTTAACATATATTTCATTTAAGTAGATACATGTACGTACATGGTTTTGCTAAATAAGAATATTTTTTAATGATTTATAAATAATGCAATATACATAAAAACACAGGTTTGTAAAAATAAACTAACATGTTCTGTAATTATCATTAAAATAAAAAACATTTTAATTTTGATTTGTAGGTAGGTACCTTAATTATATTATAAATATTAGTCAAAAAAGGTACGTATTATTTTACTCTCATAATATTATGTGCGAATTTTATTTCGACAAATTCACGTATATCCCATATCAGAATGTTGTTGTAATCTCGTATCAAAATAACAAGCATCAATCACTGATAAAGGAAAAAACAGAACCATCAGTCTTTTAATAAAGTAAGTACTGTATTTTGAATATAAAACTCGTTTGATTGGCATATACACATACTGATAATATGTAAAACAGATATTGGCGAAATCAAACCTTTATAAGCAGGTGTATTATTCAAATCGTAAATTGAATGCCTTCTTTAGCCACAAAATGTCAAAATAAAATTTAACATCCTTTTTTCTTGTAAAGTATGCAGTCTGATGTACCTAGACAATGATTCAATCTGTCAGATGCGCTTTTAATTGATTTTGACGTAGTTCTAAAAATGGCGGATGACGAGGTAGAAATCGCGGAGTGCGTTTCTTGAAAATGTAGAGGATTATAAGCTATCTTTTAACTAAGAAAAAACGAGAAGAAAAAATATATACTATTACAAAACACAAAACAACGCCCGACGGCAAACAGTTTCGACCATAGATAGTATGGATACAACGCCTATATACGCATGCGCGTATAGAGGAATCAACATAGTTGAGCAAACAATAGTTGAAAAGTATCCAGCTTGAGACGATTTCTCCATAACTAGTTTATAGTATAAACTAGAACTAAACTTGAAAAATCTGTTCAGACGGTTGACGATATTGATATTTTGGATATTATTAAAAATTTACTTGAATTACTATGCATATTTTTAATTTAATTTTAGGCACGCTTTCGCTATTTAGGTGTACCTGCACTATCGACGAGTTGTTTAAGATTTAAAATGGTGAAGGTATACCAAATCGCGATAGCATGTTTTAAATTTTAGTAACAATAAACATTATATGTACCTAATTCAAGTCAGTTTTTAAAAATGTCGTGAAACTGTTAAATAGTTAATGCCTCTAAAATAGGTGACAAAGATTTTTGGAATTCCTGACGATATTCGCCCCATGAGAACACACTATAACGCTTGAAAACAATATGTGAGATACGCAAAACATTTTCGTAAAAAGTGTGTAACTCTTAATCATGGCTTTAATTATATATTTTTGTGCGGATATTGATGTTAATTTAGATTTCAAGTATCAATTTAATAAACTGACAGGAGAACATTGTTTTTATAGCCGATAATAAACGATTCAGTATAACACCTGACGATGATGAAAAAATATACCAATTACTATCAATGTAGTAAGATTGATCAATTAATTATCGATGTATGTACTAAAATTTATATGAATATAAAACACATTGTGTGACTCAAATCACACATTTGAATAAAAGAAATTTCACGTCCGGTATTAGGCAGATATTAGGTATAAACAACTCGTTTAATCAAGCTTTTGAGAAGACTTATAATATTAACATATTTGCCAACAGTGACGAAGATCGGTAGATTTTAATTTACGATGTCGATATTTAATCAATGAAACGTAAGTTGTGTATATTATAAATAATATCGCCTTAGGTATCGACGCTCGATTAAGTGCCTATCATTTATTACCATTTTAATTTCCCAACGAAAGTGAGCTTAAATATTTGGAACGAATAAAACATAACATAATAAGATAATAGAACTCTACTTGTATACAGATTACAGAGATACAATTTATTATATCCAAGCATTAGAACGCTAAAGTGGGTTTTATAACTAGAAGAATATTAATATGCAATTGGTTTTTACTGCATGTATGAATGTAGCAAGTATCAAAATATTGTATACTCGATAATTGAAGATAGTTTGATTGTTCGATATGCCTTTACTTTCTTGTTTGGTTATTATTTGTGATAATTTTAGTTATCGAAATGATTGTTTTTTTTTTTATATTGAACAACCTCAAATCATTCGACATGGGGTAGATAGCCATAAATAAAATAAAAATAATAATAAAAAATATATTGAACTACTTAAATTATCTGTGTGAGAAATAAACAATGTCGTTTAATTTTTTTGCTGATTTCACTCATTCATACCATCACGGCATTTCCCACAATTAGTGGGGAAGACGGCATTGAAGAGAGACCCATCCGGATATTTCAGGTGTCATAGGGATAGTCAGCAGACTAACTGCATTTGATAAACATGCAACTCGTCCTCACCATGTTAATAAAAGTTAAGACATCGCTGAATTCTAGATGTTCAACGTTTAGTACCTACGTGATGTTTTAAAATATCTGCCTATCACAGGACAATATTTTTGTGATTTTTTTTTTTAAATTACAACTTAACATTAAGCCTACCCAACCTTTTTGTAACACCCAAACAAGAGTTTAAATATTTAATTTTTAAGGCAAAGAAAGTTAGGTTAATTTTCTCTTTAAACTTTAAGGTATCCTGTAAAAGAATATAATAGCATCTAGTGTGAGACATTTGAGATCTGCAGTTAAGCAATGAGGTATGCCACCCATTCTGAACGTTTCACCTTTTGTTGGCAAGGATAGAACGGCTTGCATGTCTATTATTTGAATGTCTTTTGCTGGCTTCCTCACCAGTAGAAAATGCTGCTTTGGTATGTCATGAAGAGATTCGGTATCACCGTTTAAACATCTCCGTTACACTTTTTAAAAGGAGATGTCTAAACGGTGTTGCAAAACAATGTCATAAAAAAATAAATTAATTTCAATATCATTACGATACAAATCCTTGATATCAATCAATCATGGATAAGTTTCATATCAAAATATATTTAATATTTATTAGTATACACTACAATAAGTATACACAACTTCCAATGTATTATAATATTTAATACGCATTATTATAGTCTTTGCGACAACATTATGCAAATTTTAAAATCAAACTACATAATATTATATGAATACATAGTGAAGTGTTTTTAGTATACTGTATTATGTATGATATTATAATATGCTATATAACTGTAACAGGCGTAGGATTATAACTGATCAGACAGACATCCTGCACTTGTCATTTGTAACACGTAGCAGTAGTGATGTTACATTATTAATTTGTAAATCATAAATATAAGCTATCGATACTAACTTTTTGACATGTCACAAATAATGATGCTGCGCGTCGACGCACCCGGCAGAGATCTGTTATCTTCGATGAGAGACGATGGTCCTGGCTGGGACATGTTCTGAGAATGCCCAATGATAGTTGGCCAAAAAAAGCACTGTTATTCCGTCCGCAAGGGTTCCGTCAGCCAGGGCGTCCCTCTTTCACAATACACCGTTCCTATGACAACGACATCAGAGCGCAGGAAATGTCGTGTGATTAAGTTTTGAGAGCGATGATGATGATGATGATTTTTGTTTTACAAATATGTACACAACGTATACGTGGTATAACACAAAGACGCCTAGCGCTTTTACCAACGAATTGGCATCAGTATTTTACTCAGCTATGATGATACCAATTCATTGGCGGCAAAATGTTTTTTTACAACTTTAAACCACTAAAATAAATAAATAAAATGACAAAGCTTTTTTCATAAAAGATTATAAATATAAAAAATTAATTTCAATTTGCCTTTTTCCATTCTGCAACTTTTTAATATAAATAAATGTGCATCAAACAAAAGAAGTAATTGGAACAAAATATTTAATGAATTATTTTTATCGATGTAAAATCGCCGACTCTAATTATTGAGAATAATTAGCAATTTTTAAAATCGGGTCATCAAATTACAGTGTTACATTAACATGTCATATCAAACATAACAGGTTGATGGGTAGAATATCTCTTAAGTCACCTTACATTCACCTTAATACTACATCTCATTGTTAATGACGACAAGTTAATGCATTCAATCAGGTGCATTATTATTAATGCAGGTACATTGTATGGGACTGCAATAAAACACGTTTCAATCATGACATGGTGATGATTGAAGTTCGTTAACGAAATCGAAAGCTTGCATTATTTATAGATCAATAATTTAATAAGTTATATAAGGCACTTTCTGTTCTATTCTTTTTTTGGTATTTTATTTTGAATTATATTTTGCACTTTGATATACTTTATTGTGAGTTACAATCTATTGGAATGGTCTGCAACGAGTTTGGATTTCCTTCTCCATTCTTCCCTATTTTCTGCTAGTTTCTTTAACTTTGCGTATATGCCGTAGTCTATGTCATTTTTCACTTGATCCACATAGGTGTCTATGGTCGGCCTCTTCCTTCGGTATTGCCATTCGCGATAGTGATAAGCAGGCCTGGGTGTCTGTCGTTGTGGCCAATCCATTTTTCTTCGTTGTTGGCACCACATTTCAAAGTTTACAATTATCAGCATATTAACATCTTCTTCAAAAAAATAATGATAGCCTTTCATTCCTATTTTCACATTTGTCTGAAATCCGTAGACTTTTTATTTAAATCATTTGGTTGTCCTGGATAACAAATCTTTTTATTATTTTTATCGTTGTAAAAATTTTACTTTGGTGATAGACATACTTAAAAATTCAGAATGTGGGTAGGTAATTGGTAAAAGGAAGAAAATCGAAGCCGGTCACAATAAAAAGGCACATATTTCTCATTCATAATTACCAAAGAATATACTGTCAAAATTTAATTAGGTGTCGGCAAAAACCGACTTCTGGCATAGTGTACCTTGTTTTATTTTTTTATTGTTTAGTAATTTAATGTAAGCATGTGCTACGGCATGTCCAGTATCAATGTGACAACGGAATTTAAATGATAAAAAAATAACTTCCCATAATAACTGCTTTGCGTTTTTGAACTCGATCAAATATCTCCTTTTTATATTAATAAAAAGGTGTAAAATTGCTCATTTTAAATAAGTACTTTGTGAATCAATAAAAAATGACAATGTATTACAATTGAAAGCGTAAAAAACCTTCGCAAGTTCGACCCGCTGGAATTAATAGTATCATGAAAGCTTAGCTAAAAACAATAAGCTTGTTTATTGTAACAAAATGTATCATGACTTTTACGAACTTTTACAACTGTAGTAAATAATATATAGCGCTGTTAAAATGTTATATAAAATCAGCAGGTGATTTTTTTACGATTAAAATAATAAAATTGTAAAATATTTGTTTACATTGAAGTCTTAATAATATCGCAATTTTTAAATTTATTTTCCGTTATATTATGTACAAGGAAAAAGACCACACTAAGCTTTTGCGTTCACAATTGTATAAGATAACTCCGTTTGATTTTCTTAATTTATTTCATGCTATTTATCTAAGTTAATATTTCCAGGAAGTCTATAGTTAATAAGAAGTGGTATTTTATTTTATATCTCGGTTTTGTTATAAACCCAAATACAACCTTATACACTTTTCGCAGTAAGCTTGAAGCTTGTGTCGTAAAATTTGAAAATTACTTTCCTGTTAAAAACCTTGAATTACATAGAAATTATTAACTGGATGTTATTGCAAACAATTTTTAGTGAAGCCATTAATATATTTTATTCTTAAAATTAATATAGAAGATCATTGTTATTGAATAAATAAATGTTTCTTTATATAATTGGAATAAATAATAAAAAAAAAAAAAAAAAAAATATATATATTTTATTTAAATAATTTAATTTCATCCAAAAATTCAATAGGTATTCAAACATCGCACGACTACTATCATTCAATAACTTTATGGAATATTATACCACATTAGGGTAACCAATTAAAAGATGTATCAATAATATAGTAGATATTTAATTGCACCATATTTGATCTAAAAATTATTTCATACAAAACAAACAAACATTAGTACTACTAATCTCTTATAAAACACAGTACACTACAATGAAATAATAGGAATGTCACAATGCAACAAATAATACCTAATAACAATATCAAATATCTATGTAATCAACATAATAATAATATGTATAGTTATTACAAGATACTATTATACAAATACTTAGATATATAATACAAAGATACTCGATCAAAAGTACGAAAAGTGAATAATATCAATTCTCGTACCAACAGTGAGTTTATTTAGTACTTGCACAAAGGTATTTAGGTAGGTACTGTAAAAAAATATCTAGTTTAATTGTTATTTTATGAGAAGCAGAACGTATGACAGGCGCGGGAAAATTTACTTAAACTACCACTATTATTCTCTATTATTATTTTTCTACTATTACTACTACTACAATAGACTGATAACGAGAGTGGTGTTGATCTACGGCCTTGTGTCTCCATGATACTGTACTATGTGATTTTGTATCAAGTATAGGTAATGAAATAACAACATACACGACATGTATAAAGAATCCTAGATATTATTTAAAATGTAGTTTATAGTTTACTGTGTGACCTACCGTTGGTTTTTGAATCCTAAGACTATGGTAGTCAACAATACCTCAATTCTAGAATTGGATTTTTTTCTGTAAAAATAAATTAGTCGTTACCTACTGAAATATGAAAAGAAGACTTTTCAATAATAATAACAAGACAGTTTTTTTTAAATTGCACCGTTTTGTGGAAGCATGACTTATTTTTTTATTTGAATTTAAATCTCATCACATATTCAACTCTATACTTACCTACATATGTACATACACACCATCACGCCCCTTCCGTCGCAGAGTAGGCAGAAAGGATCGAGCGCCACTTCCTTCTTACCTTACATACAGCTTTCGCTTTTGTCACTGTCATACAATTCCTCATGCATGCTGTCGTGCTTAATGTGCTCAACACGATACCATCCTGTAGGATTTGACTTAAATGATGTATGATCCCCGGACGACCACGTCTCCGAGCACCATACGTTTCAACCAAATATATCTCTTGGTCTTTCTGTCCTCATTCATTCTTTCCACATGCCCAAACCATCTTTACTTATTTTCATTCATCCTTATCTCTACACTTGTCAACTACAACTCTTAACTTGTCACATTTATTTCGTTTTACTTATTTTTATGTTTATACCTATATTCTAAAGTTCGAATGATGTTTTTCATATTAGTTTATGAGATTTCTGAATAATAAGCGCAGCTTTATTTAAAATACTTAAATTAATAGATACAAAATGTTGCATGCAACTGTATGTAACATGAAAATCTACAGCGTGCGTGATTGGTTGACTCTTTGCAATAACAATGTGTGTGTGAACTTCTAACATAGCATGCTTTGTACAATAATTTGTATTGAATGAACGATCAAAATCGAAACCAACCCATTGTTGCACTCGATTTTGATTGAGAAATAAGTACATATTCTATCCATCGTACAGTAGGTCAACTAATTAATAATAAAACAACAATTAGTAGGTATGTAATGTTACTTAATTACAGTTTACCGCAAATAATTGAACTATAAAATTATTCGATTGTACTAAATTTTATAGCTTTTGGTTGTTTGAAATCATCTTGAGATCAAGTTGTAAGTACTCAGGTAGTCACAAGCAAATAAAATTATTGGGAACAAAATATTTTATTGCTTAAAAATGCTCTCGATTTGAAAACAGAATAGAATGTCAAATTCAAATATACAATTTACAATATACCATCACAAAATATTCTATAATTTATGGTAAAGCACATAGAAAAAGTTACCCCTTTCAATTTGAAAAAACTGATTATTTCTGAAAGTAAACCTGAGGGTAATTTATTCTTCATCCAATTATCTGACAAACTTTTACCAAAATATTTCGTTTTCGAGTGTTTAATACAAAGCAGATATTCGTCTAAATTCAAGAATTATATTTTAAACAGAAGTGCCAACTATCCTAAATAATACCTTATTGGTTCGGAAAGAACAACTCCCACGTTTACGTTATATAATACTAGCTACCCTACTCTTAGGGATGTTGTTTTGGTGTAGAAATGTAGATACAAATGAATATATTTTCTGACATATTATTATTATCTTAAAAAGGTCACCCCGCACTGAGACAATAATGTGGTGTTCTCACTTTGGCGAATATCGCCAGGGCACCTAAATATCGCCAGCCATTTGAACCGTGTGAACAAAATGACAGCTAGTCTGAAACGATAAAAACCAGTAGAAACGATATCGTCTCGAGTTGACCACCTTCCAACTTTTTCTCTGGTTGAACGATTTGCGCATGCGTAGATGTGCGCGGCGTCCGTAAAAACTTTCTAACCTATAAATTTTATAATGTTTCTCGCTTCGTGACAGCTATTATCTTTGTTATTGGTTTGTGGCGTTTGTTACCTTAATTAAAAAGCATCTTTAACCTCTACTATAGCATTTTCGGCTAAAAATAAACACTTCGCGATCTCCATCTCGATGTCCGACATTTTGAAAACAATGTCAAAATCAAAGCGCATCTGATAGATCGTTTCTATATCGGTGGACTGTGTGAACAGGTGTGACGATCAATGGGCATACGGCGAATTTTGGTTTTTCGCCTGGCATTATATTTTGAAATTCGCCTGGCGATATTCGCCAAATGTGAACACCCCATAACAGCTTTTGACCATGGCGATATCAGCCGGGAAAAAAGCAAGAGAAAAAATATTACATAATATACAGGTAGGTACTAATACTTTGCTCGTAATTAGATGCATATCTCAATTGATTTCAAAAAAGGTAATACAAGATTCCAATGCGTTTTATTTTACTATAAAAAAAATTACATACAATCAGTTATCGGCAAAATAATAAATGCAACAATGATAAGAATTTCACTAATTTTGTTTTCACTAAATGAGTAAAACTCCATTTTTAAATTAAAAATTAATAAGTAAAAAATACTTAAGAGTTTTAAATTTCTTTATTTATCAGTTACACTTGTTTCGGGTTGCAAGCCCATATTCATACTGTATGAATATGGGCTTGCAACCCGAAACACGTGTAACTGATAAATAAAGAAATTTAAAACTCTTAAGTATTTTTTACTTATTAATTTTTAATGATAAGAATGATTTATTGCACAAAAAAGTAGCATTCTAACACCCAAACACAAAAGCACAGAATAACCGCTACTATTCCAACTCTTAAATCTGGCTAACTGCTACAATGATTACTTATAAATATCCAATGTGACTCTATTTTCTAAAATAATTCCAATTTTATATTGTTTTTGATATATTTTTATTTCAGAACATCAGTGAACATTTTGTTCAGTAGAGCACCTGGCAAAGAACACTGGTCTCCCACTTTTTTTCGCAAGTTTTCGAATACTGGAATTTTGCATATTGAGTACTCTTTTTAATGCACATTTGTTTCATAATCATTGTTATTATTATCATTATTTTCAGTGCAAAACAAAAGTTTTGTATTTTATGTATCATAATATACAAATTGAATTTGAGAAGCAGAGATTCAGTCATTCTTAATATAAACTGCTTTAGTTTTAATAATTTTAACTTTTAATTATTATGAGTTCTATCGAAGTGTAATTTTTAACTACTTATTTTCATGATTTTTGTCTTGTTTTTTGCTTTTAATTAGAATAAGGTAAAGCATGTATAATTATTATTTACTAGCAACGTGTTCGTCATACGCTTCGGTAATTTGCGGGACCTTGATTGGTTTGTTTAATGGAGAAATATAAATGTTAATATTTGTTGGTTGAACTTTTTGTGTCCCTTAAGAATATATATATAAAAAAAAATACCTTATGAAAGGCAGGTATTCGAAAAAGTAAAGAAATTTTTAATTTTTAATTCATCGATGAGATTTGTCGTTAATACTGAATGTCTTAATTTTCTGTTGGAACGGAGAAGCCTGTTTGCGATATTATAACTTGTTGCTGGTTTTCTGACTACTTCACCAATGATACATTCCGTGATGGTATATCAGTAGAAGTACTTGTAGATATAATTGGAAACATTTAAAAATGTCACGACAAATAATATTTGATATTGTTGAAATATTAGAATTTTCAGTATCTATAATATTTAAGTACATACATATGTGATACTTTACGGATTATTTTATGAGTATATCATTGTTCACATTTGTTCAAGTTTCCATCTTAATGTACCTACGATGCTTCTTAAGCTTTAATTTAATCGAGGTTAATCATTTTAGACATGGCTAGTAAGGCAGGTCTAAATATGCAATTTTTTTTGTATATATTTATAATATATAGTTTAATATTATTTTATGTTTCTTTTAAGTTTATAAAACCGCATTCTAATTACTACAAAGAATGATTATTAAAATATAGGTAGTAAGTATGACCATAGGTCTGGTCAGGTCACGATTTCTTTATAACAATTATTACGATCATACAATAATATAATCGATGCTAATACTATTTAATACTATAAATAATATATATCTTCTAATATACATCTTGTTGTAGATTCCAAAACATTGTTTTGACGTCATCATTTATAGAGATTCTTTAACACTTCGTGACACCCGACTATTAATTGTTTTATTGGTACTTTATCAACCATCGATTATAAAAATTTAATCAAAATATTATTAAGTATACACAAAATCAGAATTGTCAGCTTCTCGTGCATGCCGTAATAGTATATTATGTAGATAAATTAAGATAATCAGAGACTTTAAAATCGATGTTTACTTGGAAAACTCATTTTCGAGACGTGATACGAGCCTAAGAGAATCCTACGCTCAATTTGTAGTTGCATGTTTTTTAAAATGTTGTTAAATATGATACTCAAAATATATTGAGATTAAACTTGAAAAACAAACCCTCAATTGCATTCAACAAATTTATTTCAGTATTAGATAATAATGTCAATATTTCATGGTATGTTCAATAATATTTGGTACATCCATAATTTTACAAAGTTAATTAAACAATAAAATGTTTTTTTCACTAATATTCATTTATGGAAGTCTAAAAATTAACTATTGATAATATGTATGAAAAAAACTTTTAAAAACAAAGAATGGTAGGTATATGAAATATTTTTATTTTTACCAATTTTAAAACAGTATAGTGAAATTGTTGTTATATTTTGTATTGAGTCAACCTTACTTTTAAAAGGCCAGTGGGCCGTTGATGTATAAATAAAAAAAAGATATGTACCATGTATTTATTTATTTATTTATTCTTCTTGCACATCATCATTACATTACAGTGTTAACAAAATAGTATAAAATTTTTAAAAACCAGGACGATGTGCAGTGGCGAGATTATCACTATAAAGTGATTTCTTCCATCTAACCACGACACATTGACATAAACCTAGTAAAAACTAATTTACTTAAAAAAAACATATAAAACATTAATACACAACAAAAGAAAATTTAAAATAATATTTGACACACACCCAACATGAGGTAGGGATTATGGATTAGAGGAGGGGAGGGGGGGGGGCTAGGGAACGGATACTGAGTTAGAAGATAGCATTTTTTCCTTAACACAAGATTTAAAAACATTGGGCGATTGTGAAACTCTATGCGAAGAAGGAAGATTGTTCCAACAACGAGCACCATAAACTGAGAATGATTTATCATAAACTGAGAATGATTTATGTATCACGAAGTGTTAATAAATAACTGTATGTAGGTTGGGTAAGCAGCTGCTAGTTTGTGTACAGGAAATATTTTGTTATTATTGCTTACTGTTTAATCTTTAATATATTATTATAATCAAGCTGTTGTTTTAGCTTTGTTTGTTTGATAATACTAAACATTACATAAATTATTGTTTATACATATGTTCATAATTTGTTTATAAACTTACCTTACTTACCTAAACTTAATTTGGCGATTTTACGACTCTGAGATACACCAACTAAGAATCAAGGGGTGTCATTTGACATCTTTTTATCTCTGTATCTTTCCTTTAGAACAATTTTTTTTACCCTGCGTTTTTTGTCGAATACTGTTTTGTAAAAGTTGTATAAAAATGCTTTGATTTAAGAAGTCAAAAAGCAATTGAATGAAAATTTATTGAAAAGACGTTAAGGTATAATATTGCAAACCATACTCTTTGTTGATATAGTTAAAAGTGTTTGATTTTTACTATACGTTGATGTGAAGTACACCACGTTTTCCTCATCTTCATAATTAAGATTCCAATGTCGATATCCACAAAATATTGAAAAACGTTGATCTGCTATAATAATTAAAAGGAATGTGGATATACTTAGGGATGGATAAAAAATATGGATAAACATAGGTAGTACACTGCGTGGGTAGGAAATATAATTTAAAAAAAATGGTAAACTTCACTGGTTTTTGAATTATGTAATATTCTTATCTATTGTCATAATATATTATGTCTGTATTGTCAAACTGTTTCTTGTTTCTAAAACATTAAAATATAAAAGAAAATAAAAAAATCAAAGAGAAGAGACAGTTCTTAAAAATTATCAATTAGTCTAAAAATAAATTTAAAAAAAATGTATTTACTTTGGGTTTCACATCCCCAGTTTTCCAGCTAATAAATCAATCTCTATTCTACTAAATTCTATTCTGTGTTCAAAAACCATCCACCCGATCATGAAAGATCAGGAGAAATCAGTCTCAATCAATAAGATTCTAATTGGTGTTAAATGTTTGATTGACAACCATAGAAAGACGTGTAATATATTGAGAATGGATTATTTTATGGTTACAAATTAATAATATTAGCAATAAATGCCTGAATACAACACAATAAAGTGTCGTAATTGGATCGTGAGCAATGCTACACTTCTAATAGAAAAAGAATAGAAATTGTTCAATCAACAACCTCTTAAGAATTTTGCGATAACTTTAGCCCAGCTTTGCTCAAAGAATTATTATTATATTTACAAATAATATGACATGAGCCATTATGGCGCAGAGATAACGTTCTTCACAAGGACCCGGGCTCGATTCTCGGTCGGTAAAAAATTAAAATTGACCCTTTTCAAATAGTTCTGGGTCTGGAAATTACATGTACATTTGTATATTGCATTTTATATGTGTGTATCGTCGCGTTTGCACCCTTAACACACTATTCATATCTTACTTTGGGACTATTATGTATTTAATGAGGTATGTGGTGTCCAGAAATGAATAGACATGTTGATAGGTAGAGGACTCTTTATTGACTGCCTGGTATACATACATAAGTGACAATACAATACATTACACTCTTTCCCCCTTACATTTTATTTTAATCAGTGGTGAACCTCACTGGAGGTTTACTGATTCTACCTGACCTTGTAACATAATGGGAATCAGTCGATACACTAGGACTCGGTTCAGATGGACTACTATAATTACTGGTACTATTGAAATTATTATCTTGGTCAAAATAGTCATATAATATATAATCATCATTATGTGAGAGACAACTTTTCTTTAATCCACTGACGTGCACCTTCCTTACTTCTCCCCCTTCAGACAATTTTACGACATATACATAATTACTTAACTTATCTATAATAATACTTTTACACCACTTAAAAGGACTTTTAATATGACTTAAATATACTAAAACATTTTCACTAATATTAAATTTTTTAACATGACATTTTGGACTTATATTACAATTATTTCTTACATTATGATTTGGCTTTGACAATATGGATAAAGGTGTGTTAGGTTTAAAAACAAAGAGACTTGCCATAGGTGAAATACCTGTGACACTTGACGGTGACGATCTATACACAAACAAACAATCGAGCAATCTTTGTAATGGAGACATACTATTACTATACTTAGATGCTAGAGACTTTATTAACATTTTTTTAAAAGTTTGTACAGAACGCTCAGCTTATCCATTCGACTGTGGGTTATAAGGCGGTGAATGCATCAATTTTATATACTTGGATTTACAAAACTCTATAAATTCTTTACTAGCAAAAGGTGGACCATTATCACACACAATTAATTTAGGAAACGAAAACCTAGAAAAAATTTCTCCCAATTTCCAATACAATACATTACAGGGACTAGCTCGATTCGTGTGTGAATTGTCGGTATGTGTTACGTAATAGCTCGGGAGAGTTCGGAAATTATAAAGCTAGTTTAAAACCCTGATGTCCGGGAGGTGTTATGATTCTTAAATAGACCCTTGCGTTGGTTTTAAAATGTAAAACGGCGCACTTAAAGAACAAATTCTCTTGACTAATATTATTTTACTTTCTTGACAAAAATTGGCGAAAATAACATAAATTAAACATACAACCCTTACACAAATTTTCTTTATGATTTAATTTGCGATATAATAATTAAAATTTATTTTTTTAAACAATGCTGAGTATAACATTTTTGACATAAAACATCTATATTTACGAACTAACTAAAATATTCTTATGTATATTTTCTTCCATTTGATTGTTGTTTGACACCTACTGAGAGGCACTTTTAAAATATATTATTATGACAAAAGTTTTATAGCGGCAATATAAAGGTTGCATTTAACTATGTACAATGATTAATTTACTAACTTATTAAATTGTTAGTTCTGCAAATCACAGTTGTTTGACAATAAAACTGTACGCAATAAATGATGAAATATCTTGTTTTTAGCGACTAAAGTAGATAATAACTAGATCTCATTTCTATTAGGTATTTATATTTCATTGGTTAGTATAATATGAAACCATTTTTATAACCAGCTAGAGTTTTCCTAAGTAGGATAGTCTGTGTTCTTTATACGTGTAAGATCAGTTTATAGCCTTACAAAAAAAGTGTTGAAAACAAATAAGTCATACCTGTCGACATAAAATATCTACTTGGTGTATAGTTAGGCATTATTTTTGTTAAAAACCTCTTGTTGAATGCTTTGTCTTAAAATATCCTGATTCTTGAAAAGTTAGCTTAAAGACAAATCAAGTGTTTTTAAGTCAGAAGAGGTTTTCTCTTATACCATTTGTCTCAATGAAAAGCCCTTTTCACCCTTTTTTCATATTGAATTTTGGATAAAACCTCTCGTTAAGATTTACAGAACGCTATATAAACCATCATTTTCGACGAATAATTACCGGATTTTTTAAAAAAAATAATCGAACCATCTTATCTGAGGTCGACCTAGGCTATCGCATCCTGTTTCAAGCCTCCGATTCAGAGCTTTCTTGATCCATCGATCATATGTCATTTGGGAAATGTAACCCGCCCAGTTATAGTTTGCCATTGTTTGACCTACATTTTGATATTTTCGCATATATTAATTGATCTTGCGTTGCGATATGAAATATCAAAACTTAGTATCTAAATATACCATGTTATTTTTCATTCATGCAACATGTAGGTACATGAACAAAATGTTCACATAATTTCACACTTGAATGATGTCTACTTGATACAAAGTGTAGTATTATGTCATTGACCCATTTAAAAAAATCTTTGTCATCATTAAAATAATTTGAATGGTGCTACAATAACAACAATTCATCATCTTGATAGTTTTTTTTTTTCATTATTGTTGTTTTGCGATGTGACACTATACAAGACAAGAAACTCCTATCACCCATTGTCAAATTATGCACGGATATTTCGCCATCAACTATTGTTTAAACTAGGACAATTCAAATGACAATAATATGAAAGCGTACTATTACTATTTTGTAAGTATTAGAATACAAGACACCTAGCTATTACGTATATCGTCATTAATGTTTGATACTTTTCACATGCATAATAAAAGAGGTTGGATCTACTGTAAGAATGCTTTTAATAATTTTCAACTTTAACTCAGCCATTTTTTTAATTCATTTTATTTTTTTTTAATTTCCATAAATATAACAATAAAAACAACTTACTACTACAAAAATTTTACTACCTACTAACTAAACATCATATCTTAAAACGCATATTCTTTTGACAATGGGGAACATGCATGTGTGAGGAATATGAATAAATGTTATCAATTCATATCAATAAATATACGCTGATCACGAATATCCTAATAAGAAACGATAAAATAAAACTTTTCATTCATTATTTTCATTTTAAAAATCCATATTTTCTGTTATTGAATTAGTCCAGTGTGACGTCGCTAGGCGCTATTTTGTATTGCCACACATTTCACTCTTAGTACTGTTTGTAGCGCCTGATATTGTCAAACACTGCTCCGCCACGAGTGAACTTTTTTGCGGCGAAGTGCGAAAATTGCTTTTTTAAATGGTGATAAAAACCTTAAAAATGCACATTTAAAAATATAAAAAGCACCATAATTTTTCTAATTTTCTGTACTATTTTTTTGGGTTGAAATTTTTTTTTTGTGAAAGTTCCCCATTATAGAAAATTGAATTTACTGCCTCACTAGACTTGAGTCTGTTCTGAGGCAGTATCTATATATGCATACATGTGTTCTAAATTATAAACGACCATAAACATTAATTATAAACGGCTTTGCTTCATCCTTAATAATAATAATAATATCCACCAGGATAGTAAGAAGGTTTTTGTCCCTGTAGCTCTGTAAGTGATCTCCCATGATTGTTATATTTCATAGAACATCGTGGAAGAATCAACTCGAATAATAATAATTTTGAATATAAATTTATTTTAATATTTTATGGTTTTTATTATTTAATGTTATATTTAAATTTCATTGTTAATCTTATATTGTGTTCAAAATGTAGAATTTAATATTGTTTTGTTAAATAAATGAGATATGAAATAATAATAATATGACTTTTTATATAGCGCCGTACTGTATCACTTCAAGGGCGCTTTACATTATTTAGGATCAGCATCCACGTCCATTTTTTAAAAAACTACATAATACCAATTAAAAAATTGTCTTTTTATAATACCAATTAAATCTTTCTTATCGATACATCTATAGATTTTCTTTTGATAATATTTTTTTGTAATTACATACCTATATTTGTGTGAGATGTTCCACCAAAATATATTACGTGTGTAATGATTTCGAGTAAGTTTTAAAGAGAAGAGTCCTTATAACTAACCTCAAATCCACTCTTAGATAAGGAAGTAGGTACTGTAGATTGAGCGCTTTAATAATGAGTGTTTTAAGACGTGAACCAATATAACTATCCATCAAAACACGACCTTTGCTCAATTTTGTTAGTATTGTTTAATGTATGTTTTTTGAAAAAAAATTGTATTAATTGTACAAAGAAGTATAAATATCCTTTAATAATAAATATATTTGAATTTAGGTATTAGAGATATAAATCTTCTCTAAATATGCATAATATTACTCATACAATGTTTTGTATAAAATTGGAACTTTGTACATAAATCGTGTGTTTTTCTTCTTATAGCTTAAAAAAATATTAATACTATTGTTACCTAGTTGTAAAATCAATTTTTTTTCGAAGAAGGTTAAGCAACTTTATGGATCATACATACAATTTCGTTTCATACGAAAACCGTAATTTTCAACCCACGTATTAATAATATCATTGCCATCATCGAATTATAGGAACAAATAAGTATCTAAGAATCAACACATTGCTCATCTTGAACATTTAAAGTAAGTACACGACAGACAAATCAACATAATTGATACATGGGTTCACAATACTGAGAAAATAAGTCTAATAAACAACAGCTGACTAATGTTTTGAACGACAGACCGATGATGCCTAAGACGAGTCACATTATAATATGTGTAATATAATAATGTGTAATAGTATAGTATGTAATGACTCAAATGATTGAAAGTGTTTTACGACATGACACTATCATTATAATAACAATATATTGCATTAAACAGATACTAACTATTCTTGTCATACATTACTATTGTTATTATATATGTATAAACAATAATTTATTACTGATTGTGCATAAAAGAATTATTTTTATTTATTCTAATCAAAAATATCATACCAACAGGCACATCAAATGCATGTAATAGAAAATGAATAAATAAATGCAGTGAACAACAGACACGAAATTTGAAACAAACACCCCATTACAGGCGTAATTGGTTAATCTCTGAGTCGGCCGCAGGTTTAGGTTAACCTGACACCCCAATGCACCCGAAAAAAAAACACTAAGAGCAGCAAAGTACACCCCATTACAGGCGTAATTGGTTAATCTCTGAGTCGGTCGCAGGTCTAGGCTAACCTAACACCCCAATGCAACCGAAAAAAAAAACACTAAGAGCAGCAAAGTACTAATACTATGTATAAGAGAAAATAACGGAGCTTTCGGTATGTCGTCCAGTAGCTATTCTTGTCATTTATATTACCAATGTAATTACATATGTACATACAATAATTTATTACTGATTATGCATAATATTTTTCCATTTTTATTCATTCTAATCAAAAATATCATACCAACAGGCACATCAAATGCATGTAATAGAAAATGAATAAATAAATAAATGCAGTGAACAACAGACACGAAATTTGAAATAAACACCCCATTACAGGCGTAATTGGTTTATCTCTGAGTCAGCCGCATTAGGCAAACCTAACACCCCAATGCACTCGGGAAAAAGCCCAAAGAGCAGCAAAGTACTGCTACTATAAGAGACAATAACGGAGCTTTCGGTATGTCGTCCAGTAGCTTAATTGGACAAAGCACACCTGGAGGAATGGATTGCGTGTTCAAATCCCGTCCAGAGCACTACCAAACAAGGATACATTGTCTTTTCTAAGCCTCAAATAGTAATCTCAAGTGTTAAATTTACGTATAAAATTTACCCATAAATTTCAGACAAATGCTGAGACTTTAAATTTTCTAATAACGACTTTCAAAGCTGTAAGCGTATGTCAATTTTTTCATGCATCAGATGTAAATCATATTTTGGCATCACTTTACTGATTCTAGATATGATATATTTCATTTTAAACATCAGGAATGTGACCTGCGGGTTAGATGAACTGAAGACAACATCGACGCTTAGAAACAATACAAACAATTGTTTGAACTAGCCGCATTGTCGTCCACTGGTGATTACTAGTCATCACATTGTATTTTATCATAAGAAACACACAAATATTTTATCATGTTTGTTTACATGTTCATAATGTATGTGTACTTCATAGATTCCTTCATTGCACCTATCTGAATTTAAAACTGCTTTCATAACTTTTTATGATTATATTTTTTTATTAAAGCTTTTATTTTACATGATATTTTTTTTAATCACTCTCTAACAACCATAGAGAATAAAGATAATTCTATAGACTATTCTTAAGGTGGCATTTACATGTTTTAACAAATATATCAATGAGAATACATCTTCATACCTTGAGGAATGTGTGATTAATTTATTTATTTAAGAACCCTTAATAATTATAACAGGTTCGGAAATTGGTAAATTTGATACTGTTTTTTTTATATATTATCCCGTGGAGCACCCGGTAAAGAATTGGTCTCCCACTTTTCTGCGTAAGTTTTCGAGTGTCCTGTAAAAGGCAGGTGTTCGAAAAAATTAAGACATTTTACATCTTAAATTCAGCGATGAGGCTCGCCACCCATCCTGAATGTCTTGATTTTATATTGGCACGAAGATGACAGTTTGCATGTTTCTTACATGCAGCTGATCTGCTGGCTACCCCACTTGTGGGATATGCCGTGATGGTATAGTAGTAGTAGTAGTAGTTTTTTTTATATTATTGGGAATTCAAAGCTAGTAACACAATAATACTATCATTGTTGTCAAGATTTTAGCACATTCCTGCATCTGTGAACCAGTTGCCAATATAAATACACTATAAACTAAACATTTGAAGCTAACACTGTTTGTATTATAATATCATGAATTACTATTATACCTGAAAATCAACTGTTTCTGATGTTCACAGTATAGAAAAACAATGACTCTGTCTGTTTTCAAAGTTGTTCTGTTGTATAATATATATTGTGCTTTTTGTTTATGATGACCTCATGAACTTTTCTACGGTAACATCAACACTCTGTTCTATTATAATAATGGTAGTAGTAATGTTTGTATTGTATTTGTGAATATTATTATATTTTAGCACCCATTGCTTTGTTGCTTTTAAAGTATGACAAGTATAGGCTTTGCGATGTGACAATGTGTCTATGTTCTCTCTCTCTTTGAAAGACGTTGGTGAAAATATCTACTGTTTTTATTGTATTATTAGGAAAATATAAGTGTAGTTATTACTCAGTATAATAATATCTACAAAGGAATATTTTTTAAATATATTTGTAGTTCTCTTCAATACCAGCTGTATATTTCACCATTGTCATTCACATAAAACATAAGATCAAGTGAATAATGTTTAAAATCACAATAAAATAGCTTATGGCTACCATACTTGTGGAAAATTAATAAAAATATTAGTAAGGTTTGATTAAATAATGGTAAGACGTTCTTTCCTCACTTCATCGTCTAGGTAAATAAAATATCTAAGTTAAGACAAAGTTCAAATATAAAGTAGCTTTGATGTAATAATAAAATTGTAAAATAATACTCTAAAAGCTGATTTATTTATTTATTTCACATCGACAGCACACTACAGACAATATATATGCATAAAAACAAACAATGCAAACAAAAAAATGGTATCAATATATCGCCCTATTTATAAGTGCACACAAATTAAAAATTCATATTAAGTTTGAAGCCCATAAGGTTGTCAGATTTAAATAAAAGAATAGTAAAATGATAAAAAAAGCTACCACATTAGACAATAATATATAAAAAA
This sequence comes from Athripsodes cinereus, assembly GCA_947579605.1. Lineage (NCBI taxonomy): Eukaryota > Metazoa > Arthropoda > Insecta > Trichoptera > Leptoceridae > Athripsodes > Athripsodes cinereus. The sequence goes on along the minus strand of OX388306.1, from coordinate 7,742,983 downwards.
AAACAATATAAAGAAGAATACCAGTTATCTGTTCTTACAATAGTAATAATTAGTTAGTAAATTTTTATTAACAATCCAGATTAACTGTCATTAACTAAAGTAACCTTACCTACCTACCACAGAAAAAAAACATGAAATCGTGTCAAAAATATAAGGGAAAAAAAACATTGAGATGTAGAGAGACCCAAAAAGACAACTAATATAATTACTATGATAATAACAAATCGCTGCACAGCACCTGTAAAATTGACTTCTTAAAACCGCGCGAGCCACCGGCGAACATGTCAATGTCACCAAACTTAGAATTATAAGTATCAATTAACCGATGAAGAGGGTTTCTCAAACCAGCATTAGTTCGAACCCCACTTAAGTGAAGGGGTCGATTTGATCTTCTAACAGAGGGCACACGGAAACCAACCTTAGATAACAGCTGTGGGACATCAATATTTGAGGTGCAGATTCTACGCAAAATACAAGCATCGGCCAACTCTCGGCGTCGCGATAAATCAATTAAGACATCATCAGTTCCAATGCCATATCTTCGTCCGTACATACGTAAAAATTTACGTTGCGTTACTGATAATCATTTATATAAAATATATACTTTATAGTATAAAAGCCTACGTGAATAATGTAATAATATAAACTTTATCATTTATAAAAATATAAATTAAATTAAATCATCTTGCGTTTTAGGTATACATATATTATTATTAATATGTTTATTGCTACATTAGCTGACCATATGTCAAATTATAATCAATTTCATATACAATTATTACGATTATTATTATATCACCGACGATTACGCCAATAAAACCAATACTAATTGAGTAAAACGTTTTATAAAATAAAATTAATAAACCTAACCTATCCTACACAAAATTTTTGGTAAGGTGCAATCAGAGTGTAAATATTTTATTATGTTCATGTGTATGTATGTTTTCATAAACATATTACTCGTACAGTGTTCATTTTTTTAAGAAGAATGCGATAGATTTTTTTCCTGTACTTATAAACTCTCATCTTTCGTGTTCTTTCTTGAGTGAGTGATACTCCCGTTTTTATTGAACGATGCTGGAAGTATGCGAATTTTGATATAATTATTTTACAACATTCTAAAACTCTGTCTTTCATCCAGAATGATTGATTTTTTTGTTGGCACGAAGAAGAAGGTTTACATGTTCATTACATGCAGTTAGCCCGCTGGTTACCTCACTAGTTGTAGATTTATAGCAAATTTAATAATTTCACTTATTTTAGAGGCACTACTAACTATGTCACAATTTCTAGACATTTTAAAATATGTATTTTAACTTGAATTTCTATGTTTATTTATTACATGAATTTAAAATACGCTATCGTTATTTCAGTGTTCTTACACCATCTTACAACATGGTTTAAGAACACTGAAATCGCTATAGCGTATTTTAAATTCATGTTATAAATAAACATAGATATTCAAGTTACATTTTTTTTTAAATATAATTACAATTAACTATTAATTTGTCTTTTATTTTCTTGGTATAGTAGATCAATAATAATAGCAAGTGTAATAAATATTCTTAAGTTGTGATAAACTTTTATCACACAGGAAAAAATGTACCTAAAGGTCAATAATTTTAAAAGTATGACAAATACATAATTACGAATCCAAATTTCTAAAAATGTTTTTTTGATAAATATTTAATTATACCCTTTACAAGGACGGACTTAAAAGCTAGTATTATCTACTAATTCTAATGTTATCTATTAATTTAGGATAATTATCAATTTCCTCCAAACTTTATTTTGTGTTTATTGGTGTTATAATTTGTATGATGATGCAATCAGGAATAATAATATTATATTATCTAAAGGTTAAGTAAATTAATTTTAATAGTAGTCTTTTAATATAAATATGTAATATTTACTTACAGCCATATTCACAATGAAAATGCATAATATTTAGACGTGTATATTATGTAACTTGACTTTAAATTAACCCAGACTAAACAAAAGCCTTATTTGGTGAAATCCAAACCAAACTCACATTTTATTTTCTGTTCGTGCGCCTATTTACTCAATATTTCACCGAGAATGAATTATTGTTTTCATGTTATTTTTCCACATCATTTCGGCCTGTTTTAAATAGCAGCTTTTTCCCAACGCACCATTAAACCTTAAACTTTGGAATAAATAATTTAATGTTTTAAATGTTTTGTGACTAATACTGTGGAATTCCATATTTCATATTAATTAATGCACTTATGTATTGTTACTGGTGATGGAACAACTAGTTCTGAAAACGTTATAACTAAATACATATATTTAAGCGGAAAATACAATGTATCATTTATTTCACATAAATTAATAATTAATTAATTAAAATAAAAGTGTGACAAAATTGGAAAATTAAAATTATTATTTAAGAATTGGCTCAGAAAAAATAGAAATATGTACATATAACTGTAGTGTGAGTGTTAAATAGATTTGTGGGCATTTATAGGATTAATATAGTTGTATTTAACTTTTTTTAGTTATAAGCTGGATGTGGAGATGAGCGGAGCCTGTTGACAAGTCATTCAATGACTTAACGGGCTTCGTTCATTGGTTGCAGTTTTATGAATATATCTTTATATGTGATTTGATAAATGTGAATTATATGTATAAAATGTGAAATAAAGATTATATATTATTAAATTTACGTCAGACATAAAGTCGAAACAATGCAAATCTCTGTTAGCGAATAAGGAGTAATTTAGACAAGTAAAACAGTTGGGATAAGAACTATTTTTTGTTTGTAGGTAAATAAATTACTGTATTATTATTATAAACAATCTCTTATATACTAACGTATTTTCTTTTTCTTTTTTTTACAGTTTTTAAACATACTACAATAGAAGTGTAACAGCGGGTCTTCATAATCAGAAAGCGATATGCATTACAGGTGAGTACTTTATTTTACTTGATTATCGTAAACATACTACATACTTATTTACTTATGCAGCAATTCCTATCCATTGCTGAACTTAAGCTTCCCCCATTTGTCTCCAGATATCTCTGTCCTGAGCTTTCTGCAACCAGTCACCAGCGATTCTTCTATAACATTTACCTAGTAAACAAAACCATAATGATAATTGATGTGTACACATAACTTGTATAACTAGATCTTCTTACTTTTAAATACATACATATCATCACAACATTTCCACAAGAGTGGGGTACTCAAGCAGACTAACTGAATGAAATAAACATGCAAAATACCCTCTTCGTCTTAATAAAAGTTAAGACATTTAGGATAGATGGTATATTCAAATTTACATTCCCATTCATCTTCATACGCCACCGTCTGAAGATGTAATCATCATTGCTAACGAAACAGGTAATGGAAAACCAAAATTATCTATCACTTAACTAAATCTCATCACTAAATTAAAAATATAACGTGAATATTTATGAATGCCTGCCTTTTACAGGACACTCGAAAACTTACAGAAAAGAGTGGGAGACATATTCTTTACCGAGGTCTCAACAGGGTGATAATTTGTGTAACAACTGGTTATGATCCATATCAAATATTATTGCAAACAATTTTGAATTCCAATTTAAATGTTTAAGAAAAATGGATCTTAAAATAACATATTCATCATCTCGCCCTTCAACGCCCTCTCGGGAGCACTGAGCACAAACCAGCCTTCTCCATTCCTGTCGTCTCCAAGTCACCTCTTCCAACGATATTTCTAATACTTTGATGTCGTAAAATTTTATAGTGCAATAGACAGATTTTTTGTGAAATTTAATAAAGCACCTTTACCATGTCTCTTTGCGTTTTTGTAGTTAAAAATAAAATATTATCTATCTATTGCTTGTTCGATAACTACTTTAAACACGTAACTGCTTCAGTTATAAAAGTCTTTTGTAGTTTAATTGCTATCTGATTTCATCATCGACAGTTCTTTATAATAGTAATTTCAAAAGCATATACCGCTATTATTCTTCTCGATTTAATAGGTCAACTTTCGACTTCAAAAATCAATTTAATCATCACCACCAAAGTTCCTAAAATACAACAATAAAGACGTAAATAAAACTACAATGACAATGAAGCGAAAAAGAAGAACACAGTTCTAATTGAGTGGCGATTTTTTGTCGTGCGATAAAAATTGACAACAATTATAATAGTATATATTAGTTCAGATTAAAAACGTTCCAATCGAGACACGACAAGGAAGTGAAACGCATGTCGGATCGAATTTTAAAAAAAGAACGAATAAATGACCATTCCACGTCAACGACGACTAAACGCGGCGGCCGCAGTGTTGCAATTCTTGAAAAATCTTTTTATTTGTATATTATTTTCTTTTTCATTCAAGTATCGTCATTGTATTCATATTATTATCTTGTTTCTTCTTTTTCGTGTCGTTCTATCGTGAACAATTCGACACACGATCGATCTTTGTTATAGTAACGACATTTATATTGTGTTGTAAGTAAAAATCTTCACGCGTCACTTGATAACTGTCACAGTTTGAACAGTTTTGCGGTGCGTAATGGCAACAATTATAATGGTCCACCCATGACAGCACTAGTTACTTGCAACGCACAATGGAGATATTTAAACGGTTTTTATTCGTCTGGCAACTCTGAAAGAGTGAAATACATATGGCAACATTTTATTGACAAGTTTGTGTTTTGAAATTGGAATAAATTCTTGCGTTTTTCACATTTCTTACATTTATATATTTATTCGTTTAAATAAGTATTTGTTGTAGGTAATAAATTGTTTAACTTTTAGATATTTGGCATTATGATGAATTTATCTGTCGCAAATAAAGACATTTGATGCGTTGTTCTGACAAAATATTCTGGGTATTCTGAACAAGAAAAAAGACAAATTAAAAACATACAAAATATAAGGCAGATATTCGTAAGAAAACACGTAGAAGACATCTTCAATTTAGCAATGACTAAGTACCTATTTAGACTTAGTACATATCGGTAGCTAAAAAACTTTCTAGAAAACTTAGGTATATTATTATTTATTTATTGTTAATAATTGTGCAGATTATATTGTTACTGGTAGTTATGTACTTATTATTATTAGATAGATTATGTTGGTATTCCATTACCTGTTTCGTTAGCTTTAATGATTACATCTTCAGACGGTGGCACAAGAAGATGGATGGGAATGTAAACATGGATATGATTGATGGATTTGGCTTTCAATGAACCGTTAAGTAACAACCAGCAAACAACAAACTTCGATATCATTATTATAAATATAAATGCTTTCAAACAAGTGTATTTATAAATGAAATGAATAGAATTAAGAAATATTAAAATATATCATATAAATATTTGAAACATAAAAAAATAATCATTTGCAACCATAATAGTAAAGAATAAACATACTTATATAGACTATCTAGTTTCATAGGTCAAGATCTGGACAATTTTCACAATCTAGAATTTCGACTTTTAACACTATATGATGAGTTACAATCCATTGGATTGTCCTGCAACGAGTTTGGATTTTCTTCTCCATTCCTCCCTATTTTCAGCTACATAGTCTCTTTAGTTCTACGTGCATATGTGCCATAGTTCATGTCCTTCTTCATATAAGCGTCTCTTGGTCGGCCTCTACCGTTTCTGCGCCTTCGTTCCTACCCTCCACGATGATGATAAGCTGTCCTTTTAACACTAGAAAGTGATATTATTTCAAATTCACACACAAAAATCCCTAAAATTTGAATAATTTCTATGAGACACAAATTTCGTTAGACTGCCAAACTGCTTCAAAGCTGAAATGTGACATATCTTGGAATATTAGATTTCGAGTTATTTATTTATGGAATTGGGCAGTAAAGTATTCTGTTGTGCAAGTTTAAGATATATTTATGTTTCAAATAAACTCAAGTGCTCTTAATTTTTAAGCGACAAACAAATAATAATGTATTCTACCAAGATTAATTTTTCGTATCTTGAAAGATGTTTGTTTGAAATTTAATAAAAAAAAAACTATACACAAGTGTTTAGATACGCGAATCAATGCTCTTGCTAAATATATTTATAAATAAAAAATTGTTTTCTAGTTTTGATTTCCTTTGAACGAATAAATTTAATTGTCATGCAAATTGTTTTTGCCATAATTGATTTAGTTTGGTTAGTAAATAATAATTGAATACTGATTCCATCACCGATAGCTCGAGAAATGAAAGGTGAATATGATTATGTATAATGGTTGTTAGCATTTCAATAAAATTAATGTATTTTTTGAATAATAAATTGATCAGAAATAAAAATATGTTCAACATACCAAAAACTGATGCAGATCTACCTACTGTTCTGTTCTGGTGTGAAATTTAAGATAACACAAGCCTATGCGAGCTTTCATGTGTGCAATACTTAAACGATTTGTGGTTTAGAAGACAGTTTGATGAAGAAAACTCATTGAAATATCGAGATTAAAAAAAAAGAATGTATTCTACTACTATACGTTCTTTATATGGACCAACTAAAGAGGGACAAGAACTGTGGTTCATACGTAGAGCTGAAGAGACTGGCTGAGAATAGGGAGGAATGGAGAAGAAAATCCAACCTCGCGCCTCTGCGATGAACTCGCCCATTGTACAAAATTATCTGTATGTACCATATTGAAATCCTATCACTGCTTATTGTTTTTGTTTTCATTTTTAACGCAGTGGCAGAATTTCCATCCACACTTCTCAGCATCAAACAATCAGATAAGTTTCCATGACCATCAGTCATGATCACACAAAAACTTAACAGTATATGTAATGTCGGAAAAAAAAACACCTATCCAGATATCCAGGATATCAAAAAGTTTGCTCAAAACGCTGGCTATGAAAAAAATGCAAAATCTAGAACCTCAACATTATTCGAGTTGATTCTCCCATGATGTCCTAAGAAAATTGCAAAATCATGTGAAATCACTAACTGAGTTATAGCGACAAAACTTTATTATTATCATACAAACAGTGTAAAAAAATTCAATCTCTTTGAAACATCAGTTTTTTAGTAGCATCATCTTGAAAAGGATTAATTTTTTTTCTAATACACTTTTTTACAATATACCTAAATACTTGCACGAACTTTATAATGCGCTACATACATTACTACCTAATAATAATTTTATATTTATAGTTTTATGATTGCTATCAAAATAACCCAATTATAATTTGATATTATTCTGATTCATATATAACTGTGATTCTAATATAAAACATAATCCATTTACTACTCAATTTACTATTGCAAGGTGCTCTCTGTATAAAGTTCTAACTATATAATGAGTTCAAATTTTAAACCTATCTGCTTTTACAATAATGTAGAAATGGAGTTGTGTTTCGTGCACGTAATGAGTGATTAAAATACTACATTTTGTATCTACTTTATATCAAAATCCAAATGTATTTTTATTTATTCTATTCTTCACTGTACATTGGTTACAATATTACAAAAATAAAACAGTGTCATATAAATATCATTCATACAATTCAATGTACAGAGGGTGAGTTTATCGCTAAGATAATGTCTTCCAACTAACCCTAACTAAATTTACTAGATTATTTAAAAAAAAAAATATCACTTTTCATGTAATTATTACTTGATATTAGTTTTATACGGAATCGAACCAAGGGTCAAGAGCGGAAGATGCTTTGTTTAAAAAAATGTTCTTAGAAAGATTTTGGATGTGAGATGGTATGAGCGTGTCACAAATGATACTTTGTATCAACGCAGTCAGTAAAGATCTGTTTTTCTGTAATACAGCAATAACTTTTTTTTTCACAAAGGCTCTGACTTTCGCAATGCTATGACAACGTTGTCAGAGCGTAATAAATGTCGTGGGAGGAGGTTACTTTAATTGGTGCAAAGATCCTCTGTATGTAGGAGACTATGGTCTGCCCTGTGCTCCCAAAAGGAACGTCGAAGGGCGAAGTGTTGAAAATTATTAAGTTCATCCATATTTCTTCATTAAGAATAATATACTTCCTCAAGATTACTTTACAATTTTTTACATCTATTCTCACGTCAAGCCGCGGTAAAAGTGCAAAATACCAATATATCATTACGAAGAGGTATCACGATTTGACTTTCTTTAAACTCAAGGGATTTTTGTATGAGGTATGCCTCTAATTCCAAACTGCCTTTACTTTAAATGCCACGAAGAGGACAGCTTGCATGTTTATTTTATGTGATTTGTCTTTTGGCTACCCCACTTTTGGAATATGCCGTTATTGTATGATTTAATTTTAATTTTCATAATTTCTTTATTCATAAAATATTTACTTCACATTTATATAAATAATACCACAATTATTTATGTAACAATTAACAATGCGTTGGTGTTGCTGCCCCACTAGGTACAATACACCTGTATTGGGGCTAACAACAAACAACATAAACATTACAATAGTACAAAAAGATGATAGAAACAAATAACAAATTTCATAGAGTTAATAAGGTTTCAAGTATGACCAAACTTAATGAACAAAATTGTAAACAGAAAATCCAGATAGCGGTCATCAAGTTTTCTATTCCTCTACTTAAATAAACGAATCAAATATAACTGAAAAATACGCTGACGTCATACGTCAAAGTGTTGTTATCCACTGCAAACTTTCATCAGCATCTTTTGTTGTTTTAAATAATTTGATTCAGCAATAACTAAGTAACAATATAATAATATTAATATAATAATGCAACGTGTATTACGAATATTATGTATGTTAGTAATAGCTTTAGCAACTTCGAATCTTAGTCGTTGCCTTGTTCTTCGGTAGTGATGAAGGAGTAGCGATTGCATTGAACATGCCCCAATGAAAATAAACAATCAATGCATAATTCTGTTATAAGGCCCAGGAGTTCTTGTTATATTTGAGTTTTTTTATAGATTGCTGATACAGTTTGATTTTGTATTAAAATTATCAATTTGATTGAAGCAAAAAGAAGTAGATTCAGGTCAGATGGTTGTATTAATAATTAATTAATCTACACTTATTTAACAATATAACTCATTGGAATTCGAGATTCATTAATTTTTTATCGAGAAAAAATGAGGTTTAAAAAAAAAATAAGTTTGCTTTGTTTTCCTTAAACTGTACATTAAATTCATGCTTCTACAAAAAGAAATTAAATATATTTTTGCAATATTACATAAAAATACAATAAATAGTCATTCTTAACCTTTTCTTTGACTCCCAGGCTTTTAAGAGGAACCTCAAGACCTACTTCTTCAAACTTTTTTATGAACTGGGACTGTTGTGTATATTACATTATTTTATTTTTATTTCTGACGCGTATGCATATTATTATGTATCTGAGATTATGTGTTATAATGTTTTTGTATTTAAATTTAAATTCTTGAAACAGACAACTTTGTTGAGGATAAAACATTATCATGTACAGCGTCCTCGAGGTGCTTTGGCACAAAGATGGCGCTTTAAATATTTTCCGTTTATTTATTTATTTATTTATCCAGGGCCTGATTTGATTCACAGTAGGGTTTTCAAGTAACGAAATTCATAGAACATAATACTATATAGTTATAACCTAAAAAATTGAGAAAGGAATGCTATCTGAAAGAAAAATGCAGGAATATCAACAGAAATATAAAACAATGGAAATTTGAAACTGCATATTCTGAAGTCAAGAATTTTTTCAATGATAAGACACAACCACGATGTGCTATCCAAGATCAAAACGGCAAACTACTGTTTGAGGATGAATTGATTGTTAAAAGGTGGAAAGAATACCTAGAACAACTTTACAAAGGAAAGAACATACTTGAGGAAAGTAAAGCACTGGAAACAGAATTTGACAAAGAAAATAATGGAGATGACATCTTAAGAAGTGAATTTGATAATGCCTTATCAAAATTGAAAGACGGCAAAGCACCAGGTATTGACCTTATTCCATCAGAGTTGCTTAAATGCGCAGGAAGCGGCATGCTTGACACTTTGTATAAGCTTGTCTGCAAAATATATAACACAGGAGAGATACCTGAGGACTTCGCCAAATGTCTGATACGAGCGCTACCTAAGAAAACAGGCACGACAAAGTGCGAATAACACAGAACATTAAGCATGATATCACACGCTTCTAAGATACTCACCAACATTATAATGAAAAGGGCGGAAAGTAAAATCAACGAAACACTTTCAGAAGATCAATTTGGATTCCGCAAAGAGACAGGTACAAGAGATGCAATTCTGAGTCTAAGACTTGTTCTTGAAAAGAGAATAACAGTAAATAGAAACACGTATGTAGCATTCATCGACCTAGAAAAAGCATTCGATAAAGTAGAATGGGAACAACTTTTTAAGACTCTAAACCAGATAGGAATGAGCTATAAGGACAGAAGAGCAATCTGGAGCCTATACAAGAATGAAATGGCTGTAATTAAAAGCGGAGAGAGCTGCGCAGAAGCGAGGGTAGAACAAGGTGTGAGACAGGGATGCTCAATGTCGCCAGCACTCTTTAACTGCTATATACAGCGAGCTATTGATGAACTCAGAGAAGAAATGAAGAACTGGACAGGAGTAAAAATAAATGGGAAAAAAGTCGACATGATTAGATATGCAGACGACATAGCACTGCTCGCAGACTCCGAGATGGAGCTGAACGAAGCCTTAGGGAAAATGGAAAGTATACTGTTGTCAAAGTACAACATGAAAATAAATAAAGATAAAACAAAATGTATGGTCGTTGGAAGGGAGGAAGCGACTGCGAACATTGCCATAAATGGAGTGAGCATCAAACAAGTAAGAGAATTCGTGTACTTGGGCAGCAGAATAAACCAGGACGGACGCTCCAAATCAGAAATTGTGAGCAGAATAAACCAGGCACGAATTGCCTTTAACAAAAAATCCAATATATTAGAATCCCCTAATATTGATCTAAGCGTGAGGAAGAATCTCACTAAAGCCTTTGTGTGGAGCATTTTGTTATATGGGTGCGAGACGTGGACCATCAGCAAGAGGGAAAGCGGACGGTTAGCGGCATTTGAAATGTGGTGCTATAGACGCATGCTGAAGATTCATTGGTCGGAACACGTCGAAAACGAAGAAGTGTTAACCAGGGTTGGCGAAAAAAGGCAACTCCTCAAAAGAATCTGCCAACAACGAGCTAATTGGATTGGCCACAACATCAGGCACCCAGGACTGCTCATCGCAATCGCAGAGGGCAGGACCGAAGGCACAAATGGCAGAGGTCGACCGAGAGACGCCTATATGGACCAACTGAAGAGGGACATGAGCTGTGGCTCATATATGGAGTTGAAGAGACTAGCTGAGAATAGGGAGGAGTGGAGAAATAAGTCAAAACTCGTTGCAGACCAATCCAATGGATTGTAACTCATTATATATAATACTATATAGGTACCAATATACAGTTGTACAACGAAGAGGAAAGATTGAAGAGGCGAAGTAAAGAGGTGTTACGAGGGGTGGAGAGGTAGCAGTAAAAATAATAATAATAACAATATTATAACTACAGTATAACTAACAGTGTTGAGTATGTATAATAATATCATCTATAACACTAGCACAAGCAATACCATCTAATGGACCACGAGTAGCGTCCGTGCCTCGGGCGCGTGCCGAACTAAGAACTCAACCATTACTCTATTACATATAGGTACTATACTATGTATAAGATAGATTGTACCTTTACAATATATCTCATAATAATATCAATATAAGAAGGTACTATCTACGTAGTACATCAGGGAAACGTAAACTTTTAATATTGAGAGCCGGCTTGTACGTGAAATATCTGAACTAATATCTTCGAGGGTTCTGTCAAAAGCATTTTTTCAATAAATATTACATACAAGGCTTGTCATCTTAAATAATTTGTATATTATAATTTTCTATAAATCCTGTAAAAGGCATTAGCCGTATATAAGATAAATTAATAAATAAATAAATTTATCCAGAATGTCTTATTTTTTACGGTACTAAAAAGGCAACATTAAAACCTTAATACAACCTTATACACCTTTCACTGAAAGCAAAAAGCTTGTGTAGTAGAAGGAGAGTTAGTCGGCACCTGCGATCTATCCGCTTTCTTTCAATACATTTAATATATTTATTTTATTTTATTTAAAAGATGACCTTATTGCATAAATAGATAAAAAAAAATAAAAAACTATGTACGAGCATATAATGTTGAAATTTTGATGTTATTGACCGAAGGATTTTATATAATGTTGAACTTATTCCATTTTTGAAAATCGAAAAGACGTGTAGTTGGATTGTATATTTTGTAAATTGAATGATTTATTGGTCTTGTGTATTGGGTGCTATATCAGAAAAGAGAGGGAGAAACTAATTTAATGGTTGCCAAGCTTTCATTTAAATGATAATAATAGATGACAATTTTTTTTGCGTGAGCCAATGTTTTTCCAACACTTTACTATCAAACACAATGTCTATCGAGTTGAAAGGAAAATAAAAGACATGCACATTCTTTTCCACTTTTAATTAGTGTTGTCGATGCTAACAATAATGCCAATCAATTTGACTTGATTTCTCTCTTGTTTTTGTATTGTCAAATTTTACTCATTATCAAGAAGACAATGTTTTGATAAACAATTAACGTTTTTTCTCTTGTTATTTGTAATGAAAATATGACGAGCTCCAATTACAAATAAAAAAAAAATATGTCTATAAATAACAAAACTATGTTGGTTTTTGTTAGCAAATTTCTTTGACACCAATATGAATCGCAAAAAAATTACGAATTTCTGAAAAAAATACACCTATAGCAAAAATGTTTTGAGAGAATTTGATCTTACACAAATTACACAAAACTATAAACTAATTGATTTTAAAAATATTCCGTAAAAATGCGTACTATTCAGCGGCTCTATTCCATATTTTAAATACGAGCGACCTCATATTTTTTTTCAGGATGTTGGAACTTTTCCTTTTTATTCAATTTAATTCTCTATAAATTCGTTCACGAGCGATCAAGAAAATTTGTACTAATGTTCAATAGTTTATCAAGCACTCATTAATAAATTCAATTAATTGAAATAACGTATCAGACCACTGAGGGACAGTCGCAGTACGAATCACTCGATAGTTTACATATTTTACTAACATTGTGTAAACTGGATAGTTAGAAGTTTCAAGTCCATAGCTTAGTCATATATTGTATGAGTATACTAAATGCGCAAAAGACCAAATGCGAGCAAAAACTACAGCTTAATAATTGATATTATTAGTAACCATAGATACAGCACAATATAATGAAATATCTATTTTAATTCGTAGAATATTAAATTAACAATTATTGTAATACATATGTACCTATCGGTTTTATTCATTTGATGTATATGCATGTTTCATAAAATATTATTAAGTATATATTCATATCCAAATCAAAATACTTTTGCGTTAGTAAAGCAGGAATATTTGATAACATAAACAGACTCTTTCGTCTACTTCATAGAATACAATATAAAGACATTCAGGTTGGAAGATAATATTATATTATATTGCTGTAAAATATGTCAATAAAAATGTATTTTCACACATTTAAAAGAAAAATTATATATAGAAAAAATATTTTTCAAAATATTTTTTCTTCTCAATCTGCTCATAATATATTCATTTCATGTGAAATATGATTTTCATATTTTCAGAATATTTTCAATTCATTTGCATAAGAGTTTATTTGCATATCCAATAAGTTTAAGAATTTCACTTTGTATAATTATATTTTTTATCAGAAAAATGTCACCCTGGACTGAGACTATGAAAACTTTTGGTAAAGGCGATCTCAGCAGGAGAAAAAAACAAAGCGCATACGTTTGTTTTATTTTTAGTAAAGACAGTTTTTCATAAATTTCTTGGTAGGACCGTTGAAGAGCAAAGGAAGACAGTCTCCATTAATCAATTATATTTATATTTTATTACTCAATATTCTTTGATTGATTATACTTTTAATACAGACTTACTTTATTATAATAGATGTATAGATAAAGATGAAAAATCGATAGATCATTCAAAGATGGAGTGTGTGTGAATAGAGTAGGTCATCCGTAGATAGATAGATGGATACATAATAAAATAATCTATTATTTATTTGATCTTTCTTTGTAAACAAAAACACGTTATTAATTTAGATCTAAGACATAATCGTAGGCTGTAGACAGAATCATTGTGTCCCAAATGTGTATAGTAATTTAATTCAACTTTAAATTACAACTACTACTGCTGCTAGTACAATAAATAAATTATTATAACATGCACAAGGTCAAAAGAGAACTAGATTCATTACTTGCACTTTTTTGTGTCCCTGAATTTAAAATGGACATTGTGGTTTGTGGGAGGGTTTTACTACGTGATGACTTATAATACAGCTATAATAATAAATATAATTACTTCTATATTATATGAATTGCTGTTATTCATCTCGATGTTTTGCTTTTGTTGATTACAATATTCGTTTGTTTTTTTTTATATTCTCTCTTGTTCTTTTTTGTATTGACATTCCATCTAATATGAATCATACGACAAATTGTTCTAACTTTATACTGTATGCCTATATTTATGATATATATGTCCAGAATTTCAAAGTTAATTAATTTATTTACATTATAATTAAAAATGTTAGACCATTTCTGATGCTGATTCTAAGATTCGTTAAATTCATGAGAGGGTAAAACCACGATGGCACAGTTATCAAATTATTTATTTTTATTTTTCAATTTATGTATCTCTATCTTTACCATCATATTGTCATCTCCTGCACGTAGGCGGACAGAAGACAACCTGCTTGCAAGGTGTGCCAATACCTACTGGATTTCCTATTTGTGCCAAAAATCACAAGACAACCAAGACTGTGAGCATTGCTATTAACAATCATTTTTCAAAACCGATAAATATCCATTTTGTCAGAATTCTTAAACCAATTTATACAGATATGGCATCAAATAATTTTTTTTTTAATTTTAATGATTACTGCAAAGTTCAAAGCAAAAGTAAGTTATTTCAAATTAAATAATCAAAAGAACATTAAAGAAGGTCCATTTCCAATTTCATTTAACAAATCACAATAAAGATTATACTACTGTAGCAAAATTAGATTGTCTATCAAAAATATGGTATATTAATATCTCAACCAATGTGAGTTACGATTTAAAAACGAAAATAGGTAGGTAGGCAGTATCACAATAATATAATAAAACAAAATAATCGTACTACTACTACTACTTCTAATACCAAATCATCGGCATTGTTTCTACAAGGCAATATTTATAAAATAATTGACATTACAATTTATGATTTCAATATATTTTCTCTGCCCTTTAGCATAAAGCAGCTTGTCTTTAACATCTAACGCAGTAGGAAAAACTAATTAATACCATTTTGATATCAATAAAATAAATATTATAATATTGTCTACTAGTTTTACACCCAGTGATGTTCTGATAATCATCAAATTGAAAACAAACCTACATATACCTACCTATACTTATTTTTATTTATCCATCTATCTTCATGGCATGTTTCTCAAATGGGGTAGCAAGTAGACTAACTGTAACAAGAAAAATTCACCTATCCAGATATACAGGATATCAAAGGATTAGGCTCAAAACGCGGGTTCAAAATACCAGCATTGTGCCTGAAATATCTGTGTTCAAAAACTTTTTTACAATATTATAAGTGTTTATTTTAATAGATTTTCGAATTTTAATGTAAAGATTTCGGAGTTACCCCTGTAATCTGCTGACATGTCTAAAGGTATTATATGAACGGACCTAGAATGCCAAATATTTTTTATTTCTCCAGCTAGTTCTGTATATTTACGTATTTTTTCTGCGACGGTTGTTTGTATTTTATGTGTATTTGGGACAGCGATGTCTATTAGGTACGTTTTTTTATTACGTTTATTATGTAATACTAAATCGGGTCTATTATGATGTATTTGTACTATACTATACTATACCCTCACGCCGTGTCCCAAGTGGGGTAGGCAGAGAGAACGGAACGCCAAACAGATCTATCTTTACACACTTCCTTCGCTTCCTCCACGTTCATACAGTTTCTCATACACGCACGTCGGTTCCTCTTACTCAACACGCGATCTGTTATTATTGTTTTATCATAAAAGAACCTGAAATTTTGAATTTTCTAAAACCGGTTCCGGGTTGTATTTATAATAAGGTATTAAATTTTGCGAGCTTAATAGATTTAATATTTCTATTTTGTTGATGTCGAATAGTGCACATCCAGAAGTGTCATTAATTCATTGTGAAGATGACATTTACTCATTACATGCGATTAGTCTATAGACTACTATGCTTCTTTAGAAATGTCGTGTTGGTGTACATAAAATATACAAAGCCCGGCTCACATAGGGTAGAAAGTAGATTAAACATGAAATTAGATACATTTTCAAACGGACTAAAATATTTATTCGGGGATTATTAAACTCGTTATCTTAACAGTAGGTGCCCATAATTAAAATTCTGACATTTATACAACAATAAGATGACTATAAATTGTTTATAAATAATTGTAATTAAGATAATGATGCATAACTTCTCTGATTAGGCAATATTAATAATATAAAATGTAATCATTTATGTTATTGTTATTATGAGTTTTATTTAATCTTTATTACAGATAACAATATCCTTGATTACGTAACAATAAAAATATAAAGTTCAAGTTGTAAACCGATGGTACTTGGTGGAAGTTTATGATGACATTAATAGCGAATTTTATGATATTTTGTACACCACTTCCATAATTCTATTGGTTAAATCATGGAAATTAATTACAATTATGATTTTAAATATCTTTGTACCATTTTTAGTCATATAATAAAAAAAATCTTGCTTGATCTTCTGGATGATACGAACTGAGTTTGTAGTTAACCCATATACATTTCCAAATCTAAATTTCTTACAGTGATCAATATTCATTAGTATTGTATGCAAAATAGGGTGGTAGAAAAAATTGCAAATTCTTGGATCTCTCGCTCAAAATCTTGGACCATTTAATCAGTTCAACAACTATAGTTTTCATTTAAAACATCTTTCAATATGTTTTAAGAAGATATTTATATGTTATGGAACCAATGATAAAGTAAGTTAAAGAGTGATAGAAGATATTAGAAACCTTTGACTAAGTCGAAACTCATTTATTCAGTTACCTCTTCCTATAATAAGTAATAAATAATATTTTTCTCATTCACTCGATAATGATGTAAGCGCGGCACAAGAAACGAAGGCTCACCGAGTATGTAATTAAATTATCAATTTTTTTTGTTGATCTTATAGTTTACAACTTCATCAATCATAAAAATATAGGTATAACGAAAGAATTTTTCACTGATTCCAAACTTACTTATACTTATACCCACGTATAGAAGTAACTACGTATTAGATAGTTCAAATAATACACTAGTATAATAAAGTTTGTAACTAGAAATTAATTACATGTTATACATATCGTACCTAGTAAGTACAACTTATTCTTTTTGGAATTTAATCATTAGTTTGGTTAGTGTGTGTATATTGATTCTTCAATAATGGCGTTACTGAGGTTTCACGCTTGTCCAAATAACGCGCTGTGAATTACCTACTCATTTAATTCCAATACCTCAAAGTAATTCCATTGATATTATGAATGTGATGTAACAAAGATTTTTAAATTTTTTAAAAATAAAATAAGTATAAACGAATGTTTATTGAATAAAATGAGTAAGTTTTCTAAGTATTATGCTTGAAAATGTTTTTTTTCGCTTTTATAGTTTCAAGTTTATAAAGGTTTATAAAGTATTTTTTAAAGGTTTATAGTTTTGGGTTTTTATAAGTAAAACAAGTTATAGTTTTATCAGGAAATTGACAGTCATTACGCTTATTTAAAGGGTGGGATTTATGTAAAATAAATAGATTGTAATATAACTATAAAGGTTTGCTGTGTTTTAATATATAGGTAATATAATATTTTTTAAATTAAAATTTCATATTAACTACCCCCAGATGACTTGAAAGTCTACTATGTAAATTGAATTATAGAACTTTTTCATATATGTTATTGTTTGATGGAAGTCAGATTAAAATTTAATATTTAATTACATAATGTTTTTAATACTAGACATATTCGATATACGTATCAGATGTTACACACACAATGTTGCTTACTAAAAATATACGAGTAGTCTATAATAAAGATGTTGCTTACTTAAAAGATACAAGTAGCCTATAACTTTATCGTTACTTGTATATAATAATCAGTGCACACCAACACACGTGCAAAGAAAGCGAGAAAATAATGACAATAATAAAAATAATTGCAAACATCCTAAAGACGCAAATAATAATAATAACAACATCATCTCGCAATCCCGGAAGGTATCAGATGATGATGGTATGTAGTGTAAGTTAGTAATTATAATTTTATATAACACATTCTTGAACGGATGTTAAAAAGTAGATGATAGTAATAATAAAGATGAAGGCATGCTTCGATGTTTTATTACTACCTTTAAGTTTTATTCGAACAATGTACTTGAATATCGATTACTCGAATCTCGATGACTCGAATTTCGATTGATCGAATCTTTAAGTCGAAGGTTTATTATTTAGATCTTGATCACTCCAGCCGTGATTACGTGGTGGTATATTTATATGACTTAATATAATCTTAAAAACTCAATTTCTGTCGATCGCACAAGAAAACAAAACCTATCTAGAAATTTAATTGTACTATCTTTAATATCAAGCGAGTAAGTAAAGCCTTTTTTGTAATTTGAAATATAAAATATTCGATATCTCTCACTCAAAAGTTTTTGGGTAGGCCTTTGAAATTCGAGTTATTAAGTTTCTATTTTTGTAATATTTTTATTTTATAATAAATTTAAAAAAAACAGTTTTTTCAATATAAAATATTTTCATGGACAATATTAAAAGTTTATGCTTCATTAAATATCAGTATTTTTTGAGTTATCTTTTTACCAAATTCTTATCAATTTATTAAATCATAAAAAATAAGCAATAAAATATGATTCGAAAAAAAAGTTTCTTGTTATAGTTATATTATTAAAAGCAATAATTTAATTCATTTTATGGTTTGTTTTAAAGATAAATTTTAATGTAAGTCATAAATGAACTGAAAAGCAGCAATATTTTTTTTTCCAGACCTACACGTTCCCAAATAAACTGAAACAATAAAGACCTAAATAATTTGTCTGAGTTTGACAATAACTTTATAAGTCGAAACACTCGAAACCTGAGCCCCTAGATAAACACGCACTTGGCGACCGCCTACAAACGAATTTTCGTCAATAACTGCAACAATAACGCATAATTGTATGGTACCTACATGTAGGTAGATTGTCGAAAAATTCGCCAGTAGTCGTTCGCTAAGTACGGTTTGTCTACGGGCTCACTACTTATTTAAATATTAAGTACCTATAACTAAAACCAATTGTGTTTTCTTCCATATATTGTCTGAATTCCTTTGATTACCAATCGTTGAGTAAAACAACAAAAAGTAAGTATATGAAATGTTGACCTGATAGTAAATAAATTCTCCAATAATTACGCAATTACTTAAGCGATCTTCTTGTACAACAATACGTTGTTATTATTAGTTAGAATGAGAGAGTATGTAGGTTCATAGTGTACCTCCAAGACAGTTTAACATGTAGGTACAAGTACACATTATGGTAGTATGTAATGTCTTGTGATGATAGTTCATAGGTTAGCATACCAAAGACTCTATAATAGTGTAATAGGATTTTGTTCTTAGCCGTTAGCAAACTAAAAGCTTACTCATTCATGACTTATGTTTTCCTGTTACTTTGTATTTTAACCGTAGTTAAATGTTTTCATTATTTTGTAAATCGCAATTAAAAAATAACACAGCTGATTAATTTAATATACTTTTTACTTCACCATTAGTATCTTAGAAGACAATTTTCAAACAAATGTTTCTTCAAATACTTTGTATGTTGTCATATTTTGATTCATTATTTTTACTTCAAATAATAATAATAAAATGTTTATTTATCAAAATAAAAATTACAGGATATTATAACATTATAATATAGGTACATATTCTAGTAATAACTATTTTCTTCTTTTAGTCACATCATCATTGTACATTTTTTTTTCCTTCTTAAATACAACACATCGCACAGTATACTAGTCAAAAGACTGTGTCATACTGTACAATAATCTACAGTATTTTTATTTAAACTTTAAGTTTATTTAAACACATCATACAGCAAGTATCCCTTTCACGACACAAGCTTTTAGCTTAGTGTGAAAGGTGTATAAGGTTGTATTTGGGTTTATAACAAAAACCCAAATACAACCTTAAAAAAAAAAAAAAGATATCCACCATATCAGTACCAGGACAGTCTCGATCAATGTAGGAATGTAAAAGATAGATAAATGTCTTAACAAGCTGTAAGAAATAGAAAAAATCAGTTAGTTGTGCTGGAAGAAGCTTCTAAGAGCAGATGTCAAAGCGTCAAAAACGTAAGTTTCAAACTATTAAAGAAAAAATTATATGCAGAGAATCCTCAATCAATTTTGGCATTGGGAAGAGGAATAGGTACAAAATAAAAAAAAAACTGTTTTAGTGTTCTACCATCTGTTTAAATTATAAAAACTACATAGGAAACAATATATTATGCAATAGAATCACTGTATTTTTATCTCACTCGTTCAATCATCTCTCTCATTTTTTCATTCAATCTTGTCATTGTAATGTCTTTTTGCAACGGTATAATAATCAATAATAAATATTTTTCGGTAAGTGCAATGCCACAGTTTCGAGATGAATTGCAGATAATTCTTATAACTAATGAAATAATATTATTATTATATGAACCGAATGGAATAAATTTATGATAATATCATTAACACAATGCGAGTAACAGTGTAAGAATTATTGCGTAACAAAAACATTAATAAAATTGGTCAATAATATTATTTGTAGATAAATTATATTCAAAACATATTGCGTCTTTTAATACATTTAACTTCATTTGTGATTAAAAACCATTTTTTAGTTGACTTTTATATGTATTTTGTAAAATTAAACAAAACACAAGTGGTTAAAATTTCACTAAATTTTTTGAAAAATTAAGTGACACTGGTTTTGACTTATAAAGTCATTGTCAAACTAATTTGGAAAGTAAGAATGTTTTAAAAGGTTTGATACATTCAACAATAATAATCTTGACTAATTTAAGGTTTTCGCTATTATTGTATTGTTTCATTATTTACACGTGATTGAAGGAAAAAAATGAGAATTGAGTGACAAAATGGATGTACATGTCATAAGAGAAGCAGAGGTGTGAGAATATCAAATTAAAATTTTGACTAATTAGACAGATTTTAATATTAAAAAAAATACTTTTAGGCGTACGGAGTTTGTACGATATAACGAATAAGTATTTAGAAGAAAAAGAGTGCATATTTCTTTTTATGTTTAGCTATTTTATTATTGTTTACCCTTCAAGGGGAATAATACGATGGTAAATCTTCATCAATGGGTCATCTATCCGTCCATACCATCACGGAATTTCCCACAAGTTGGTTAGTAAGCGAATCAAAAGCATTTATTAAATATACAAGCTGTCTTTTTCGTTTCATAAAAAGTTAAGTCATCAGTGGGATATCTCATCTCTGAAATTAAAATGCTAAATAATAATTATCTTAAATGTGATGTTTTATTAACACGTGAGTCAGTGAATCATAACTAAGGTATGTACATATTTCATTGTTTTGCTATGTACCTGGTCTTTTTTCAGAATATTTCGTAAATATTTCAACCTCAACCATGTAGTAGATTTCGTAGATAACCTCTGCAATTCTATACATCTATGTAGGCAGGATAATGAGTATCGATATAATTTAAAATCGATACCCATAATCCTGATGCGTCGAGCTATTTGGAAAGAAAGTAGATACTTAGGTGATTGAATGGATTGATAGATCGATGGTAGATAGAAAGATAGATATAAGATAATTATAAGTAATCAATAGTTGTAGTAGTAATAGTGGTAGTAAGTAAAAGAGGTGATAGTGGATATTATGTTGTGGTAGTAGAAAATACAAAGGCAATCTTAGCATAAATTCTAAGCTAGTTTTTAAATATCTTTATTTTGATTTTAAAAACGCTTTAACCAAAAAAAATCAAGAGAGAGTGACTTCTATGAATACTTGCATCCTTTGAGACTACTTTTCTACAAATTTTGCAGGTAATTGACTTACATATTTACAAATACATATATTAGCAAAAACGTGGTTTTTTAAAATATTTCTTTACCTTCATCTTTTGTAAATATGTATATCAAAGCTTTTTTTTTAATACCCAAAAATTAATTTTACTAGAAACTTTATTAAAAAATTTCGAGCTCGAAAACGTGTTTAAAAGGTTATTTGTGCTGATTTTTATTTTTCTTCACAATTTACTCCCATAAATTTCCCATTTTACAAAGTAATTTATGATATCCTCACTGTCTATTCCGCGAGCGATGCTGAGTTTAAGACCAGTAACACAATAATCTCTAGTTGCATGATATGACGTTGTTAACCCTATCAGCGCTAGAGGCCGCTCTAGAGGGCGTGTTTGTCGGACGAGATTCGTTACACGTAGTACTATTTATAGTAGGTATATACCTACTCCACATACATAGCTTGGATATTATTATTTTGACCTCTGACTCGCCACCAGAAAGGCTTTACTAGATTATTGTCTAATACTATATGTAGGTGGTACCTACTGCCACCGCTGCGGCCGTAATAGTCCACATAATAGCAGTAACAACATTCTGGCTTCATGCTGGATAATGATAGAGGGTGATACGTTAAACGGTATAGGCACTGTTGTTATTAAATATAATTATGTTGTTCGCTCGGAAGATATATTCACACTGACAATTAATATAACATGTATAGATAATTCGCACAGATTGAGCTAGTCCCAAATTAAGATATGAATCTTGTATTATGGGTACTAACGCGACGATACACATATATAGAATGCACTAAACACATTTATACCCAGACCGAGGACCATTTAAAAAAGGTCATTCTTTACTTTACTCTGGTCAGAAATCGAACCCGGAACCTCGTAAATAAAAGCCAAGAGCATTACCTCCGCCGATTAGATGCACTACTGTAACACATTTTACAATGAACTTCTTATTAGTCTGAAAAAAAAAACTCAGATAGGTATATATTATAGTCAAACGTGATATGGGAGAAACGATGATTCTGACTGGGTCATGTTCTAAGAATGCCCAATGACAGGTAGTCAAAAAGAGCACTGTTCTTTCGTCCGCAAGGGTTCCGACTGCCCGGGCGTCCCTCTTTCGCAATTCACCGTTTCTATGACAACGATACCATAGCGCTGAGAATGTCATTAAAGGAGGTGACACACATGGCGCAGAGTCGTTATGAATGAAGGAGGCTGGTTTCTACCCTGTGCTCTCGACAGAAACGTTGAGGACGATGATGATATAATCAAATTTTTTGCTATCTTATCGTCTATGGTAGACCTGCGCATGTGCTTAATCAACAAGCTGCTCATCATGGCACCTCTTGGGTGGACAAATTTGTTAGTGTCGAAATTTAATCGGATAAATGAAATTAAATTAGAAGTCCCCAGACTTCTAAGCTACTCGGGTGGACAGTGGGTCTCCTTCAATGTGCTAAATCAAGCTTGATGCTTTAAACAAATGTGAAATTTACATTGAGAAAACATTTGAAATAAAAACGAACAAATATTAGACCTGTTGGTTTCTACTAATTGCAAAAAAAGTTAAGCAATATCTCTTATATACATAAGCTGAATAGAAGAATGATGATACATATTATTATTGTAATACTCGTACTAAGACTATAATAAATATATCTTAGATCGATTGTGAAGTATTAATAATAATGAATTATTAGGTCAGTCAGACCGCTTTTTATTATACATTAAAGAAGACTATTTTTCTTTCACTACATAATGTTGAACATCAGTGAGGTGTTGTATGGGCGAGACGATAAGCACTTCATAATATAATTGTCTATCGACTCCCAATACGATAATAATAATTAAAGTATTGATTATGTTCCATTATTATTGTTATTATTATTAATATTGAGGCTCTATGCTTGCTTCAAATAATATTTTTATGAGTAACTATAACAGTAATAAATGTTGACCATGGAATCGATAACGCCTCCAATATAATCATACATAATTTTAATTGTAAATAATCTATGTATGATGTGAATTTAGTTTGGTATACTGATTGCAGCACATAAAAGATTTTATATTATTATGAGTGTACATTTTTGCTTATGCGATTTTTTGGGATATCCAGAGGAGTGAATTTGCCCACCCACGTGGTACCTCGAACCTGGAGTATTCCAAAGAATATAACCGCAAGAATTGTGGTAAGTTTCTTGATCTGATACCAGTGAAACATTATGTGGAAGCATGGCTTCGACATAATAGAGTGTATATAGTTGAATAATTTATTATAATCATTGCCAACAGAGGCGGTTCCAAGTTGCGGGGTCGAGGGTTGAGGGTTGCAGCCAGCCACGAGGGTGATCGGAGACTGGGGATCTCGTGGGAAACGCGCCAGCATCGAAAGTCGGATCGTTCAAATAGTAGTACGTGTCACATCTGCTCCCATGTGTAAGGAGATCTAATAAAGGAAGAACGAACAGGAACCAGTGTTTAAATAGTTTTCCCCTATATGTCGACCCGAGCAATTGACCCATGGACCCTGGGGTAGTGGTAAAGCATAGCTGGCCAGGCAAAATAATGCCACAATTATAGTGATAGCATAGTAGTAGCAGTTATATTTTTTTAACATATGGAGCGAATGAATAGTAAATGGTTGACGAATTGAATTTATCTAACTAAAATGAGGGTGAGTGAGAAACACGGACGTCCGAGAATTACGTGGCTTAATGTTTTATGTGGATCAAACTTTCAAAGATGGCCGTGTATTGATACAGAAAAATCGGCTTGCGTGTATGAGAAATCGTATGAATTTGGAAGAAACGAGAGAAGTGTGCAGTGATAGAGCAGTGTGGTTTTCTGTCCTCTCTACCTACCCTACTTCGGATACGGCATTGGGGTATAGAATAGTGGATATATTTTTTTGACAATGATTGGTTATATAAGCTATTTTTGTGATTGACAATCTACATAGCTGTCTATATATGTATACTTCATGGACTCTCCAACAAGTGGATAAGCAAGCACATTAACTACATGTAGCAAACATACAGTTATTAGGTACCTATATAATTTATTAATGACTTTTCTGTGGTGTTCATTACATTAATTTTTGGACAATACGAGTATTTAACATATTTCAGAAGTAATTCATAGCTAATTATCCTAACAGTTTGCCAGAAAGATCAAAGAAAGATTTGGAAGCATGTTGCTGCCCTGTCCCTACTTAAAGGATAAAAAGAAAAAATGCTTACATAATCTACCGAAAAGTGACTTTATACCATTACGGCAATTCTGACAGCTGGAATAGGTAATCAGCAAACTACCTAAATGAAATAAACATTCAAACTCATTTTTCCATACAATACATTCACGAAGAATGGCATACTTAATCAAATAATATTTTTTTTAACAAATAATATAACTTTCATTTACTCACGAGTTCTATAAAATACGACAGTAACTATTAAAATCACCCATTGCAAGTAATACATAAAAAAGATAAGTTCATCTCTTGTTATAATAGATTCAATTTATGTGCACCACCTAACTGACCTAACCAACTTTGTAACAAATAATAATAATAATAACAAGCAACTTTTAACATTTTAAATAACAAAACAATAAATTACTTTTGCATAGAATCAAGAGAGCTTTATCTATTTGATTAATAAATCTGCAGTTGTTATTCTTCTTACAACACACAATACCAGTCTTGTATAGAGAAGGTTTTATATAAAATAATATGGTCGAGTTTAATATAATATTGTAATATGGTCGAGTTTAATACAGAAATTGAAACTGATATACTAGTTGGTAACATAATACTAGAATATAATATTTTCTGTTGTAGAGTTGGGTGTTTAATAAGTAAATATGAGAAAATTCTTGAAAATGAAGGTTAATATTATGAATGAAATTGGTGAAATTGAAATTTTCCATGGTGTATTTATTTTTGAATTTTTGAAAATTTAGAGTTTTAATAAAAACTCTTAAGGGTTCTTCATCTCATTTTCTTTAGAAAAATCAACCTTAATCTAGTGAATTGTACATTTTTGTTGACAATAATGATGCTTTACAAAAATGTAAATACCTACATAATATCCAGATATGCAATATATAAAAAGTATACCTCGTTGCAAGTTTATAAAAAGAAAGTATAATGTGGAGAAATAAGGCAAAAATGTATTATTATATATTCCATTGACACGGATTTTTTTTTGAAAAGGCGAAATACCTTTATATTAAAAAAAATATCTTATTCATTTATAAACACAAACCTTGGGATCTAAAAGATGAATAAGAAAGAAGATTCATACGTAAAAAGTGTTTGATTGAATCTGAAAATAAACCTAGGAATAAGTCAGCAATTCTTATAAAAATGCAATGTTTAATAAAATGAAAAATCAAATCTTAAGATAAATTGAAAAAACACAGTATGTAGTTAGTAACTTCCAAATAACTTTTATTGACTTCATGTACTAGTATTCGGAGACTTCGCGAAGTTAATAATAGTCATTGGGAAGCTATCTACATACTGTGTTTTTTTTCAATTTATCTTGAAATGAACTTCCAACAAGTATCGTCGGTCAATTATATTGAAATTTTGAAATCAAGTCTTAGGCTATTCACAAAAAGGCTGAATATCTCAATTAACATTACAATATTCAAGTACCTATCCTTTATTATTATTAGAGGTTTGTAGTAGTAAGTAGGTATCTGTTCGTATTTTGAAATGACTAACCGTTTCGCAACGCCCATGACCGAGGTTCAGATGCCAATGTTTTGATTAATTCCAAGTCTAGAATGAATGCTATCAGCGCAAATATTTATACTTACCAATGCTTATATAGACCAATATTTAAAGTCATTTTATGTAGTAACTTATTATTCCACCTGTGGCGTTATCTGCATTTTCACTTTTACTTTTATTTAGTAATACGAAGATTCATCCCCATTTTTAAACAAAAATCCTTGGTAGAAGGTTACTGTTACTGTACCATCACGGCACATCCCACAAGTGGGGTAGCCAGCAGATCAGCTGCATGTAAGAAACATGCAAGCTGTCCTCTCCGTGCCAATATAAAATCAAGACATTCAGGATGGGTGGCAAACCTCATTGGTAGAAGGAACCCATAGTTTTCCCATTTATTTTAGAGTCTAGATATCTTCATCCTTTAGAATATTCTATTTGTTATATGTAGGTCAATTTCCAGGTATTTACCTGTATTTTTGTGTTGTTTCAGATTTATAACTCAAAACAAATAGGTATGAGTAAAAATTTGCAGTTAACTTAGTTATTAATATTACGGTTTTAATTATTATTTTTACCATCCAAATTATTTTTTTAAAACTTTTGCTTTTTAATGGTCCTAGTAGTTGTCTAGGATAGAAACAAGACTGTTCAGAGAGATTCAGCGTCAGCTGATTCGGTTCTTTCCTTTTTTTGATGATTTGAACTTTGATGATCAGATATCACTACCACATGAACTCTTTGTGAAAGATTATCGCTTGGGCTTTTGAGAAACTGTAGTTTAAGTATGATTTTATTTTCAACAGATTCGCCGATTTCAATGTGTAGGATGACTTATGTTTACCAATATTACATCAATAGATATCTATTTGTTTAAAACTAATACAAAAAACTAACCGAACAATTATTATTTATTACAAGCGTCAAGGTAATTGGGCAGATTAGTTCATACTAAAGAATTAACTAAGGAATGCATTGGAAGATGAAAAATAATTAATAATTATAAAAGTATTACTACTTCTGCATGGAGGTTTATTAAAATTATACTTCATAATATTATTGTTTATGTTTTGAGATGGAGCCAATTTAAAAACATCCTCAGTTGTTTTAATCGTGATTTTTTTTATGTTGGAATGTATGAGTACTTTGTATTACGAAATGAGATTTATATTACATACTAATTTACTTTCAATTTAATCTAAGTATACGATTGAAATGATTGGAATTTTAAATGTTAAGAATATATTATAAATATATAGTCATTAATTCCAATTTTATTATATTGATAAGATTTAAATATGAAATGAGGTACTAAGAAAAGTTCTGAGTCTATTCATATACGTTCTATCTAAAGTTAGAACTAGAGTCATCATTGCATGTACAGTCGGTTGTACACCATATTATGTATCGTAAAGACTTTCATCCCTTTGTTTTTAAAGTGTGATTAACTTGCTATTGAAGAGATCAATAAGTATATCATCATCATCATCGCCCTCAACGCTCCTCTCGGGAGCACAGGGCAGAAACCAGCCTCCTCCATTCAGAGCGTCTCTGTGCCAATTGCGTCACCTTTTCCTACGACATTCCTTGCGCTCTGATATCGTTGTCATAGGAACGGTGTAATGTGAAAGAGGGACGCCCGGGCCTACGGAACCCCTGCGGACGGAAGAACAGTGCTCTTTTTGGCCAACTATCATTGGGCATTCTCATAAGTATATAGAGCGACATTAATAAATAAATATATCCTTTAATTATTGAAAAAATGACTTTATCATGTTCTTTTTATCTAGTTGGTACATTCACAAATATTTTTTTTGCATCATTCTGGTATATACGAATAAATCTGTAATATGGAGCACCCAGCAAATAAATGGTCTCCCTCTTTCTCATGTAAGTTTTCGAGTGTCCTGTAAAAGGCAGGTGTTCGAAAAATAAAGACATTTTAAATCTAAAAATCAGCATTGAGGTTTCCAACCCCTTTCTGAATGTGTTAATTTTTGTTGTCACGGGGAGGACAGTTTGTATGTTTATTACATGCAGTTAATCTGCTGGCCACCCGACCTGTGGGATATGGCGTAATGGAATAGAATGGTTTAGATCCATAATATTTTAGTTTGAAATTTGTTCGACCTATTTGTTGTTACAAATAGAAATAATATTTTCCTTCAATATATTTATTTATTATTTTTTATGCATTGATTACATTTTTTTAACCAAAAGTACATTTCAATCAAATACAATCAATATACAGAGGGCGAGTTTACCAGTATCACAATGTTAAAAATGATCAATTTTGAATTTTTTACATTATATTTATTAAAATACTGATTAATTGCAATTATTGTACATGGGATGGAAAAAATAAACAACAGTGTAATATAAAAAAAATCATGTTACTTATTAAGTTTTTGTTAGTTACGCCTAAGGCTGTTTAATTTGTTGTTGTTTTTTATTATTTTCCTCATCACTTAGAAACGAATGGTAATACAATAAAAAAAAACACTAAGAGTAAAAAATCAATTGTTGTCGTTAAAGCTTATCATTAGACTGCAGGTGTTAAATAGATATCTGAAGGTCGGACAAGGTAGTTTTTTTCCGAAAGTAACAATCTCAATAATCAGCTGATGTGACGAATTTTATACTCTGCATTAATATTGTTGCTTTGAAAAAAAGCATTCTGTTGTTAAAAATATTGATTAATATTGATCACAGCAAGTGTCCGATTCTAATTAATATTAAAAAATGGCTCTTTGAATGTTTTTCTAGCGAGGACGACTTGCGAGGTTTTGATGATTCAATTTGCTATTCAAAACTTATTCCGGGAGTATAGAGTAGAACACCTTCATTTGGAATATCCTTGCTGCAATTGAGACATCTCTTCCTACAAAAATCCTAGATGTCGTTGTCATATAAACGATGCATTGCAAAACACGGATGTCCAAACTCGCAAAAATCTTGTGAAAAAAAGAATGGTATTTTTTGCACTATAATAATAAGTGGTTGGTTTTTGAGAAACCCAACGCAACGTTAATAATATGTAAATTTAGGCTATCATACTTGTCATCAATATATAGTTAAATGATTCATTACAACGACATGTTATTATTATTAAAATCATTGAAGTATGGGAGGAGGAAATTGATACAGGAAGAATTATGGTCACGATGACGCGATCTGTTATAGTATTCAATACGTATATTATTCCTGAAAGTGAACGCCTTGCGACAAAAAAAGACTCACGTCTACGGAGACGCGAGCGACGACGTGTCGGCAGATATCAAATTATCATACTATGCGGAAGACTTTTTTTCTATACATAATATTGCCATCGAATATACACAAGAATTAAATTGCTCACTACGTCAATCTTTTTTTTAATTTTCTTACCAACATTTTGTAATAAACTGTGACAAACAAAATATTTAGCCTACACTTTATTAACAATATATATGACTTTGTTGATATACTTAATGCTTGCGAACGATAAATATTTTAATTTGTTTTGGTCAATCTTTTTTATTGTTGCACTTGAGTAACGCAAAGAATCATGTTGTATTAGGTTTGGTCTGGTTTACTACCTGGAAATTTATTACAATATGTGGGATTTAGTAGTGTATTTATTGTTTGATTATTATTTTTGGAAGATAATTGATTTACTGAATTTCATATAAACAATTTGTCTTAGCGAAGAGGTACTTTTTTTTATCTCAACCAGTCACAAATTGATTCATGATCTAAAAGGTTTTTATTTGACATTTCGAAAAGTGGAAAATGAGTGTTTTATTTTCAATTATCTTGAAACGAATCATGTGTTGTTTATTAATATAATATACACTAGCGAAAGCAAATCATACCATAATTACATTATAAATTCACTCAGGTAAGAGAGACACAAGTGTTCTCCACTGGGAGAGATTTTGAGCCAATGGAGTAAATCCCTACTTCTCATGATGTTTTTATTACCTATATAATTTTCTTGTTAAAGAAACATAGTCTACCCTATAAGTTGACTTTTTGAGCTTTTGCGAAACTCTTATGTGCATCATGCTTTTGGAAATTGTGTAATCAATTACTTATTCTGTGACCAATCATATATGTATTGTGCCCTTTATACCTACGCTACGTATCTAATAAATATTAGTAAGTTCTTGATGCCCTTGTAAGTAAGATTTACTTACCGATGATTCATAGAAAATCCTGTTCCGTGCAGCTTAGATCAAATCATTAATAAAAGCTTCTGATTACAAAACAAATCAGCATTGTTCAGTGAGTAACCTCAACATTTTCATTGTTAATGTAAAATACTGCGAAATCTTCCACATAACTAACTATTACACAAGCTATAATACATAGGTTCTTCGTAAATCAAAAGTTAATTCATTCATATGAATGTAATCTTACACCATCATTCATGTGTAAGTTCATCCATAATAATTATCCATTCATCTTATAATATTATGATTGCATATGTAGTATCAATACTGTTCTTTGGATTCACCAACAAACAATAGATCTTAAAATCTATTCTCATAACCCCTGAGTACCTTGTAAAAGTAAGATTCCAGTTTGAAAAAATAACAAATTTTAAGATTTTTAACATTTTCAATGAACGATGAGTTGAATGTGAGAGGAATGGTACTCGGAGTCGTGGTCGCCAAGGATTAATCAAGACAAGATTATAATTATAAACCGGATCCCGTTGGGCGGACACGTATTTATCACATTAAATAGGAGAGCCTGTATGAGGAATCGCATGATAGTGACAGTTTCGAAAAGTACCTATATAAAAAGATAGGAGTCATTGGTGTTCGATCCTTTTTGCCTACCCCGCAAAAAAAGCTTAATGATGAATGTATTTATTTTGACATGGAGAGGACAGCTTGCATGCCTATTGCATGCTACTGAATCCGCTGGTTATTCTTCTTAGGGGAAGAGCCGTGATTATATATTATTATGTATGCAGATAATAGAGATAAATAATGCCCATAATCCATGAGTTAATAGTACTTATGTATCATCAGTTTGATTTTCCATAATCCATGAGTTAATAGTACTTATGTATCATCAGTTTGTTTTTTTTAATATTACATATCTACATGCATATTTCGCAAGTTCAATACGTTGTGTAGAACAAAAATACAATCTGTATAAGTAGTAGTAAGTTTTAAGTAATATGTTTTCTTTGAGTTGAACGCTTCAAACGAGCAAATGACACGATCAATTACAAATATTACAATAAATCATCAATTTTTTTTACAAGAAAAGTTAAATGTTAGGAAAACAGGAAGAAATCAGATTTCTTTCATTTAGTGAAATTTTGTGATTTTTTAAAAATAATTGGACTTTTTTGTTGATAATTTTATATGTGAAAATATGTACCTACCATCAAATACTGCAAATAATTAGATTTAAGGCAATCTCTAAACGTTAATACTTTACGTTGAAATGTGTTATATTGCTGAACATAAATATTGTTCATGCGAAGGTTGACAAGCATCGAATTGATAGTCTCCCAACATCTTTACAAAGTTCTTTTCAATGAACGACTCGATGAACTTTACATTGTTAATCTCTGGACAGCTTAACATTGTTCATATTGCGAAGGCAGTACTACTCATTCAACGATATTATCTTCCAATATTTCTAATGCAACCTTGAATATGATACAATTATTATTAAATACTTTGAGCTTTACTTAAATTTCAATTAATCATCTCGTGTGCTAGTTTTTTAAATTATTGCCGGATCAAAAAATATATTATGATAAATATAGGAAGCTATATCTCAACTCATTTATTTGGAAATAAATAAAATAAATGTTTTGTTGTTCTATGCGATTTATTCACGAGAGAGACGTCTTTTGTCTTGTCAGGACATTGTCAATCGAGTCTTGTTAAGACAACTGCATGTAATGAATGTGCGGGTCATGCTGTTCGTACGAATAAACTGTGATATATTGGAGACATTATAAATATAAAAAAACTTGCAATTGTGCGATCTAAGTTTTTTGTGTAAAATTATAGACAGGTACATCAATTTAATTTTTGACTCTGTCCATCTACAGTGCCATTATCTTAGCCAAATTCCTGCCGAAAATAAAATTTATGCAGTGAAAGTTAGTGTATTTTAATTTAATCATTTTGATATAAGTTAAAAAGAACTTTCATATAGTTACCAGGCAAAAAAAAAACAATTATAGGTAGGTACCTATGCATATTTCAAAATTAAATAATGATAATTATAAAAATTAATAATTTTAGATTTCCAGTATTAAATTAAAGCAGTTTATTTACTTAAAATTACTTTTTTTTAAGAAAATACATATAAAGTTAAAAAATCACAATGCAGTTGAATAATAATATAAGCAATACATAAAAATTAAAGGTACGCACCTGTATAAATATGGTCTACATACTAAATACTTTTTTTTACTTAATTTCAATCGTAGCAATAATTTTGGCATGTAATTTAAATTTAAAATAACCCGAATCAGAATGTAATCAATCATTTTTAATTAAGTTATTACTTAATTAACTTATCAGAGCTTTTACTTACAAAAACCAATATTAAAACCACGCCCTTCATCATCTTTCGTCACGGCACTTCTTTTAAAAGCTTTAATAGCTGGGTGACGTAGATACAAAGGCAGGTAAGTGAAATTACAATATTATTTTCAAGAGAAAGATACTCTAGAAAAAGACATTGTAAAAAAAATCTCATTTAGATTAAAAAATACATTTATTATTAATGTTAAATATTATTTACATTCAAGTAAGAGCTGTATTTGAATGATGTTACGCAAAAATGCATTAAGCTACACAAATTTCAAATCCAGCCATACCATCATGATTTCTTCAGCATGCAGCAAAGGTTAGATAATATGTTATTGTCCGAAACTCCCAGCAAAAAAGTGCGTCTTCAGCTCTCTTTTAAAGTTCTCTCGATTCACCTACTCACGCAGATACAGAGGCAGCTTGTTCCAGCATCTGGTAAACATTTGTATGGATTACGAGTTAAATCATGGAAGTAGAACCATCAATATGTTGGGTTCGTGTTGCTCGAAATAAAAAAAAATCATAGAAGAGTTTTGAAGAGGAGTTTGACGCCGGTGTGGGGCGGAGGTAAGACTCTTGCTATTGAATCACGAGTTCCCGGGTTCGATTGCCGGCCAGGGCAAAGTGAAGACAGACCTTTTTCAATTTGTCTTAGGTCTGGATGTTACATGAATATGTGTAAAGTGCGTTGAGTTTATCGTTGCGTTAGTAGGTAATTATTATAATACAAGATTATATATTAGTTTGTGACTAGCTCATGCTTTGTGAATTGTCTATGCATGTTATGTTAAGTTTATCTAGCAGTAGAGAGACAAAATGCAAGCAATAAGAAAGTAAGTCATTTTAATTTTATAGTTTGCTACATTGTTAAATAATACATTTTACCTGTATGTGAATGAGAAAAAAAAATCCGAGTGTGATTCATCAAAATAATATTGATTCTATCATTTTTGACAGCCGATGTAAACAGTGAAGAAATAATAATAACAACAATATAATAGTTACACATGATTAATGATTTATATAGATCTCATTAGTAATATTTATCATTCAAACTATTTTGTGAATGAAACCGTTGTGTAACGATACACGCTAGTATTATCGCCAATACAACGAGAACTGTTTAAACATTTTA
This sequence comes from Athripsodes cinereus, assembly GCA_947579605.1. Classification (NCBI taxonomy): domain Eukaryota; kingdom Metazoa; phylum Arthropoda; class Insecta; order Trichoptera; family Leptoceridae; genus Athripsodes; species Athripsodes cinereus. The sequence continues at coordinate 7,708,312 of OX388306.1, read as the reverse complement.
TATAACAGAATATTTATTTACTTATTCAACCACTTATACAAATCGTTACACACACTTGATCAGCGTAAATGGTGGTAAAATGAAAGAAATTACTTGGCACTACATATCACTCATTTTTTAAATCATATTTTGATTTTGAGCCACTCTACATTTCAATATTAACATATTATGTTATTTCTTTTTTTTTGTATACCTATCTATTGTTTTTCTCTGTTTATATGAATTATTTATCTTGACTGTTCCTTTTTATTTGTTTTATTTGTAAAGGCTGATACAGCCGTCTGTTATGTAAATAAATAATTCTACTCACCGATAGTTAACCAATTTGAATAGGTATTAACTAGATAGGTATGTTGTATATGATACACATACATATGTGAACTTCCTAAAAGAGTCCATGACAAAGAATTTCGATGCTTTTGAATCGACTCAAGACTTATGTATAGTTATGTTTTATTCTTGTAACATTTTGGATAAATTATCTGACTGTTTTATAAGTTCAAGTAGTTTTATAGGAATTGTATCATAAATATTAAATAAAATAAGCACTTTCACAAGAGTATCAACTTAATTAGATTTTTTTTGTATCGATTGAGTTTCATAATATAAACTCAGTATTATTACTCCATAAAACCCGTCTCAAGAGCGCAGGGGAGAAATCAACTTCCACCAATTAATTCATCTCTTCCAACGACACTTCTAGTGCTCTGATATTATATTCATAAAAATAGTTTATTGTGGACGTCCAAGCCATCGAAAATCTTACAAATGTAAAATCACGTAAATTGAATTTTATTATCATATTATTTTTCTCCAAAATGTAATAAAATGCGTCACACTTTTCAAAACATCCGTGTTTGAAATGAAGGTAATATTTTTCAAGTATGTACCTAGGTACCATAAAATAAATACATTTATACCTATATTAATTCATTCAATTGTGGTCTTATAAATCTTGCGTCTACATAATATAAGGTATGCTTTATTATGCATTATTGGGTGTTGACATTTATTTTGTATTATGCAAATACAGTATTTAAAAAATCATCGAAATAAATCATAAAGAGGTGTCACGGTGATAGCAATGTATTATCACAATGATGTAACAGATATTTGCGTCTATTTTTATGTATATCCGTAATTAGTCGAGACATAGAGAACATAATAATAACTATACTAGGTCTCATTTTTTTTATTCTTTTAATTTTTTTTTTCTTTTTGAAGCTGGAGTTTAAAAATTTGACATAATCATGAGGCAAAATGATAAAAATTTGTAAACACTAAACACGAATAATACATCTGATCATGAAAGAACATGGATAGAACTGTCCCAAATGTTTGAATTATAGTGTTGCAAGTTCTTATGTAAATAGTGTCCATCAATTTTGTCATTTCATGGAAAAGTGTGTGGGTACTTTTGTTTACTATTCTTTAGGCATTCCACCCAATATTGAGTGATTGTGCCGTAATAAACCATAAAATTATTTTGCAAAATATCATACCGCAACTCTTTATTAGAACGAGCACAAAACCAAAATTTTTACAACGCTACGAATGTATCTATGTAGCTACTTCTATCTACAGGTGACGTGTAATGCGTGATATTTTTATTCTGGAAATATTATTTTGGAGGGACGGATATGTAGGTACCTACTTATGCTACCTGCAGTTAATGCTGATTTGAAAATTTGATATTAATTTCCTCTGCAAAACCAGGTTAAACTATTCTAGTACATATAAGTAACCTTTATGGGGCAGGATTAAAAGTGTACAATATTATTTAGGCCTGTAATTTATTATTATTATGTATTATCACACACAATAAGTGAATTGTGCAATGAAAATATAATCTATATATAGCCTTATGTCATCATGATGAACTATTTAATGCTATGAATGTCAACTACATAGATGTAGGAATTAGATTATTGTATAAATGTATTTATTATTTATTCTTCATTCTAAATATTATTTCTTTAACTCTTTTTTCTATTAACATACATACATACTAACACGCCGCTTCATTTCCTTCTATCCTTGCATACACCATTCGCTTCCGTCACAGTCATACAATTCCTCATGCATGCTCTCCTATCCAATGTGCTCAACACATGACCGGCCTATAGGATCTAGTTTTTATGATCTTGCCATTTGACTCTTGGACGGCCGCGTCTCTGTGCACCATTTTTTTTTCAATTTATATTAACTTTGAAGAAGTTATGGGATGGAATATTGAGTAAAGGTGTTGATTGTATTATACGGGATGTTTGCCGAGAGTCTGATATTTTAAGGATATTCAAAAAATTCCAAACAGGAGTAAGTGACGTGTTCTTAATTAAGACGTATTATAATATAATTATTTTACTACACATCATAATGGATAAAATTATAATTATGTTAAAATCTTAGACCACCTTGTTCGTACATCTTTGTATTTACCACATTAATATATTTTAATAAGGGAGTGACAATTATTATTATTTGTGTCGGAGAAAAACAACACTATGTATTAAAATTTTAGCCAAAACGACTTTTCAATATGATGTAAGCGCGTTTTTTTTGTGATATCCATAGACAAAAAGTGATGCCAAATTTTTGGTAAAAGCAAAACAAAGCAGTTTTAACTTGGCATAGTTTAAATGACAAATGTTAGATAACATCAACCGAGATCTAGAGGAGTTAAATGCTTTAGACGACTGGCAATCCACTGCTTAAGGTAGAAAAGCTTGGAGATCTATAGTTTTGGAGACAAATGCCTTACCAGGGGTTTTCGGCCATCTGAAGTAAGAAAGTATAGTTAAAGTGATAAAAAAGTGAGAACAATAGTTGTAAGCAAAAACCTACAACCATTTTTAACAGTTAATTTAAATAAGAAAGCATGTGTAGAACTAACATAATTATGTAGAAAAAGCTTAGAATATCAAAACTGAAAAATGACGTTTCATGACACAATGCAGTTTTTCTCTGACCTATAGATGTGAACCATTGTAATATCAAAGTTGTCGTATGAACATAGGTGTAAACAACAACATTGACATCCCATTCAAGACATTTATATATATATTATGCTCACCATTATATTATTGCAATCTACAAATTATATTACCATAAAATATTATTAATAAAACCATTGTACCATCACGATTACCATCATAAACAAACCTCATATTATGTAAGTATATAAACTATCATGATTTTCAAAGAGTGGGTATTTATCTATTTATGCTTATATATTATATTTATTTATGAACTGCTTCTTCTTACTTATATCCTGTAGAGTCCCTGGTTGTGAAAAGGTCACCCATTTTTTTCTGAATGTTCTCGAATGTCCTGTAAAAGGCAGGTGTTCCTAAAACCATACATATAAGACAATAATATTCAACAATGATCTATCCTGATGTCAATTTTTTTATTGGCATGGAGCGGACAATCTACATATATATTAAAAGCAGTGTGTCTGATTGAGATGCAAAGGACTCCTGAGATACCAAACTTCAACTGTCATGCCATTTCCTTGTTGGTCTTTTAGGTTGGTGGCTGCCTTCTCAATTCCAATCATTATTATGGGCTGAACACAGGTTTTACAGATTCACACTTTAATTCTTTAAATCTTATGTTTACTTTTCAGTATCAGGACTCAGCATCAGGACAAAATGTCGCTTGTTCAATGCGTGCATCATCCCAATCCTTCTATATGGCTGCGAGTCTTGGCACTTAACCAAGGATCAAGAGCGGAAGATACTAAGCTTTGAGAACAAGTGTCTTAGAAGGATTTTGGATGTCAGATGGTATGAACATGTTACAAATGATGCTGTGCGCCGGCGCACCCAGCAGAGACCTGTAATCTCCGTAATACAGGAGAGACGATGGTCATGGCTGGTACATGTTTTGAGAATGCCTAATGATAGTTGGCCAAAAAGAGCACTGTTCTTCCGTCCGCAGGGGTTCCGTCGGCCCAGGCGTCCCTCTTTCACAATATACCGTTCCTATGACAACGATATTAGAGCGCAAGGAATGTCGTGGAAAGAGGTGACGCAATTGGCAAAGAGACGCTCTGAATGGAGGAGGCTGGTTTCTGCCCTGTGCTCCCGAGAGGAGCGTTGAGGGCGATGAATGAATTACTTTTCAGTCCCTCAAGCACCCTCCTTTAGTGGTTTGCCCACGAACTTCATCAAAGAGATCATCCTGATTGAAGATTTTTCTTTCGCTATTTTGCTTTGCTAATTTTAAGAATTTCAATATCTTTTACGTGATTTTACACAAAAACTTACTAATCTACCTATGTTATTCTGGCATTTCTTTGCAGAAAATTATCAACGATTTAGTTATCAATAAAGTATTAAGATATTATAAACCGTTCAGTTCATTTTCTTCTTGGGTACAATCTTACAATATTTTGGATACAAGCTGGAGTCTCAGTGTCATTATTTAATGTACCACAGTGTATTACCTACTCATTTACATTTTGAATCGTCATTGGAGGCGCGACAGATGATATACATGCGTAGATATCAATGATATATAACATTGTTATATCTACACATACTATGTCTTATATTATAGCACACATCATTGAATATATTATAATATGTATTGTTTGTGACGTATGTAAGTATTACTATTAGTTGATATACGAACTAGTACCAGGTGTACGTAATATTATGAACAATGGGATCGGTTCTTCTTGTCGGGTTGTCGAATTTTATTTTCTAAATCTTGAATACATAAGTTTGTTTTTTTTGCCTTGAATATTTTATTTTCATATTATTATGTATGTGATGGTGAAAAATATACCTATTGCAAAAAACGTTTTATATTTTATATATTTTTCATAATTGATTTTTAATAATTTCACATGATTTTGAATACTTCAATATTTGTCGTGTATAAAATATTTTACAAATAAAACAATTTTATATAAATTTATTTTCATCATATCAATTTGAACTTCATGTTAAAATCCACAGCTTAAAAAGCTTACATGGTTAAATTAAATTTTTGAATTAAGCTTTTTCAATTTTTTCAATAAAACAATTTTCATTAAATTTATTTTCATCATATCAATTTGAACTTCATGTTAAAATCCACGGCTGAAAAAGCTTACGTAGTTAAATTTCATATTCAAAGTGATTATATTTTCTTCATATCTAAGGTCGTGCTCATCTCATGTTTCAAATATTCACAAAGCGACAGCGACCCTGTATGTGTGTAGATGAATATACAATTAAGTATGATAGTACTATAGAACCTACAAACATTCTTTTAATAATATGTACTTGTATTATGCATTACTAGAAGAATGAAAGATCATGTTTGATCTAACATTTAAAACGATGTTATCGCCCGCGCGTGGCCAATCCTTCATTCAATTCGTCTTTGGCACGTGTCCTTTACATACAGTTATAATTCAATGAATATTACGATTGTTATTCTAACAATTTGTTTATGTACAAAAAAGCATTCCCGGATCTGAGAATACTTTCTAGCCACAACTTATTATTAAAAATATATATGTAATATAATATGTAACTAGTGCTTTATTTTTTTTTTGTTTTAAGATTTTTATTTCACACTATTGTGCTTAGCACATATATTATTCGAGTAAAGTATGCATAACAAGCATAAACTCATCTATGTATTTTTATTTGAAGACATTGAAGGTTTAAACACAACATTTTCTTGTATTCCTCGGGAAATAGGTAGAAAAGAAATTGCCACTAATGGTACAATACACGCACATTTCCTCAAAATTTTAACATTTTTGTACATTGTCACTTCAGTTTACTCAATTTGAAAAATTCTACGATATACGAAAAACAAAAATTAACATTCTTTAGAACTTATTTAATATTTCAATAGTTTAAATGCAGCGATTTCATTCAACATAAGCTATTTGACTTTCATATAGATTACAATGTTATAAAACGATGATTTGCAAAATGAATATATAATCAATATTTATACATGCTTTACCTTGAAATTGTTGCACATTAATATTAAAGTGATACTTAATTAATTTCGAGGGCGTTCTTCCAAAAATTCTTGATCTTCTCTGTACCTACGTACCCATTGTTACAAAACATCTTCGGCTTGATCTTCCAGTTTGTCTAGTGCCATTCACGATCTCTGCAGCGGTAGTAAGTAGTGTTGGTTAGATCAAGTATAGAAGTTGAGAGTTTGTAACAATAATGAGTTGAAGATCTAGATCACGATAAATAATATTATTAATAATAAGAATAAGACACATAGATCACTCAGTGTAGAACTATTGCAAACACTTTATTTAAATAATTTTAGTTAAAAAAAACATGAACTTTTTTTTATTCCGACAATATTTTTTTTTAACATTTATCGAAAAACTCCAAAAATTTAGAAAATTATCTTATTTATTATTCATCATTTAATTTATTTTTGTGTTCCGTAATATAACCATGTACCTACATCATTGTTTTGTACATATCGTTACGTTTAAAATTTATATGTAACTATTGAAATAATTTAATGCATTAAAATTTTTCTTATATTTCACTTCATGATTGTTAGAACACATGACAATTAGTTAGATAATTTAAACTTCAGTCCATTATATAATTAAATATACTGGGAACAAGTATATCGTTGCATTACATAATCCAAAAATAAAGTCAGTTTTTGAAAAATTAATGACTTTTATGAATATTTAATATATTACGATAGTTGCTATTGTTACATACTAATTTAATAATAGATATCCTGAAGAAGCATGACCTAAATAGATCATTGAGTTGGGTAATGATATAATGATTTAATGAATTTATCTTCAAGTTATTATAGTACCTATGAACAAAATATATAGAATGTTGATAATAAGACGTACAACAATGTAAATAAATCCTTTTGAAAATAGTAACAATGGATCTTTAATGGATTTATACAAAATTAAAAATTGTTGGTATTGTTACTAAAAGGTTTCGTTCTTTATCACTCATTTCGAATAAAATTGTATGAGAGAGCTTACAATGTTCACTTGGAAATAAGTTTAAACTATTTAGGCTTTTTAACTGGTTGCATTTAAAAAAAAAGTACATGATAGTAATTGCAATAAATATTAACATAAAAAAAGTCTCTGATTATGAATGAGATGTATTAACCATCACTTTTGTTTTTGAGCTTTTACGATTGATAAATTAAATAAATCTCATAAGCATAGATTAAAAAAAAAAACAAATAAATGTGTTTACTAACTTGAATTATTATGGTTAATCATAATAAGTACAGCCCGAATAAATCAGAGCAAATCCGATTTAACAACGTGACGAAAAAGTAAAAACAAAATTATTTGTGCTTTCAATTAACTCAAATAATAATCCACCATCAATCCTTTTGAGCATTGTTATAACAAATTCCTGATAAAATCGTCAATTTTACGCTCTTAAATTATGAATAAAATGAGTTGTTATTCCTCGTTACCTACGACTTCATAAAAACTAAATTGATGAAATAATTACACTGCTGACAATAATATCCATATTATTATTACGGTAGATGTTTGCGTAATAATTTTTGTATCAATCAGATTGTTTATCAATCACGATGTATTAGTTTATTATATTGCAATAAAACTGATTGTGCAATAGTTTGACAATCAGATAAGACGACGTGATGTCCAAATAATTATAATGATGATGTAAAAGTTTGCACTGGTAGAAGACTTACTGTTTCTGAAGGCAATGGTATCAATCCATATTGATGTAAATTTATACTATCGTTACAAAATTTTGTTCTTTTATTCAATTCTTTTTCTAAATATTTAATCATCTTATCTTATCATAAGGTTGTTTTGATAACCTGAAGCAAGGATTTCCAATTTTGATTTCATATATATTTAATTTGGAAATGAAAATTCTAATGTTTGATTTATTTTGAAAGTTATATCCAATGTTTTTCTGTAACGTTAATAACAATTATCATTTTTTTTTATAAAATGATTAAAATTGTATACATACTAATATCAACTAGCTCTGCATCTCCTTTAAGTTGGAAAGCTAAAAGATAAGTCGTCTACTGTGATGTGAATTTAATGAAAATAAAATAATAAATAAATAATGCATATCGTTTATTTTATACTTAGAATGAACATTTAGATTTTAGATCATCCTGTTCGTGTCGTAAAAGAATAAAACGTCCAGATTGTTTTCATGAATAAATTGTAAGAATTTATGGAATAACTTTCGCTTATAGCTAAAATTAAACAAAACAAAAATCGAGCAGTAAAGTATTTATAACTAATTGTAGGTGTCTGGCAACTGTTTATTAAAAAAATACTTTACCGAAAATCTCACCAAAGTAAAATATTTTCACGATATCGTTTAATCATTCCGACTACCGACATTATTAAGAAGAAAAAAATTGGCTCTCGATGTCATGAATCGTTGCGTTGCGACACCGTTGGACGAACCAAACAACCTTCAAACGAAAATAATTAGATCGATACAAATTACTTATCGACGCTTCAATTTATTATTATGTAAAAGTGAATTACTTGCTCTTGCTTGACGGTGAGGAGACGCATTGCGTGCGTGAAAAATAAATATTTGCTCTTTCAATCTCTTCTTACTTTAATGTTGCATTAAAATGTGAATTAGAATGGAAAAGTTGTGAAATGAACTTTTTACTATCCATTGCACAATTCATTCCATTTATTTTTTTAATTTATCGATCTATTTCTACCATCAAAGCATATCTCGTAAGTGAAGAAGCCTGCGAGATAAAAGTTGCAGCTTTTACAGCACAAATTTGTTTAATTTTTTTTATATTTTTTTTTTTTTTTTTTAAAAAAGATATATCTGGGTTTTGTTATAAACCCAAATACAACCTTATACACCTTTCACAGTAAGCTAAAAGCTTGTGTCGTGAAAGGGGAGTTTGCCGGCACCTGGGATCGAACCCCGGACCCCTTGATCACAAGGCCGCGACTCTACCTCCAGACTACCGACGAAATCGAACTTCGAAATCGAAATCGAACTACCGACGAAATATTGATGAATGTGTACCATCATCGGTGGAGGTCGGTCGGTGGATGGCGCTGGTAGTAGCTGCCTGAAACCTCTGACGAATCATTTTTCAAAATTAAATATTATTATCTTATAGTTGTTCAAATTAACAAAATTTCAATACATTTTTAATTTTCAATAGTTATATAAAGTTAAATTTTTGGGTGTTATTATTTTTCAACGAGTAGAAAATTTCAAATTTAAAAATGTGAATAAGTGAATAATATTTGTGATAATTAATAATACCTACCTTCAATTGGAACTCACATAAAATTCTCGCATTTAAGTCAAATTTGTGACAATCACAAGTGTTTTCAAAATTTAAAATAGTTAAATAAAAATAATAGGCGCCCTTGAGACGGTCTAGGGACTGTTAAACGGCGTCAAAATAAAATCATCCATAATCATCATCATCATCATAGCATCTTCCAGAAGTAGGGTAACCTGCGGACTAACTATATGTAATAGACATGCAAATCAGCGATAAAAAAGACATACTTCAACTGGCATACGTCATCGCTTAGCTGAAGATATTGTAGTGAAGTGGAAAAGAGTTGAAAATTTATTCTTTTATAGCACAGTGCACAACTAAATGAAATTTTCAAATGGTAACTTATTAAATGCAGTTTAATATCAACATATTGATCTACATAAATTGTTATCGTTTTAAACACCTAGTCCATGAAAATGACCAAAAAAAATTTTGTCTCTTAAAAATACTTTATTTTAATATCCCCATAGTTCTATGGCCTTGTTCCAATCACAAATATGACTTTACGTTACAATAAATGCATTTTGATCATATCGAAAGTAGCGATAAAAAATGGTTACTCTTTCATTGCAGTGACTAAACTCAGTTGTAAGTAGTGCAGATATCACTTGGTTATTACAAGTGTTTCCTAATTTTGATAGCAATGTTTATTTTTAACACCGTATCAAATAATATGTTACGTGATTCGATCAAAATATAAATTGAATGTAGATGTCACAACAAATTCTTCTTATGCGTTATATATTATTTGTTGAAGTTGTTTAATTTATAATTTGCAGTGGGTACATTACAGCTGATTGCAAATGATGTCGTGGATAAAGTGCAAAAAATGATGTTGGCAATATTGCAGAAAATAAGATTCAGAAATACGATAACACTGTGACATTTTACTAGTTAATAAGTAGGATTAAAATAATATTATTGTTTTCTTTTATCTTTTTGATGACAATTTTTCAATTTATTAAAAGTTATTAAAATAATATATTATATGGACGTTGATCCTTGATGAAATGTAAAAAGTTTTCGCGGCGGCAGAACTGCCATCCACACAGCATTATACAACCTCTCCTCTCTGATAAGTCTCCATATGATCAGTCATGGTCACACAAAAACTTAACAGTCTAATGCCGGGAAAAATTCACCTATCCAGATATATAGGATATCAAAGGATTAGGCTCAAAACGCGGGATCAAAATACCAGCATTCTGCCTGAAATATCTGTGTTCAAAAACTTTTTTACAATATTACAAGTGTTTATTATAATAGATTTTTGAATTTTAATGTACAAATTAGCCGGTAAATCTAATTTTTGTTAATTATTTTTTAAAGATTTCGGAGTTACCCCTGTAGCTGACATGACTAAAGGTATTATATAAACGGATCTAGAATGCCAAATATTTTTTATTTCTCCTGCTAGTTCTGTATATTTACGTATTTTTTCTGCGACGGTTGTTTGTATATTATGTGTATTTGGGACAGCGATATCTATTAGGTACGTTATTTTATTACGTTTATCATGTAATACTTAATCGGGTCTATTATGATGTATTTGTCTATCTGTTATTATGGTTTTATCATTATAGAGCCTGTAATTTTGATTTTTATTGACATAGATTTTACCATTATGATTTTTTTACAGTATCACCAACTGCCACTTGATAGATGCGTATTTTTACTGTTTAAATTATGCGTTTCGTCATAAAATCAAAATCATAAACAACAAAATTCGTTAGTAAACACTTAAAATATTGTTCAGAGAAGTGTTGTGAACGTATAGCACATTAAATTTTAATGAACTTTATGTAATTTCCTTGGAAATTTAAACTACGTAACAAATTATTACCTTTTACTGGTATTGATAATTTCATTACATTACTCTTTGAATCAGTGGTTCCCAAAGTTGATAGGGCTCCGACCCATCTTGGGACCCACCTTTTAGCTGTCTTAGAGAAAAGAAGTCATAAATATTGGTAATACTCAGATTCTCTAGAAGCGAGTCATGGAACTACTTAATGCTCAGGGCTCACTCAATATTACCCATAGTTTTGGAAACACTGCTTTAAATGCTTTGTCTTCAAGCTACTGAAATAATGAGAGAATTTTATGTCTTTCTTCGACAAAGACTATAAACAATTAATGCGTATAAAATGAAATACTAGTAAACAAGTTGATATTTTGCTTGAATCTCATACTGAAAGACAGTAGTTCATTTTGGATGCTGTAATATATTATAGTAGAAACCACAAACTTGTTATAAGACTTGTAATAATTGATTTATAGCAATAAATCCGCCAGTTATACGGTCATCTCTGTATAGAGAAATTTTATGACAATGTGTTTTTACTGCTAGTACTGGATTCTTATTAAAATATTATTGTTATAAATACTTATTGATGATGCGAATTTAACCAAAGTCAATAAATCATTCATATATATTTTGTGGATGGTATTATAATGAGAAAAAAATATGAAAAAAATGTACTAAGTGCTAAATTGAATGATATTCAAACAATCACTTGATTTTCAAATAAGATAATGATAAACATGTATTTTTCATTTGAAATTCATCTATCATTCAAAATTAAGTCATTCGCTCATACCACCAAGGCATTTCCCACACGTGGGGAAGCCAGTGAAAAAACTACACATAATAAACATGCAAGTCGTCCTCTTTGTGCAATAAGAGTAAAGTCATTTAGAATGGGAGTCATACCTCATCAACTCACAAATTCATCTAGTAACACATAAAATTACCTGGTTGTTATTTTTCGGGTTTGCCATGTCTATTTTTATTATGTCAAAGGTTTCGGTGCACCTGCTGGCCCCATCTTCAGGATATGAATGAAGATGGCGAACCCTAAAAACAACAACCATATAGAGAAGATCTTCATGAAAACTTTCAATTCACGTCTATAAATTTTTTTTTTTTTTATGAATGTATTCACACATTTCACTATGCTTAAATCAATAAACTTTTTTTTAAGTTTACCTAAATCAAAAGTATAATTATATTGAATTAAAATTTAATCCATAACATTAATTAAACAATAATTATATTGATAATCTAATACAGATTCCGTTGTTGACCAAGAGTAACATCCTGTTGTTGCAATAAATTAATCAACTATGGAATATAGATTTCCGTAGCAAAAGGCAATGTTCTTGCATCAGTTGTACGAAGAAAAAGAAATTACTAAACAACCGATAGTTAACACTTCACGATCACAAGTTTTTTAAATTTTTTTTGAAAAATCTCTTAATTTTATCATTCTGTCTATACCATGATGGCATCCTCTTAACTGAGGAAGCCAAACTTGTCTTTTTGCATCTAATAAACATATTATACCTACGTTAAAAATTACTTTTAAGATATACAACATATTATTTTATTCAGCGTTGGTGTGCCAACTACTACTACTTCTACTACTATACAATTACAGCAAATCTCAGAAATGGGGTAGCCTGCAGACCAGGTGCATGTAATAAACATCCAAGCTATCTTCTTCGTGCCAACAAACAACTAAGACATTCAGGATGTGTGGCAAACCTCATAGCTAAAATCCTATTTTATTTATTGTAAAAAAATCGGTATTCCATTTTGTTCAACTGTCAAGAGTACCCCGTTTTATATTGATTCAAACTAAAATAAGAACGTTCCAAAATTTTATAATCAAGTTCACATGAACTAAAATTCATATTATATATGACACAAATTGTGTATGACTCTAAGTAGGAACAATTTTAGAGTTTTTAGAATACCAATGTAGACTAACTTAAATTGAAACGTTACTTTTTTAATTAGTGCAAATTAAAAAGAAATATAATATTTCATAGTAAGGTAGCGAGTTTTCTTAGTCCATGCAAAGAAAACGTAAATTTTTCTCTTCATACCATAAAATAAGTCAAGCAATTTATTGTTTTTGTGTGATGCTTTCCTCAAACACGAAAAATAAGCTCTTGTCATTAGACGTTAATAACAATAATAATAATATAATATTACTCCTCTACGAAGTTCTCTAATGATCCCTTATCTTACACTGTATCGACAGAAACATATAACAGAAACAACGACCAAGCAGTAGTAGGTACATATGTACATAAGTAAGAGAATATAATTTGTATCTATCTTGTAACCACTGCCGGCGATGGTAAAAACCTTCTTAATGATGAAGAGGAAATTGTTAGACAACACAGAAACTATTATTTTGTATTCTATCATTAATTATGTAATTTCGTCCGCATCAAATCAAACAATATTGCTTTTGAATAATAATTACTTAATATATAATAAAGATGTTGTAATCCTAAGAGTATGGATGTTGAAATTGATAAAAAAAATGTGCTTCTTTTGGCCGCTTGACAAGACTCCTGCAATTTTTGAAACGTTACGATTTAAATATAAAATGGAATCGAGTATTTCCATTTAGAGTAAAGTAGTTTTAATTGACCTTTATAAACTTCTTTTAACACATTAAACTGTCACAAAAGGCCTAGAAAAGACATCGTTATTTTATTTGATAGTTCCTCAGACGGGACTTGAACTCGCAACACTTGGAAGTATCCAGCGTGTGGTACTCATATTAGGTAAACCGTGATAATACCTGCACAACACATGTAGCTGTCATTAGTGTTTGTAAGAGGGACTCTCGAAGCCTTCAGTATGTCACCTGGTAGCTTATTTTATTTTATTTTCTTTTCTTTCACAAACAAAGACTTAGCTGGACAAAGCCTACTTCTCGAAAAAAACTGGATTATGGGTTCAAGTACCGTCTATGGAACTATCAAAATATAAAGTAACATTGTTCTTTCTAGACCTTTTTATCCTATTTTCATGTGTTAAATTAACTTATATAACCTCATACAATGGTTAGTTATTAATATAAATTCGATTTCATTAATGCGCAACCCATTCTGGATGTTTTATTTTTTATTGATAATGACCTTGCATATTTATCACATTCAGTAATAATTATTCTACTGTCCACCTCATTTGTAGGAATTGACGTAAAAGGATGGAAAGGTCATCAAAAAATTTCAGAGTACCTATATTAAAGACCATTAAAACTTATCGAGACTGCCAGATTAGTAAAAAAACATTGTCTTCAGAATCCAACTGTAAACCTGGTTAATGTTAGACAATGTTTCGTAGAATGTTTGGAACATTATGGTTTAGGATTCAATAGGTAAGGAAAGTCTTAACAAGGTAAAAATAACCCCTTAATTTGATATGTTATGCATTAGAAGAAAGAAAAACAAATGGAAATATGTTATGGAAAGGATCTTATCCTACTATTCTCGAAGTTTAGTACCTTGGGATTGTAAGTAAACTGTTTATGTACAAAATATGAGTAATTTGTATGGTCGGTTGTAACATTATAATGATTTACTTCTAATTATTACCCTAAGGTGTTTGCATCATAAGACCAGGCACGCCCTTCATGGAATCACTTACGTACAAAGAACAAGAACAAATTATTGCATATCTATGTACTCTATTGCAAATTATTTTATCTATGTTATATTGTGGGTACCTAATAATATAACATTCTTTGATAGTTCTTAGAGCTGAGTTTGTTGAGCCATTTTCACACTATAAGCTTTCCCTCTACAACATATTGGGCTGAACGCCAACGCACTTCCAATAAGTCGTTTCGTATTAATATTTTCCCGGGTGTACAAGGTACAAGCAAATCGCTTCCATTCAAAGTGATTTTGCAGCAATTGACTTCTTTTCAATCCACCATAATAATATTTTGAAAGATTATCGTTTTCTCGTTTTCGTGAGGCTCCCAAGGTGGAACCAGTACACCTGCATATAGAGAGGTCGCAGTTGCGATGGCTGGGTCTCGTGCTCCGCATGCCAGAAGACAAACTACATACCACTAAGATCTTTGGAGGCTGTGGGAGAGGGTAAAAAGACCGGTGGGCCGCCCTAGAAGAAGCTGGCAAGGGTAGGTGTCGAACATGTGTGTTGAAAGACTTTTGGTGTGGCCAGAGGTCCTGGCAGCGGCGGTGGATAGGGATCTCTGGAGGTGCAATGGGCCCCCGACTCAACTAGAACAAGGGGAAGAAGATGTATGTATGTATTATTATCGCCCAAAACATTGAGAATATTATGTTTAAAAAAATCTATTGGGCAGATTTTATCAAAATATTATCATTTCTAGTGAATCATCTCTCTCGTGTACAATTTATATATTTTTATTTGTTTGTGATATTTAAAATAGCATAGTGCAATTGCTAAATTTGTTTCATACTAGTTGGTGACTAGTTCCACGATGTGAAAAACATGTTCTAAATTACAGAATTCTTGTTTGTGTCGCAAGTTGCACTGAATATTTATAGCCTAATTATTTTGTGTTCATTAACGAATCAGATGATCTTCATGTACAATGCCTGCATACATTATTGTTGTGATTGAATATAATGAAGATACTCGATTCAACATACGATGTATTCTTGAAGTATGTTGAGTTAGTTTGCATAGTGATTTGGAATACAGAAACTAGTACATAGTACGACTTGTTAGTGGATCAAATTTGAATATTTTTACTATTACAACATCTGTGTCTAATGATCGTTCAATGCAGGTGTAAACATTTGTTTGCAGAGAACTACGTAGCTATATTCAAAATTCCTTTATTCCTTTTATATGGTCTTTCAGATCTCTTTTTTTCTTTATAAAATGAAATGTTTTGTCTACAAAATAGTCATTATCCAAATACCAATTAAACTCCAAACTGAATTTTCACAAAATATTTCTTTCATCATTATCAACACAATTGGGCTATATCCTGTCAGGGGTAACCAAAAAATATCGGGTGCTATTTACAAACTATAACACTCACACACTTTTTTTTCATCTCGTCTGTATGTCGGATGATTTATTAGGTGCCATTTAATGAAGAGAATTAGGATTGATTTTATAACATAACAATAAAACAATGCACCGTTCCTGTGACAACGAAATCAGAGCGCAGGGAATGTCATGGGAAGAGGTGAAGCAATTGGCGCAGAGTTGCTCTGAATGGAGGAGGCTGGTTTCTGCCCTGTGCTTCCAAGAGGAGTGATGAGGGGGATGATGATGATTTTATAATATATTTCAAGTTTCTCAGATAAAATTTACAAACGCTATCGATCTATGAAATTGCTTAAACTTTTAAGCATTGTATTATTGCAATTTTTGTTCTAATTGCACGCCTTCATGAAAATAATTGTAAAAGGTTCAAATTTACAATATGATTCTAAAGATTCTCAGTGTTGCAATATCGCATTATAATAATATTATTAATTCTAATATCATATTCATTCATTACCCATTCATCAAAGAACCTCCATATAACGTAATACCTAATAGACAGTGGCGGAACTAGACTGTTTCTAATGGACGTGTTTTAAAAACGCATTATTTTCTTATTCGCTCACTGTTTTCATATTTGATCCACGAATTTATAAAAATACCAAGCTTTTTCAAATTTCTTCTTTTTCTCGCAAACAAATTGTTGGTTAATTTACCAACGACTTGTTTGTGATAGGTTAATATTATAGATTCGTACTAATGAATCGTTTGTACTATCTCTGGTCCTAATCTGATAGTACGTACCAATGATATGTTGTGAGTATTTTTCTCAGTGTACACTCGGTCACCAAAATCTGTTGGTTTATTAATGATCTTGGTATATTAATTTTTGTATAGGGATTCTGAACCCCAAATTACATAATATATTATTATGAAATGTAAATTAAATTCGAAAAATGTTGCACTCATGCATACAATTGTAAGAGCATGCGTTAGTATTTAACATATAAGAATTTATGTATGTATGAAAAGAAGATGGTATAATTCGGACTTTCATTTGAATGACACGGGTACGACTCTATCCGCTGCCGAATAACTCCACCTTCACGACACAAACATATTGCTTACAGTAAGGGTATTTGAAGTGTTTTATTTTTACTTATTAAACATGAACTTCCACCACGTGCCATAGGTCAACAATACAAATTATAGCTGAGATCAAATACAAATTCGTATTTTATATAAAAAAAAAGTATTTTAATAATGTCAGTGCTGATTTGGTACCTAATTAACAAATATAACAAAAGACATAAAATGTCGAAACCTGGTCACTGAATTATAGTACACAATATAACTTTACATTATTTTTTGATTTATCTACATTAAATTAATGTATATTATATGGGAATGAAACTACATAAATGAAATGTAGGCATGTTGCACTTTTAGGCAAGTATAAAAATCACGCCACTGCTCGTATGAATACATCATTAAACACTCACTGGCAACATTGAACAATAATAATATTATAATAACTAATAATATCAAAATGTTAAGAGATGAATGATGAAGATCATTGATGTTTTGATATTATTTAACTATTATGGCTTCCTTAGCATATCAAATTGTCTATTAAAATACAATCATTGATATCCAAGACATACAACATATTATTATTCTATATGAAAGAGTTACAATAATAAACATTACTATTATTATTATTATAGATCTCACCTCGCATTAAAATTAACAATGATTTCTATAGAAAAGTTATGATGTGAACATATTACAAAAGTATGGATTCTATTGCATTCATTTATATTAAATTCATTCATTCGTAAAAATTGCCTTTATTTTGATTTGTATGTCGTGTAGTCTCCGCTAAAAAAGTCCTTCCACTCTTTCTGTAAGTTTTCAAGCATCCTGTAAATATCAGATTTTCGTGAAATATCACCTTTGAGACATTGAACATCTTGAAGAGTGCGAGACCAATTCTTTACCAGGTATTAAGACATTATACATCTTAAATCCAGCGGTGAGGTTTGCCACCCATTCTGAATGTCTTGATTTTGTATCGGCTCGTAGACGACAGCTTGCGTGTTTATTATATGCAGGTGGTCTGCTGGCTACCCCACTCGTGAGATATGCCGTGATGGTAAAGTGTGTAGAATATTTTTATTATATTTTTTGATTACTTATATTTTACTATATTTTATTTGTAGTATATTTTTTGAAATTTTGTAAATGGCGTGAGCCGTATATTTGATTAAATACATAAATGAATAAATAAATAAACCTCTTGAATTCAGCAACGGGTATGCCACTCATCCTAAATGTCTGAAACTGTATAAATGGCGCTCCGTTCTCTCTGCCTACCACACCTGTATCACGGTGTGATGGTATAAATATATTTTCAACGTTTATTTCCATCACATTTAGTAAATATAACAACATTACATTAGATCCATATTCTATAATATACAGTATATCAGAATTTAATTAAAAATAAATATAACACACAATCTCAATGGTAGATTCAATTTTCAATACAAAATTAATTTCTTTACGAGCACGTCGCCTCGCGTCGCCTGGTCAGTATTATATATCAAATACAAAACTAATTTAATATCCATTATAACTGACCTCGCACATCAATAATTTCATCACCCTAGTATCAACAATAGTTATATTTAATATAAAACAAGATTACTTCCGTCCTTATTTGAAAACCAATACAATAAATACAATGATTTTCATCTCGTTTCAAGAACAAACTTTAATGAATTCATGCGAATAAATGGTTTCATATAAACAGTATAGGTGAGCAAATTATAATATTATCTTAGTTTCCTATTGAAGATTGCCACAAAACATAGCTGTTTTTTTTTTCTTTCAACTTTCATTTATCTATAACTTTTTTCTTAATCAAATATTTTGTTTGCAAATGGCAACTTCTGATATTTATTTAATCTCTTAATACTTCTTTCGGGAGCACGCTGCATAGGGTGAAACGAATCCTTTCCAATCAGAACGATTTTGCTCCTACTGGATCATCTTCTTAGGATATTAATAAAGCACTGATGTTGTTATCGTTGTCATAGTAACGGTTTAATATGAGTTGTCAAATTTGTCGGATACTGTGAGGTTCAACCTGTCACGCTATTTTCTAACTTTTTTTATTTAACAGTTTTAGTCGTCTTCCTATGGATACATTGTAATGACCATAAAGATTCTAGTAAAACTTAGTTTATAACATTTAAAGTAAGCTCCAAACTTTTTGATCAAATTCTATAATTAAAATACCCATATAAATTTATTTCAAGTCACTTAGAATCTGAACTCAGAATGTTATCAATATGATAATAAAACCATTTTTAAATGAAATACATAAACTTGAATTACTATGTTTATTTGTAACATTAATTTAAAATACGCTATCGCGATTTCAGTGCACTTGCACCATTAACGAGCTTTTCAAGTCTTGAATAAACATAGTGATTCACGTTTAAATATTTGTCTAGAAATTGTTACATAGTTGATGCCTCTAAAATAAGTGAATTTTTTTATTTTATATACAGCACAATTTTAAATATAAGCCACTGTTTTTAACATAATTATGCATGTAATACTACTATATCAGTGAGTGAGTATTTCTGTCTGCTTATAAATTTGTACAAGAAAAGTCAAGTCATGTTCTTAATATGGCAATGTAGATCAAGTTGATTTGGCAGGATTGTAATTAATTTTCTTTTAATCGAACAAAATACCTTCACGTAAAATTACAATAAAAAAACATTGTAAGAATTTGTGCGTAGTATAAGTTACATATTATTTTTTAAAGTGGTGTTACAAGGAATGAAAAATAATTATGTAACTGTTTTGTTAAATATTTGGGCGCCATGTAAATATTCTCCCGTTCTGGTGTATCTTTTGTGTTGTGGTGATAAGTAAAATCGCATAGTAACTGAAAAAAATTAAATTAGTATAATTCATCACACATATTCAAAATATTTGTTCTTTGAAAGTTTTATTTTTATTTCTTAAAATTTGAAGTAAAGAATGCCGGAGTAATGTTGGAGCGCCGAGAAGGAGTAGTTAGAAACTGACTTAGTCTACTTTAGTACGGGATCACGCTCAGTTAGGTAGATTTGATGACATATTATGGTTTAAAATATTGTTAATAAAATATAAAAAATAAATAAATACATTTTCATAATTGCCAATGTTTCAGCGATGGAGCGTGCCACCTTCTTAAATTACATTTTTATGGCACGTTATTTTTACATGTTCGTGACAAAATAAATAAATGATATAAACGTTAATGAACGCATATTGAGGTACATGAAATTAATATAATGAATACTGCACTTATGGGATTTGCCATGATGGTTTACATAAATAGAAAAATAAAGCTCTCAAATTGAACTAAAGTGTGATTTTTATTTTATTTTATTTTCCTTTATTGGCATTTCTACAGGTTTTTACATAAATATAGTATAAAACAATTAGGTATAGTATTAACCCAATTACAGAATGCACAAATGTTTACAAATACTGTATATGATTAAGATTCCCAGATTAAAATTACCCATCTATGTAACCCAAAAATAAAAAACCCAAAACAATAACTTTAAAAAAATTCGAAAAAAAAAAAATTAAAATAGTTACAGAACTAAAAATACATTACATAGTCACCATAAAATAAGATAAAAATAATAAGCGTTAATGTAAGAAGCGCAAGATTCAATACGCCAAAAAATAATATGTAATAGTGACAAATAAAAGTAAAAGTAAATAGTTATAATTAAAACAATGTTTATAAAAATAATACCAAAAACATCAGCTAAAAATAAAAATAATAATCAAAGATTAAAAAATATATATATATATACATATACATAAAATAAAAACAATGGTCATTAGGAAAGGGAAGTATAGGAGACTCATCCCAAAGAAGGGATAAAGGTTTCCAAACTGCACCATCAACTCATCACCGCCGACTTAATACCAGACTTAAACTGTGAAAGACTGGAGTGATTGGTAAAGTGTTATTAATTAGGTTTACAACTGAATTATGTTTCTACATTCTCGACAAGGAAGTCCAAAACTCTCCATTTCGGTATCGATAACTTCCTAAATTAAAATATAATTTTACAATGCAACATACTCGTATGCAAAACAATAATGGCTGCATTCGCCCACTGCTTATCTGTGTAGATTGAAAATCTTTTTACATTGATGCTAAAGCGCATACTCATGCTTCCTGAATTAAAATTATTAAGAATATGTTTTGATTATCTACTCGTATAGTTAAATAATAGTCGTGATTGAAATTTATGGTAACAATCACAGGTGAGATAAATATAACAAATAATAATATAATATGTTATTTTGATGTCACGTTCACAAAATATTCCATATACGGTTGTACACCAGCATGATGAAAATTTACACCGAAAGTTACTTAAAGTCTTTGTATCTTTGCTCTTCTAGGTGATGATGTAGTTTAATAAATATTATTTTCTCACCTTATTCTTATGTAAAATGTTACCCAAACCTCGTGTGACCCATAAAACTTTCTGTAAAGTAATGGAATGGCAACATGATTCTCTTGCAATGTTCTTTTATCGTTGCTTATATTGATATTGTTATTGCTATTAAACAAGCGATGGTATCAAGTTTCACTGCGATTTTTTTGAAATGTAGAACAAATATAAATACCTATAATGTAGCAGAAAACACTAAATGATAACAGTGCTTTCAATTTTCCTGCTTGAATCCTGCTTTGTGTTCTTAAAAATAGCAGTCACAAAAAATGCTTTCTATAAATAAACTGTAATAAACTTTATTCAAATATTGTGTTCGTTCCAGAAATATTCGCTAATATTTTTAGATAAATTCAAAAAATTAGTTTTTCTTAAATATGTTCTGAAATAATATGTATCCCAAAGAAGATGTACAAATTATTGTAACCAATAAATTCTATAGTTTTTAAATATAATAATGACCTGGTCTGGAATCCGATGATCGACCGAAATTGTACAAAACTAAATAAGATTATTCACTGTGTCGGTGTTTAGGTACTAGAAAAACGTCTTTCGTCTTATAAGGTATTCGTTATTGATTGATTGACAATGTCCAAATAAGACGAAAGACGTCTCTCTCGTCGAATAAATCAATTGTAGAATAAAACATTTGTTTTATTTATTTCGCTAAATTAGGTTACATAAAATATCGAGACACACATTAAAGCAAGTCTTATAAGTAGTTTAGACCAAACAATTTTTTTAAATATCGCAGTGTCTGCTCCTTTTTAATATTAAAAATGTTAAAATATGCAAACAAAATAAAATATCAGTTATTCTTTATTCTAGTGTTTACAATTCAATACAAAGACAAAGGAGTATTACTATTCACAGTCGAGTAGGTAAATGGTAACATAATAATTAAAACAAAATAGTGTATTTATATTTTTCATATTGTCATGCATCTAATAATGATAGTGTTATTTTTCGTTTGCGATATAACTAGAGATGGTGCTACACGATTTTTCACGTGAGTGATTATTGCACAATGTATTATTCTTTGATGTATCCTTTTAATTGTCATACTTACACTATAAATGATTTACGGTATCGTTACAAAGTTTGATTCAACCTTTTTTCTTTGTGATGTTCTGATTCTACATATAGAGATAGAAAGACAAATATTTACTATTTTTTAAAACAATATTATTGTTTGTTACAGATATATTTGGCGAAGCTGACATCAAGATCCTCCAAATGACGGAGTATCGGATTCTCAACCGGAAAGATTTAAAAGTAAGAGCTTTTATTTGTATGATTCACCATTGACAATATTCCTAAGACGAATTATAAAATTTAAGTGCTATCCAAACATTTTCCAAGGATGATTAATTTCAGTAGGTATTCACCAAGACGTATGAAAATCTTTTCAAAATAGGATATTAATCTTCTTGACTACATTTCATTATAAAGGCGAAACATTTTTGATATCTTACTTTGGAATATAATTATTTTAAGAATATAACATTTAACAAATATTTAATTATACAATGTAGAAAAAACATCCTGTGAAATATAATAATTATTGTTTTAAGCTTTGTAACTTTAAGTTTTAACTTTCTAGCTCGTTTAACAAATATCTGCAAACTAAGATAAATTTATTGATAAAGCTTCGTCCATTTCAAATTAAAATAATAATATGACACGTGGATAATATGAAGGCTAATGATAGAAACTTTGGTTGCACGTAGTTTGTAATTGTTAGACCATTAACGATGAGTTAAAAAGTTAAGTTCAATTAAAACAACACTCCAAAAGCTCTGTTTAATCACTCACACCGAGTAATTAAATTTTCTTGGCTTTCAATATGTCCAACATAAAAGTGCATGAAGGGTTCAAATATAATAGAAACGAGCGTATGTTAGATGCTAATATGTACTTAACGTCGACAACATAGTTCTTCAAAATATAACTAAGAAAATGCATAGAGTTTCTAGGCTTCAATATAATATAACGAGTACCATAACCGTGAAGGTAGGCGATCTGATTTATTTCAACACGAAATAATCAATAGCAAAATATGATAGCATAAAATGTCCAATTGTATAGAGGACGCCAATATATTGTCGGTTTATAACGAAAGCTTATTTGTAACGTCATGAACTCAATTGTAAATCAGCTAAAGGCAATAAAAGCTGCAATCAAATGATGCGGAATCGCGAGGAAACAAATTGTAGCACCTTGATATTGTATCATAGAACCTACACTATATACAATAATCCCTATTCAATGGCAATTTAATATTATAGAGTCTTACTACGGCTCTTTTGAAATATTGTGCTTAATGTTATAATAGAAATGCCCTTTTAGTACTTGTTTCGCACTTCATTACGAATGCATTTATGTTATTTTAATAAAAAATCACAACTTATCAGCAATTTCGAAAAGAGACTAAAGATTTTAAAATTTTTGGATAAGAAACTTTACATGCTTGTGTAATTGATATTGTACAGATATACAATATAATTATGTATTTCGGAGTCATCGTGAATGATCCTTCAGCTTTAATGAACGTTCTTTCAATGGATCGAGCAAAGGTTTTTCTGTGTTATTATTTAGAGCAGGTAGTAAATATTCAAAAATATACAACAATACCAATAATGAGGTGTTGCGGAGGGCGAGAACAGATGTTATCCAATATAAAGATGAGGAAGATGGCATATTTGGGACACGTACTTCGAAATGAGAAATATAGTTTACTCCAACTCATTTTGAAGGGAAAAATTGAGGGAAGTCGCGGTGTAGGAAGGCGGCAGATGTCCTGGCTGAGAAATTTCCGAGAGTGGACCGGAGTTCGGAGGGAGGGGGAGCTGTTCCGGCTGGCACAGGACAGAGAGGCCTACGCCAGGGTGATAGTCGGGGGGGTCCCGACGTCGGGGGGACCTGACATGGCACTTTGAGAAGAAGTAAATATTTGAGGCGCTTTGGCACGTAAACAACACTTAAATGAGGTCCAATAATAATTATAACAATACATTATTATTTCATAAAAAAAAGCATTTCACCTATCTTGAGTGTTTTATTTCTATAGACACAGAATAGAAGACTTGTCTTTGAGATTCCCCACTTGTTAGAAATGCCATGTACATATGTGTTTGTTTTCAATGAATTAAACGTATTTATACAAAATGTTCCTTTCAATTTTATTTCCAATATTACAAAATACAACTTAACAACAATGAAGTCAATGTTTCTGCATCGTTTTAATATATCATCGTTACAATCATTTCCTCCGTACAATACTTGACTTCATGTTTGTGTTACCTATATTATATTATAAACTGCTACGACATAGTTCCTTATATAGGCACCATCTGAGACAGTTTCCGTATTGTGTTGTATTTTTGAAATTCGCTCAACTCATTGACAACAATTATTTATTGACAATGACGCGACGATACAAAATTGCAACGTCCGAGAGCAAAGCCTATTTTGGGAATGACATATTATGTACAAGCAAGAACGTTCTAGATTTAAAAAAAAACCTTAACGAAGTATTTAAGCATGTAAACTAAAGCGATTGGCAATTTGTACAAAGGTAGTTACTCTTTGAATGCTGTTGGTATTATTTGGAAATAAAAAGTCTTGTTTTGTTATTTATTTATATTTTATTTTAATATCATGTCAATCAAAATACAAAGTGCGTTTAAGAACAGCTTATTTATAAATGATACATAAACAAATATTTACCTTTAACTACATCGCTACTTGAAATTTCGATTGCTCTCGATGTCAAATTATAAATTTATTGGTTTATAATTGTTGATTATTTCATATACAAAAAAGTTGTATTATGAAGGTTAAAAATTGTTCTGAAAAGAAAGTGAAATACATGCATTTATTATAAAGCGTAGTTCATTGTATTTTCATCCTTGGAATTCTGTGAATAGTTTCAAATACTTTCTTCATTTTGAGTGTTATAAAGGTCACTCTTCATTTTGCCTGATCGGGAATCGAACTTGGGACCACGTGACTCAAAGGGAAGTGCGTTACCTCCACGTCACATCGGCCACCAAACTGGCTAACTAATAAGATATTTAATATTTTCAATTTAGCGATAACGTCTGTCACACTAACGAATGTCATCATCTTTATTGGCAAAGAGAAGGCTGCTTTAATGAAGTTTGGCTATTGGCTACACCACTTGTGAGAAATGCCATGATGGTAAATATAGCATGGTTAATATATTACTATTCAATATAATTTGTTGAAATAACCATTTGTCGGATATTTCAGGAGTCCAAAGACTCCTATTTATCCGTTTAGGTGACAATTTATTTATATTTCAACTCTCTCTAGTCTAGTAACACTATGCCAGTGTTGGCATCTCCGACCCTACCACGTCAATATAAGTACATAATTACTCAGAAGTATCCTCGAATGAAAGTTGGTGTAATAACAAGGATGAATGTAAATAAGTTAAGATGGTTTGGGCACGTGGAAAGAATGAATGAGGACAGAATGACTAAGCAGATATATTTGGCTGAGAGGAATGGTGCTCGGAGACGTGGACGTCCTAGGATTAAATGGCAAGATCATTTAAATCAAATCATACAGGACGGTCATGTGTTGAGCACATTGAACAGGAGAGCATGCATGAGGAATTGTATGACAGTGACGGAAGCGAAAGATGTACGCAAGGATAGAAGGAAGTGGCGCTCGATCCTTTCTGCCTACCTCGCGAGGGAAGCGGCGTGATGGTATGTGTGTATGTATGTATCCTCGTAATGCTTTCTGAATCATAAAACGAATTTACTAGCTTTTACTTTTCCACCGCTGGGTTAAGGGTTAAAATTCGGTCTTTAACAATATTAACTTCTCACTAAATTACAAAATAAATTTAATAATATTTTTTTATGTTTGTTAAGTTTTACTATAATAGTTTAACTAACGCACGACCGGTTTCGTGATCTCTAAGTTCGCATCATCAGATATTGATCTATACTTATAATATATCTACAAAGAAGAGTTCTTGACAAAGAATACCTCACCCACTTTTTTCTGTAAATTTCTAGTATCCCTCAAAAGGCAGGTACCTACCTATTTGTAAAAATATCACTGATAATACATATTTATACTCAGTTCAGCGATGAGGTATGGCAACCTGTTTTAATGTTATAATATTTTATCAGCACGTTTAATGTCAATCTGGATGTCTATTTAATTTTGAGCGTCCTGTAAAACACAGTTGTTTTTGAATGAATGTTGATATGATTGAATAAGTGAGCTTTTATCTTCTAAGACTAGATGCCAAGGGTCTCAGACACGAAGTCCTGGAGTATGATGGTGGTTATTATATGAAGTCAGTATGATGGCTACTCCGCAAGTGGGAGATACCAGATAATACTTTTTATCATTTCTGCAATCCACATCAGAATGATTTGATGCGACCTGTTTAATGACAGAAAATATTGACATTGTGTTCAATGTTGAGTGGGTGATGTCCATTTGTTTTCATCAAGATATGGAAACAATATTACAACATTCATAATGTCCATACCTACACAAAAAGTCAAAGCCTCTTTGACATTGAGAATTTCGTCAGTTATACTTAATTCTCTTAGACAAAGATGGTTAATATAAGTGACTTTAGACCATTTTGTGAATGACTCTCCTTGATATTTTCCATATTAATAAATCTAGTATGACGAAAATATCAGTTCACTATGAAAACAATACGAATATAATTAATAGTGTGACATAGGTGTGCAATTAAATTAGTATTTTACTCATTTTGGATGTGATTTCTGATTAATAGCAACACTTAATTATTCTGTGAATTATTGAAATAGTGTATAGTTGGATAGCGTTTTGGTCTAATTATCCTCTCGTAGTACCAATTTCAAACAGAGATAATCAATGTTTTGTTTGAATCAACACTTAAAGTTATATGGGTCATGAGTTAACGAAATTGGTGGTATAAAGCTTCTCAACAATTTGAGTTAATTTTTCGTGTATTTTAATGTAAATCTGGGTTCAAAAAGAATCAAAATATACTACTTCTACTACTCCATCACGGCCAGCAGAACAGCTGCATGTAGTAAACATGCAGGCCGTCTTTTTTGTGCCAATATAAAATTAAAACATGCAAGATGGGTGGCAGACCTCATCGCTGAATTTGAGAAGTAACATGTCTTTGTTTTTTCGAACACCTGTCTTTTACAGGACACTCGAAAACTTCCGGAAAAGAGTGGGAAACCAATTCTTTATCGGGTGCTCCACGGCATAAATCCAAATATACATATTTTAAAATAGGTCAGCAGCGAGTTACAAACCTTAACCCTTTTGCTTCAGTGTTCATAACTTCACCATCAGGTAATCGACCACCTCAATCTCATAATACTGAGCTCTCATAGTATTATCATTCAAAAATCACCTCAATCATCAAACTGAGTATCTTTATTTTGATTTGAGTCTTAATACATTGTAAAACGAGTTTTACATAAAATAATAAAATACATTTTTTATATTTATCATGAATTGTGATTATTAAATAGTCTTTAAATTAATTGTTATATTCAAATCACGTTCATGAGCTTAGTATAAATTAACTTAATAATGAAAATCTTCAGTTCAAGGTTGAAAGTTTTCGTAAATAATAAATGATGTTAATTTTTCTCTTGAATTGTTCTTTATTGATTATCTAGGTCAAAATCATTGTTGTTACGCACTATGTTAAGATCACAGAAATATTATTAAAATGTCATTTACTGATTGATATAGAATGTACGGAGATGCATCTATAGTTTGTATTTCTTATTTATGCATCCGTAAAATAAAATATTTTTGTAAATAATTAAATAAAGGTACAATGATTTATTTTTAACAATGAATCTGAGCTTTTTACAAAAGTTTACAAAGTTAAAGATGGGTAAGTTGGAAGATATCGCGCTTCTGCGATAAACTCGCCAATTGCACAAATTTATTTGTCTAGTGTAAATTCTGCCATGTTTATTTACCTATGCTTTTTTTTAATGCAGTAAAGATTTTTATTATTATTATTATTAAAAGAGGTGTCGAATTCGGTAATGGTATTCGAAACCTTAGTCTCCTGATTGGAAATCCGAGGATCCATCATCAGGCTGTTAACCATCTCTGTCCGCGCTGTTTTGAATTGAAAAAATAATATATAACAAAGCAACAACCAGATTCTACTCTATTTTTTTTATCAAAATATGTAATTTTCAATAAGAATTAATGTTTAATAATAATTAAAACGGATATCGATGTATGTATGGAATTGAACTTTTTTCCGCTTATGAAAGCTAAAGATAGTGTTTGTCTCACATCTTTATGTTTACTAATATTTTTTTTAAAACAATCGTGTCATCATTTCATCCGGTGAGAGCTTTACTCTGATAAGATCTACCAGATGTTTGCATATCATATTAATTCAGTACTGATTATAAATACTGTTATTCAATCCTGACATTCATTTTTGAAAAATTCAAAATCGTGACCCGGCTCACTTCAAACTGCAATTAACGTACAAACTTGTGAGTCTTCAAACCCATCACAGTTATTCAGTTTTAAACAATTACAGGTTATATATTCGTATGAACGGGGTGTAATTAAAAAGCCTACATAGTAAATTATTTTCTCTTTTTTGTATTAACAACTTTTAACCCGACACGAATTTAGGTGATTTTTTTAATGAATAATAGTAGCATGTATTATGCACTTTACATAAATAAAAGCCTTGTTTAGAACTAAAAGATTTAAATGAATGAATAAAAAATAAAAATAATGTTCTGTACATCTTGAAAATTGAAATTGTACATAACTAGATTAATTTCAGATTTCGGGCAATATATTTTTATTTCAAAATGTCCCGTTGAATTCTTTGAATAAAAGAAACACCTTTCTATAAATTTTCAAATGTAGCGTCAACGGTTGATTCATATTTGCGTACATTTCGTAAATTTGAATGCTTGACTACAGTGATGACACAACTTGATAATCATAATAAATTCAAACGTATGTATATATTTATGACTAGGAAAGGCAACAAACCTATAAATTAAATTAACTTAAAATCAATCTTTTTAACATTAAAATAGAGATAAGTTTTGTGATGATCCTACCTATTTTAAACCATTCTAAGCTCCGAATTTGCAACATCCTAGCTTCTAAACTATACCTACTGTAATAATTGATTCCCAAACTAGAAGTGACAACCCTATTCAGCTAGCTAAGAATTGTATGAATTTTCGCATTGTTGCAAATATACGTACGAAATATCGCATTCCTAATTGAATTAATTAACGAATTTTGGCCTTTCGTGATCGTCTCGATTTATCTATTAACTATTTTCAGAAGATTTGGACCCAGTACGTTGTGTTTTGCCGATAATTTTACCTACGTTGTGTATTTTTAAAAACGCAAAATAAGTCACCTGAAATATACATTTCAATAATCAAAAAGAACAACAAAATCACAAAATCAATAAAACAATTTAAACATGAATTTTGATACATATTAACTCTGAGGTCAACTTTGACGTCAGATCACTTACCTTGAGATACTGTAAAATAACATTATAAAAATAGTGCATAATAAAACATAACGAAATATAACATAACAATCATCATAACATAAAATTCAAATAATATTATTCTATATCATTACGAGAATGTTGTATGGTAACCGGTTGCCGATCTATGTCCCTACATAAGATAACCATTTCATAGTTTCTATAGCCGATGTATGTACATATGTTCTACAACATACCTACTAATTCGTTGCGTCGTAAAGGACAGTGGCGCACCCAAAACATAACTTTACTACTTTTGAATATTAATTAAATTTCAACACAATTGCTATGACATCATTTTCGGAGACTATAACTACTGGTTGTTAATGCATGGAAAGCATGCTGTGTCCATGCTGAAGGAGCGCCGCCTCCGCTCCCTCACGTCTCAAACTGTCCCATGCCGCATTTTGAGCCCGTGTGCACTAATCTACATCCCGAATATATAAAATAATATATAATATGTATACTCATTTGAACATGCAGCTATATATATAATAAGAATAATTATAAATATATGTTAAGAAGCTTTGTCTAGGACCCTGGCGGGAAACGGGGCAAGACCCATATTGACCCTTGTCTCAAAAGCTGAATCGAAGAGATAGGAGCAGGGCTTGCTAACGGTACACCTACATTTCGAAGCAGGATTAGGACTGGAATTGTTAGTATATAGTATATGTTTCTACAAAGTACATAATACGTCTCGTGCATAATTGTATAATAATAATGATAAATATGTGGTTACGAATAGATCAAACCCACACTATAGACACAAGGTAGCTAGTCTAGTGTCGATAGGCAGAAGGGATCCATATCCATAAGGTAATCTCGACAAGATTTAGCTATAAAAGACTACATATTTATGGTGAGGTGAATTTAGGTATCATGTAAGTCAAATAAAAATATATTAAGACCAATAAATACATAAATATTACTTATGATTAGTGTCATGCAAAATATCAAATTTGTTCCTTCCATGATATCGCAGCAATTACAGCATGTTGAACAAGTAGAAAAATCCAGTAAGTTCGTAGAATACAAATGACATTCGACGATAAAATATGTAATTAAATTAATAATCAAATAATATCCTTCTCAACATATAACTCCTCTTCAAACTGTATACTCCATCGTTATGGTAAAGTAAATTAAATAAAAGTATAATATTGGGTAGAGCGGTGCGCCACTGTTATTAGTCTAGTTCTAGATGTGTCGGACCGCGCTATATAAAATCAGCCACAGGTACATACATACATACAATAATACTGAAAATAAATGTACATATAACACATAATTCCTTCGTTTTCAAAATCCGTAAAATAATAAATCCTTGAGTACAAATATTGCCTTGTAGACAACAGACATCCTGAGAGTATCCTAACACCTAGATATAAATAATAAATTAATAATATTAAAAGAAAATCTTATCTTAGACAGCTGGCAGCATCACGGATTTTAAATGCTAATTAAAAGTAATTTAGGATGATCTTTATATATTCCCAATTGTGGAAATATCACTAAAATATAATGTACTAACTACTACGAAGGTGGGTAAATAAATATTAAAATATATCGAATTCAAACACTGAGATTAATATGATTGAGTCCCACCTCTCCCCGGCTCAAAACTAAACTGCCAAGAGTAATAAGTACTCTGTCTTCAGACCCTGAAAATGTCGACCCAAAGCAACAAAAAAAAACTACATCCATCTCTTCCTGACACACACCGAAATATATCTCTATCTGTCCCCTACATAGATAGTTGTGTTCAACAACCACTTGAGATTGCCTCATTCCCAAATTAATTACCTACTACAAATATACGATCTAGGTATATAAAAATAATATACACCGTCTTGTATATATTCATTTCATCACATACCCCCCCTTGAGATCATGCTGAAGACAAAATGGATGAGGCATTATCTCACAAACAATTATTTACTTTCTAATTATTTTTCATAATTATTTAATTCCAACTTTCGAGTCCGCCACTGTATATTCCGATAGGTCGTAGGTACCTCGTCAGCTGTGCTCCTCTATTCAAGTCATCAATAATAATAATACATGCATGCACATAACACACCGATGCGTCCACTTGAGAAATTCTCGTTCAATATTATTGTCCCAACATAACATAATATTTTAATATTCTGTTATATTTTATTATTTCGAGTTTTGTTATTATTTTAAGTCATCACATCTATAGAACATAAAATAGTAATAACAAGTTTATCCCAATACTTAAATATCCAAGTTGCATTTTGTTAAAATTCGTTTCATGTGATCATATTCACACATCATTATAATTATCCATAGTACTTGTGGTTCCCTATAGTCCATATATGCATTCTTCAGGGTGATCCAATTCGCTGGTAACACCAATCTTGTATTACTCGCCAGATGTCTCATATCCATGATTCCTTTGCCGATGCAGCCAGTAGTCCTGCAGCACACAATAGATACGCAAATCGTCCTCTCCGTACCGACACAAATTCAAGACATTCAAAACGGCGGCAAACCTCATTGTATCCAAGATGCTAAATGTCTTAATTTTCTAGAACACCCGTCCTCCCACAGGACACCCGAAAACTCACGGAAGAAAGTGGGAGACCAACTCTCCACCGGCAACCCATCCTAAATAACCATTCATCTCTCAGCACCATCACGCTGCGTCTCAGATGGGGTAGACAGAGAGAACCAAACGACAAATCCTTCTATCTAGGAATACGTCCTTCGCTTCCATCACTGCCATACAATTTCTCACACAACGCATACCGATTTCTTCCACTCAACACGCGGCCGTCCATAAGAATTCGATCCACGTGATCAAGCCACATAATTCTACAAGTAGTGCAACATCCTCCCGCTAACCAGCAAAATGTGTGATAATAATAATAACCATAATAACAATGATAAACTTCATTGGTAAATGAGACGCACAATTACAGTTAAAAAAAAAATAATATAACACAAATAAATAATACTATGAAACGGGCGAGTCCATCGAAGAAGCGACATCCTCTAACCAACCCTTGTTAACATATTTACACCGTGCTTAATAATACAAAACGCGTAAAGCTACCACCAACTCAATTACAATTACGTAAAATATCCACCTATAATAATACCACAAATAATCAAGAGAAAGATAACATACTATGTTCTAGAACATACAGGGGTAAGTGGTGGGAACCCCTCCCATAATGTGTTTACGCACATTCACGCATATAAGATACAAAACACAATATTTAAACGAGTTGCATTGACAATATCTACATAATACATCCCAATATGTTATTCTATAATAGGTACGTAGAATTCCCCTTGTCTCCAATATTACAGTAACCAAATGTATATACCTACATATTAGGTATTTATAAATGAATCGTCCTCATTCATTTCAAAAGTCCTGAAAAAATCTATTTCAAACTATCACACACACAACTAAATATAATATATTTACACACAACTATAACCACAAAGGTACATATCATAATATTCGTTCCACTTGTAAAATAATAATAACTAAACACTTTATAGTTCACATTTTCACTCTAACACTATTGAATAATATTATTATAATATTTGACACCACAATTTTAAAATTATAACACATTAAATAATATTCCATTTGTAACATCGATAGATCCACAAGTGATTCTCAAACTGTTACCTCATAGCGTTGTCCTTTCTTCTTACATTAGTCCTCTCCAGCAATTTATGTTATTGTACACCACTCTCTTTTGTGTTAACAGAGAGGATACAATGCTACACAATCCTATCTAGTCGTCTTTTGGATTCCATAAAACTTCTATCATCGCTGTCCAAACTTTCCACCAAGTTTCTTGCAAGTAAATCATGTTGTTATCCTACCAATAAATATTCAATTGAAATAATTATCTCATTTTAGCGCACGCATAATTCCTAATACCCTTTGTCTCAGGTTTCTTTGTTCCATTCAGCAACATCACAATATCAGGCATACAGTTTAACAACCACTGATCGTATACATCCCGTTAGGTACTATAATATCCCGTATACCTATCTGCTTGCATCTTTATTTAAAACTATAGTTTTTTGTCATTCCAGTAATAATATTATTTCCACTCTCGTTCTTGGTTTTAAATATTATAACGTATTAATTAATATCTTAGTATCTATAGGTTGTACATCTTATTTCTCTATTTGGAAGACATGATGTGTTATATCAGCGAACACCAGCCTCTTTCTTCTTAGAATATTTTCATAAATTCGTTTCTTCTTCCAGTCCTCCATTTTAAAATGATAGATACCACCTTGCAGGGTACACAAAGAGTTCCAACGTTATCCAATGTGAAGCCCTTGGTTTTGCCCCCCCCCCGGGCTTAAAAGAGTGTAGGTTATCCCCTCCAACCTGAGCCTGTAAGAATGAATATCCACTATTTCTTCCTGCTAACCGTTTTACATATAACCGTAATCATAATCAATAATAATTCGGTTATTGCCTCCTTATCCGCTCCATGCTTATATGATGGTACGTCATCCGATAATCTTAAAATCTGGTTTAATATTATTTCAAACTGAATAATCTATTTACCATTCATACCTAAATCATAAATTTATTTCACACCCCAAATAATTAACTTGACAGAATTCTAAAAGTTTAAAAACAAACACTTAACTTACAAATACTGTAAAATGTTAAGACCATATTCCTCAAGAAATAATAATACTGTACCTACCTATTCTAGTCCCTAACAAACATCTACTTGATACATATAACTAACATCAAACTATATACCTATTATTTATCCATTTTACTCAAATACTACAATATCTAAAAATCCTAAAAACTCTAGTCATATACCCATATACATAAAATACACTTCGCATACATAATATCCATGTTTACAAGTCTATTTGGGAATATAATATTCAATTTTTCTAACACCCAATCTTCTTATGAAAGTACATATTTTTGGTACCTATATACATTATTGAATAAACTAAAGAACTATTCATAAGGACATAATTCCAAATGAACTCTTAAGGGTTCACCATTCTTATGTATAATGTAAGATATATACCTATAGATAGCCAAACATAAATATAATATGTTGCCGAATTTGCCTAACACTATAATCCATGGGTAACCAACCCGCGGTTCTCGAAGTAAAAAATCAACAACCAATTTCCTCGCTACATCCACCAAGAATAAATTTTATTCCTCCCCTCAAAAACCAAACACATTCCTCTGTCCATAACCCAGTTCTACTCCTCAAAACCCATTTATGCTCTCCCCCCCTCCAATATTCATGATTTTAGTTATTTATCATCGCAAACCCAAAACCCACTTCTACTCCGTAAAAACCCAGTTTATGTCTGCAATGACAGACATAATATTCTGGTCCAAGGCACCATTTGTGATGATCCTACCTATTTTAAACCATTCTAAGCTCCGAATTTGCAACATCCTAGCTTCTAAACTATACCTACTGTAATAATTGATTCCCAAACTAGAAGTGACAACCCTATTCAGCTAGCTAAGAATTGTATGAATTTTCGCATTGTTGCAAATATACGTACGAAATATCGCATTCCTAATTGAATTAATTAACGAATTTTGGCCTTTCGTGATCGTCTCGATTTATCTATTAACTATTTTCAGAAGATTTGGACCCAGTACGTTGTGTTTTGCCGATAATTTTACCTACGTTGTGTATTTTTAAAAACGCAAAATAAGTCACCTGAAATATACATTTCAATAATCAAAAAGAACAACAAAATCACAAAATCAATAAAACAATTTAAACATGAATTTTGATACATATTAACTCTGAGGTCAACTTTGACGTCAGATCACTTACCTTGAGATACTGTAAAATAACATTATAAAAATAGTGCATAATAAAACATAACGAAATATAACATAACAATCATCATAACATAAAATTCAAATAATATTATTCTATATCATTACGAGAATGTTGTATGGTAACCGGTTGCCGATCTATGTCCCTACATAAGATAACCATTTCATAGTTTCTATAGCCGATGTATGTACATATGTTCTACAACATACCTACTAATTCGTTGCGTCGTAAAGGACAGTGGCGCACCCAAAACATAACTTTACTACTTTTGAATATTAATTAAATTTCAACACAATTGCTATGACATCATTTTCGGAGACTATAACTACTGGTTGTTAATGCATGGAAAGCATGCTGTGTCCATGCTGAAGGAGCGCCGCCTCCGCTCCCTCACGTCTCAAACTGTCCCATGCCGCATTTTGAGCCCGTGTGCACTAATCTACATCCCGAATATATAAAATAATATATAATATGTATACTCATTTGAACATGCAGCTATATATATAATAAGAATAATTATAAATATATGTTAAGAAGCTTTGTCTAGGACCCTGGCGGGAAACGGGGCAAGACCCATATTGACCCTTGTCTCAAAAGCTGAATCGAAGAGATAGGAGCAGGGCTTGCTAACGGTACACCTACATTTCGAAGCAGGATTAGGACTGGAATTGTTAGTATATAGTATATGTTTCTACAAAGTACATAATACGTCTCGTGCATAATTGTATAATAATAATGATAAATATGTGGTTACGAATAGATCAAACCCACACTATAGACACAAGGTAGCTAGTCTAGTGTCGATAGGCAGAAGGGATCCATATCCATAAGGTAATCTCGACAAGATTTAGCTATAAAAGACTACATATTTATGGTGAGGTGAATTTAGGTATCATGTAAGTCAAATAAAAATATATTAAGACCAATAAATACATAAATATTACTTATGATTAGTGTCATGCAAAATATCAAATTTGTTCCTTCCATGATATCGCAGCAATTACAGCATGTTGAACAAGTAGAAAAATCCAGTAAGTTCGTAGAATACAAATGACATTCGACGATAAAATATGTAATTAAATTAATAATCAAATAATATCCTTCTCAACATATAACTCCTCTTCAAACTGTATACTCCATCGTTATGGTAAAGTAAATTAAATAAAAGTATAATATTGGGTAGAGCGGTGCGCCACTGTTATTAGTCTAGTTCTAGATGTGTCGGACCGCGCTATATAAAATCAGCCACAGGTACATACATACATACAATAATACTGAAAATAAATGTACATATAACACATAATTCCTTCGTTTTCAAAATCCGTAAAATAATAAATCCTTGAGTACAAATATTGCCTTGTAGACAACAGACATCCTGAGAGTATCCTAACACCTAGATATAAATAATAAATTAATAATATTAAAAGAAAATCTTATCTTAGACAGCTGGCAGCATCACGGATTTTAAATGCTAATTAAAAGTAATTTAGGATGATCTTTATATATTCCCAATTGTGGAAATATCACTAAAATATAATGTACTAACTACTACGAAGGTGGGTAAATAAATATTAAAATATATCGAATTCAAACACTGAGATTAATATGATTGAGTCCCACCTCTCCCCGGCTCAAAACTAAACTGCCAAGAGTAATAAGTACTCTGTCTTCAGACCCTGAAAATGTCGACCCAAAGCAACAAAAAAAAACTACATCCATCTCTTCCTGACACACACCGAAATATATCTCTATCTGTCCCCTACATAGATAGTTGTGTTCAACAACCACTTGAGATTGCCTCATTCCCAAATTAATTACCTACTACAAATATACGATCTAGGTATATAAAAATAATATACACCGTCTTGTATATATTCATTTCATCACAGTGTACAGAACCTTAATCTTGGGCTTTATCCTCGTCTTTTATTTAAATTTGCAAGCACAGTTTTGTTTTAATTTTACGATGTTTGTTATACTATGGGTAATAACACGCAGTTTCACAACGATTGCACTCGACTGACCGCACAGGTTTTGACCCCAAAATTTGAGCAACGAAAGTATCTCATTATGCACTAACCCTTTATAGCCTACAATTTTTATAGTATTACTACTATGGTTTAAATATAATAATTTTTAAAACACATTTCATCGAAGGCTTTCATTTAAATATCCCTCATAAAGTTTTACGATATCATTGTTCAATAAAGTTTTTAGTTATGAACATTCTTTGGGGTCCAATAAAAAATATTTACACATGTTCATGAAGGTACACGTTAATTCATGCATTTTATTCAGACTCTTAACAAAAAACTTAATAATATTATCATCTTTTTTTTAATAGATAAACTGTGCAGTGGCGTCGATATATTTTTTTTTAAATAGGAGTCTCCTACAATACACTTCTGTTACTTGATTGTATATAAATCGCGATTGATATCAGCGAACCATTGCCATTGACGGATTTTTGTATTTTTTTGTTCACCAATGGCAACGGTTTGCTGAAAATTTTATTTATTAATTATTATTTACAATCAGCGTATTTTGAGAAGGTCATATCATGCCTTCTATCTACAAATTACCCAAAAGCCTTAATGACTTTTTTCACTATACGTTATTCTTCTGATTGCAAAAGCATCAGAACATTGTGAAAGTTCTGGAAGAAAGTGACATTTAATGACACAAAAAGCTCTTCTTATTCATGACTTCTTTCTGTTTTAACATTCTCAAAAAAAAACACTGAAAAGTGAACATTACAAATGTATATATTTTCAAAGTCCATATAAAACATACATTGTAAGATCATTAAATGATTACTTTTATTAAAAAGGTTGTGATTTATATTATTTTAATGGGTTAATAATAATAATGGTTTGAACGTTATCCGTGTATGACATCTTGAAATATAATGACATGATGAAAATATACACTTTCTTCCAGCGTGCGCCGTCTTCACTGTCAATAACAAACTTGTAAGAGGTGTGGATTGACATAATAGTATTACAACAAATATAACAGATATTAAAGTACATTATTTTTTGACACTTCATGACGCGAAGCTTACTTCATAGTCAAATACTTTCTTTAAAAACTTATTTTTTACAAAACGTTTAAAACTTAGCATTTTTAGGACCTCCTTACACTAAAGAAATCTTCATCATCATCATCAATGCCCTCAACTCTCTTCTCGGGAGCACAGGGCAAAAACCAGGCTCCTCCATTCAGAGCGTCTCTGTGTCAATAGAGTCACCTCTTCCCACGACATTCCCCGCGCTCTGATGTCGTTGACATAGGAACGGTGTATTGTGAAAGAGGGACGCTCGGGCCAACCTTTGCGGACGGAAGAACAGTGCTCTTTCTGGCCAACTATCATTGGGCAAAAATATTCACACTTCAGTTATTGTCAATAAGCCTAGAATATTTTAAAAGAACCGAACACACAAAAAATATTCCGTTGCTTTGATCGGTATTACAGTAATCTTTCCAACTTTTATAAAGAAGATAATATTAATTTTAAGGAAATATGAAGGCTACCAAATTTTGAAGCCCTCAGTAGTACTAAACCAGTTTACTTTATAATTTTCATTCATTCAATGAATGCCGCGCTTTTCAGCATCGCTCCTAAGATGGTAAAGAGTTCTTGAAATGACGTCATAGAAGTAATAATCATCCGTCATTTTCATCCTCGCCTGTGTTTTTCATGGAGTGTTAAATTATTATTTAATCATATCACTGTACGCCTCCGTTGAAAGTTGCATTGAACGCTTGTATGATTTTGATTTGATGTGACGACAACACTGAAAGAAATTCAACGGTGCGTGTGATTTATTAATATCGTATTATTTTTTCGATGGAAGTATTTAATGTTCCTTATATTTTTCTCAAACCATGTGTAAAACACATATTTTTTCGTCACGATTTCAAATCATCGAAATGAACACACCGCCGGCATAAGTTTTACGTTGTCTGTTTTTTTTATCTATAAGTACTTATATTATAAAGAGGAAAGATTTGATTAATTTCATTGAATAGGCTCCGAAACTATTTAACTGATATGAAAAATTCTTTCACTGTTGGGAAGCTACACTATCCCCGGGTGACATAGGCTATATTTAATTTTCAAAAAATATAGGGATCGTCATTAAAACTAAATCTTTTTTTTTTAAATAGCTAGCTACCGCTAGTTCTACACATGTATATTTCAACGAATTAAAAATTACTAAGTTGTTTATATTTATTGAAATTTAACAATTGTTCAAATATTTGCATTGCCTCTTTTGGGTGTTTTTTATGCTCATTAGTTTGGTGTTTTGTTAAATTGATATTTTTATTCTAACTTTTATTATAAATGAGAACAATGTGGGCTGTATAATATAACAAATTGTGAAATTATGGATACAAGTTGAGAAGGATAATGCATTGTTTATATTTTGTGATTTGTAGATTATTTCTGTTCAATCAAATAAGTATACATAACTGCATACAATAGTACTCAACTAACATATTATACTATAATACTTTATAGGCACAAATTAATGGATGTGTTAACACCTAACATTTAATTTGACTTTAATTTAGTATGATACATTATATTCCGAAAATTGTGACAAAAGTTAATGTAGTAGTAAATTAGTTTGAAGCGTAAAACTTGAATATTTATTACGATGAAGTGTAGACTTTATGAAAGTGTGATAGGTATCTATCTTACTTTGTAATCATAGGGTATTTATTTTAAGTATCAATTATCTCGAAAATAGGTGTGCAATATTAATTTATTGCTTATGAAATGAGTGTCGTTTGTTGATTACTAATTTAAGCTTAAATAAAGTTCGAGAATATTAAGTAGATAATTTTGCCTAACATATTAATAACAAGGTGTCGATTTTGCTGAGAATAAATTAAAATTAATATACTTTCTCATAAGCCTATAATATTAGAGGTTGGTCAATTATACCTAACATTTATTCTGGTTTAAAAGATATCATACAAAACATAGGATAAAGCGATATATTGTAAGTTAATATCATATTAGGTGCTCGAGAAATTCTTTCTTTGTGGTTTCCTTTCCGTTTGGCTCTTTTTGTAGTGTCTGCAGAATCCTTTGGGTTCTATGT
The DNA here is from genome assembly GCA_947579605.1 of Athripsodes cinereus. Lineage (NCBI taxonomy): Eukaryota > Metazoa > Arthropoda > Insecta > Trichoptera > Leptoceridae > Athripsodes > Athripsodes cinereus. The sequence continues at coordinate 7,667,126 of OX388306.1, read as the reverse complement.
TATTTCTAGATAGGTACTCGGGAATATGAAAAATGAAGGTTCATGAGTTTATGTTTTGCTATATTTCAGCCTGTAATCAGGTGTAATATCGACTCTTTGGTTCTACAAGGTTTTTGTTCTTTTGGCATGTATCTTTTACAAACAAACTGATATTAAATATCAAAATTTCAACACGGCATGTTCTACTAGCATTATATTTCTGAACTTTGTATATTTGCATGAAATGACAACAACTGAAAAGTAAAAATCTACTATTGAGCTTATGTTATGAATTTTTTGACACAATTGGATGTCGGGAACTGGATTTTTAACTTACTAGAAGTGTAGATGTCAAACATGTTTTACTATTGAGCTTTTAGTGTCACTCAAAAGTTAATGGTTACCTATGTCGATTATATCTTGGACAGTTCCGGGAAAAAATCAACACGATTTCCAAACGTTAGGAAATGCAAAAGTTTTGAAATGAAGACAAAGACTATTATTTATTATGTTTTAACGCTATTATGTAAGCTTTTCACACATAACCTTATTGACATTCATTAAATCTGCAACATCTTTGTCAATTAATCAAATACATATTATGTTTTATAATAACTAACTAATAATTAATTTTTAATAATTTTAGAATAACTTTTGTCCAAAAGGTTGGACCTTCTGTAGATTATTTTTTTTATCTTATGACCGTGTCAATAAAGAAAAGTCATAAGTGAAAACAATCGAACTAACTGAAACATTCATGTGACGATTAAATTTTAAAAAAGCTATGTTTTAACAGAATATAAACACAAAGTAATGTTTAATGGTGTGCAATAAGAATTTTATTTCGCCTTTGATAATCGTTTTCATAAAATAGTAATATATCAAGTAATGTTTATTTAATGATTAAATTCAAATTTCCCAGTCAATAAATTTACTAAAAACCTATAAACTGTACCTGTAAGGTTTGTGCTTAGTTTTATGGAGTTTAGAAAGTTGCTGATTAAATGAAAGCTATAAAACACAAAAAAAACTTTATGATCACTAGTCATCATTATAGTCCTAGGTATTATGTACCTACCTCAAATCTTTGCAAATCATTATATTATAAGTTGCCAGTATTCTGTTTCTTATGAAAGCATCAACTTTAAATTAGTAAGTTAATGATTCATTTACAAATCCAACATAAATTTGGTTTTAGTTCTCCACTAATGTCCTCATTACAACACTCTCTCCATCATAAATAAGTCTAATATGTCAACACATCTATTATCGAGCGCGTTCAGACGACAGGCTACTGAATGTCTATGAAAGTTGGTTCGTGCATTTTCGTTGAACAAAACTTTTTGTCAGGTGAGACAATCAGGGATATGAAAATTTTATAATACACGTAACACCCGGATCCAGAATAATTTGAAAAAATTAGTTTTCATTTTGTTCAAGCCGGAAACCGAACCCAGGACCTCATGACTCAAAGGCTACAGAATACATATTCAAAATGATTTATTTTTTGAACAGAAATATTGTTTCGTCAATACACAACTAAAAATCTGTGTGTATTGTAAAATTTCCCTTTAAACTTACCGATAATACATATTGAGATGAAGATTCTACGTGCTATCGTGGGCAAAACCCTCAAAGACAGAGTCAGGAACACTGAAATAAGAAAAATATCTGAGACTGAATATTTCGTTTACTGGAACAGAATGTGGATCGTATGAGTAATGACCGAATAGCTCCCATCACCGCGAACGATACACCACTAGGTCGAAGACTTCCAGAAAGGCCACCTAAAAGATGAAAGGATAGCTGGTCTTAAGTGTTCGAAACAAATTCAGAACAAAGAGATATCAATGATCTACTACAAGCAGAAGTAGAAGAAGTAAATTCAAATATTATGACAGTTTCAAATGGGATTGTAAACAACACTTCAAGAAATATAAGGGATTTATTTAGAACTAGTTATTAACCCCGAAATTGGTCAGGATGTGAATATATTTAAGTAATTAGAAAAAATAACGCAAGTAAATTTGTGTTACTTTTGATGAGTATCGTTTCAATTAAAACATCATTTCCAAAATAGACTCACATGACAATATAAGTTAACTGTTTTTACGTATAAATTATGTGTCATAGAAAAGTATAACACTATACAACATAAATAACACTGTTTCTATTTTGCTGAAATCGACAAACTGTTTTATTACTTGATCGTTGAATGAAATGAAAATACAAACATACTAACAAACATTGTATTTTTATACTTAAACTTTATCGGATCTTCTAACACGAATCGTCTATTAATAAAGTCAGTTTTGCTTTTGTAACGATATTTTGATTGTCAGCATTACTGTACCTATTGCATCCCTTAAGGGAAAACACGAAGCTAACTTTATATTGCATTACCTAACTGAGAACATTTTGCATGATGAAGCTTTATGTCTGCCGTTCTATTTTATTATTTACCTTTCTCTGTGTTTCAACAAAAGCTAACTGTACTGAAAGCCGCTTAATATTTTCAAATTGATAACATCGACTTTTAAGAATTGTATGATCCCTTTCTTTTTCTAGGTTTATATTTAAAACTACGTACTACGATCATTTTGAATTTTCATTTTTTGACATAGTCAGTCAAAATCAATTGAGTTTCAAGCTATGGTTTTATGACACTTAATGCCTTAAATTAAATTTGAATTTTAACTTTGAAAAACACATACGCTTCATAAACTCAACATCAAAATGGAAGAACTGAACGCTAAAGACAGCTGGCAATCCATTGCCTAAGTCGAAGGACTTAGAGATCTCTTGTTTTGGATTATTTTATACGATTGTTTATGATCGTTATTATTTTTGTTTGTATATTGATTAACTGCAGAGATTCTGTTAAAGGTTTTTAAATGATCATATTAAAGTAATATTTTTATTATTTGGTGTGGTACAGCACAGTATGTAATAATTCATTTAGTTAGCCGGACGTTAATAGCTCAATAAAAGTGTTGTATTTTACCAAAGTACAGTGTGGTCCAACCTTCGCGACATTTATAATTACTGCCTTCGCGATGTTCGGATGTGTAAATTAATTAATTGTTATCTTTCAATCGAATTACTATCTTTTCACTATAATTATTACAGACCACCTCCAGCGTACAATGTTTTTTTGTGAGAGTTTTACTTGTGCATTCGATATATCTTATGAAAGTACACTTATTTGATAAGTTCTCTTTAATAAATATTATACACTTCTTGGTGGCATATGTTTTGTTTCATGAGTATAACCTTACTTAATTACGATAACTGAATAGATATTTTTGTATATACCTATGACTATTCTTGCAAAGTTTTCAACAGCCCGGATGTCCTTCTTTCACAAAACATAATTCCTATAAAAATTACATCAGATCTGCGCAACTTAAGGAGCTACTCAAAAACTCGGACACAAATGAGGTTGATTTCTGCCCTGTTATCCCAGGATGACAGCATCGAAGGGTGAGTGATTGATCGTAGGGAAACTTTTATTTTCAAAAATGAATCATATTAAATAATCGACTTGTTCAAAACTTTGACGTTTTTCCAAAAACAATAATACTCCTGGATTTAAATTGCTAAAATTGCAATCACAAAAAACATCGGAACGAAAAAGATAACAATGTCTTTTTTGCTAAATAGAAATTGATTGTTTTGTAATATTTGAAGGGAATAGTACTCAACCATATCCCTGTAGTTATATGGATGAGTAGAAGATTTTCTTTAGTAGAATATTATTAAGTAGGTACTTGCAAAACAAAACGAGCCTTTGAAAATATATTATATACCTAGTAGTTCAATTGGAATAATTATACCGGTAACATACTACGATTCGAAATAACATACTACCTTATTGTAGCAGCACACATCCAGCGACGTAGCGTAGCCAAAGGCTCGCGTGTCAAGGGCTTCGTAGGGGCAAATGTTAGAACACCGTTATAATACGTAATGTAATACACATACAAAAGCTTTGTTATTATATTTTAGGTGCAGTAACCATCCGCTACTAGGAGTCAGTGTTGTTATGATTATTTTAATAGCAGTTAGAGTAATCGTATACAACATTTCATTGCACATCATCTCTGCCGTATGTCGACCACGCGTCGCGTCGGTCGGCCGCTGGTACTTGCTTTAAATCACTGCAATTATTATTAATAATAAGTAATAATAAATAATATATTGCACGTGTAACTAAGCTGTTACTTCAACTAACATAATAGCAGAGATTGAACTCAACAGTAAATCACGACCGAATGCGTGATGATAAGGAGCTCAACATCTGTTTTAATGAACAATCATAATATTATTATTATCCATACGTAATAAGGTATTGTTTATGAATTTACTAGACGAATCTGCTCTCGCAGCAGAGCATTTTGAATTTACAACTTTCCTCACACAAATCTGAAACAGTATTATTAAGCTACCAGCCAAATTTTTTTTTTTCAAAGTTTTGATATTGTATAAATGTAGCTCGAGTACTCACACCCCACTAATGGTTGGCAATTCCCAAATATCTCAGGTTAGTAAATTCAGGTACCTGGGAGCAACCATAACGCCAGAGGGAGATCTCCGGTCGGAATTACCAATCCACATAGGAGTAGCTAGCGGGGCTTTCAACAACATGAACAAAGTTTGGAAGGTGTCAGGACTCAGCATCAGGACAAAATGTCGCTTGTTCAATGCGTGCATCATCCCAATCCTTCTACATATATGGCTGCGAGTCTTGACACTTAACCAAGGCTCAAGAGCGGAAGATACTAAGCTTTGAAAACAAGTGTCTTAGAAGGATTTTGGATGTCAGATGGTATGAACATGTTACAAATGATGCTGTGCGCCGGCGCACCCAGCAGAGACCTGTAATCTCCGTAATACAAGAGAGACGATGGTCCTGGCTGGGACATGTTTTGAGAATGCCCAATGATAGTTGGCCAAAAAGAGCACTGTTCTTCCGTCCACAGGGGTTCCGTAGGCCCGGGCGTCCCTCTTTCACAATACACCGTTCCTGTGACAACGACATTCGATGCGCAGAGCGCAAGGAATGTCGTGGGAAGAGGTGACGCAATTGGCACAGAGACGCTCTGAATGGAGGAGGCTGGTTTCTGCCCTGTGCTCCCGAGAGGAGCGTTGAGGGCGATGATGATGATAAATGTAGAGTTAAGAGGCCGGTAATCTTTACGTTCATGACATAAGCTTTTTGCTTACCGTGTATAAAGTTGTTATTGAGTTTTTACAGAAAATCTTAAAAAATTGTTATTTTTTAGATATGTAATGTAGATGAATAATGCACAAAATACACATTTATATTGACAAGCAAGTCGATGGTTCGGGCTAGATCTTGTTATGAGAATCTCCAATGACAATGGGACAAAAATAATACTGCGTTTTTCATGTACTAGGTTTCCTTCGGTTAATCTGTAGGTACTTTCTTGAGATTGAAATTTATTAAAAAAACTTCAAACATAATCAAACAACAGATAAAGTTTCGTCTCTGCATTTTCATTCAAAATTCATTAATTGAACATTAACAAACAGGTTGTGAATTGTGCTTGCATAGAGGTTAAACTTTTCCAAGATCTAACTCACTTTTAAAATTCCAATTTTCGTGCAAACGATTATATATTATGTACTGGTAAATAAAATTTCAAACATCTGGATTAATTTGACTAATGGATATTCACAAATACCCTAAAGAATTTCCATCATAAGGAATCAGTAGAATATCTTAATATTAGGTCCTTACATATGAAATTGGCGTTTCATATGGCAGAAATGAAAACGATTTTTTTTTATGAAACTATTTTTTTATTTAGTCAAAGTATGTACCATGGCTATCTATGCACTTTTGCCATCTCGAAGGTAGTTCATTGATTCCTTTACTAAAAAAAGTGTGTGAGCGAGAATCAATAAAATCTTTGAAGGCCGTTTGGACAGCCTCGTGAGAATTGAATTTTTTTCCTTGCATGAAGTTGTCCAAATTCCGAAAAAAATGGTAATCAGTTGGAGCAAGGTCCGGGGAGTATGGTGGGTGTCGAAGACATTCCAGTCGCAGCTCCCGTAGTTTTGCGGTCGTCAAACGTGCCGTATGTGGTCGAGCGTTGTCCTGAAGCAGCAGTGGGCTAGATCGATTGACCAGTCTGGGTTGTTTAATGGCTAGCTTTTCCATCATCGTTTGCAATTGTTGACAATACACATCAGCCGTGATTGTTTGCCCAGATCTTAAGAAACTGTAATGGATGACACCGGCACTAGTCCACCAGACACTTACCAGTACCTTTTTCTGAGTCAACTTTCGTTTCGGGCAGAATTTGGATGGTTCACCTGGGTTCAACCATTGTGAAGAACGTTTCCGGTTGTCGTACAAGATCCATTTTTCATCACAAGTAACGATACGATTCAAAATGCCTTCATTATTGTGCCGGTTGAGAAGTGAAACGCAACACTCGACGCGTGTTTCTTTGTTTGCGTCGCTCAATTCATGCGGTACCCATTTTTCAAGTTTTTTCACTTTTCCAATTTGTTTCAAGTGAATCAAAATGGTTTTATCACTCACACCGAAGCCTGCCGCTAACTCTGACGTGGTTTGCGATGGATCTGCTTCCACAATTGCTTTTAATTCTTCGTTATCAACTTGTGTCTCCGGCCGTCCACGAGGCTTGTTCTGTAGGTCAAAATTTCCAGAACGGAAACGTTGGAACCAATAACGTACCGTATTTTCTTTTGCAGTAGCTTCCCCATACGCATTGTTAATCCTACGAGCCGTTTCTGCAGCACTAGTGCCGAGGTGAAACTCATATTCGTAAATATAGCGATATTTTAAGTTCTCCATATTGTGAACAGAACGATGTGAAAGAAAAATAAATGACGCGATAACAAATAAATTTCGTAATTCGAACACAAAAATACATGGTCTTAAATTTGAAATAAATTTGAATTTGGAATTCCTAGCCGAACGCCACATATTTTGAATCAAAGTTGCCAGTTCGCCAAACGCCAATTTCATATGTAAGGACCTAATACCATAACGATGTTATCACACCTATCTGGTGGTTATAATAAATATATGATTTCACCTTTTTACACTCGATTGAACGCGGTTAGAGCTCTGCAATGATAATATTCACTGTCCAACAGATTCGTAATAAGTTTAAATAAATTAAATAATATATATGATAAAATTCATTTACTTGTCATATTTTTTTTAGTTTGACAAAAACCAGGTAGGTACTTATTATTAATAAATATAGTAAAACCTAAAATTGTTTGTTTTTTTCTAGTACAACTATTATACCATCACGGCATATCCCACAAGTGGGGTAGCAAGCAGAACATCAGCATGTAATAAACATGCAAGCAGTCTTTTCCGTGCCAATATAAAATCAAGGCATTCAGAATGGGTTGCAAACCTCTTCGCTGAATTTAAGATGTAAAATGTCTTAATTTTTCCGAACTGAATTTAATATAGGATGTAAAATGTCTTATTATTTGATTGTTTCCATATACTTAAATATATAGATAGATAGAGTTTTAGAAAATAAATGACAACTCAATCAATACGGTGAAAGATATTGAGTATAAATAATCCAAAATTTTTTGGATTATTTATTTTTGGCTTTTTGGATGAGGAGGACACTAGCTGTGACTGCGGGGAGGTGCAGACTGACTCTCATTTATTGCAATGCCCGCTGATGCGGAATGCATGTAATGAGAGTGACCTATTGATGGCGAATGACAAGGCGATATACGTCGCTGAATACTGGAGTGGCAAAGTCTAAAGTCCGGACCCGAAAAGTAAAGTAATTATCCAAAACAAAAAAAAAATAGCACATCAATACATTTGTATCATTGATTCCAACATCGGCACTGTTACTTCATCAAAATATCTCTTAACACATCTTTGCGGTGAATAATAAAATAATAATGTTGCGATATAACTATGCACGTAGGTACTACAAAAAACAATGATTTCACTTCATGATAGTCATAATATCATTGCAAATAGGCATGACGAAAGCTTTTCAACTATCAGCTGTTGATAATACGCAAAGAGTAGTTTGTAGTACTCGTAAAGTCTAATATGTAAACCTATTATTGAGTAAATATTACAACTTTTACGATACAGTTTTAGTGATGATAGTTGGTAAGAAAAGGTTGGTTTTGCTTATTGCGTATTTAAGATACTTTTTTTTCAATATAATTTTATTATGTTAAAGAAACAGCATTTCGCTACTAAGATTGCAAAGATATTGAAACATTAAAAATCAAAAAATTAATTAAAAAAAAAACAAAAAAATACTTAGAATTAAATATTAGGGTCATTATACATTTTATTTTAGTTATAAAAGCTAAGCTCAGATGTGAAGCAATCTATAAATATTGTTTTTTTTTTGCACGTAGGTACTTTATAGTTTAGGTACTTTAATTTTTTTTCTTTTTTTTCGGATGAAAACGTTAAATCTCGATTGTTTTTTTTTTTAAATTAAAGTAGTTCTTGAATAGATATTATTTTATTATTTTAAAACACTCTAGTCAAAAGAAGTTTCGAATAAAAAGGAGTTCGTCGGTAGCTTTGAGGTAGAGTCTTGGCATCTTGAACAAGGGTTCCGCGTTTCTATCCCAGGTGCCGGCAAACCCCCCATTTATAACAGTTTATAACAAGATGAAACTCAAATACATTTTTTTAATTTAATTTATTGATCAATTCCCTATTGATTTTGTAAACCCTACCTACATATATCAAGAAGTAGGTGTAATTATTATCTTTGAAGTAAACAAGTGCGTTACACGTAAAAGGCGCCAAAGGGCAAAATCTTTTGAATGAAATATAATATTCAAAACATGCCTATGACTTAGCAGTCAAATGACATATTGTATTGTCCAAACCTGTCCTAATAAGTGTTGATTGTAAAATACAACCCCCATTCACGCAAAACAGCCATTTATGTACTCGTATAAGCTTTTTAACGACACAACATCCTACACAAATTCAAAAATAGAAACAACATTACCATTAGACTATTATCATTTGTACCTATTAAGTAGTGGATTGTAGAGTGTTGTTGAATGTATGATTTAATGTTTTCAGAACTGCCTGGAATATTTTAATTGCATATAAGAGATGGGAGGCCGACATGCAATGATAGTAAACTGTTTCAAATTATGCAGCATTCAGATTCTCGTGCTTGAGTCACAGACTCCCACTTATGTATGCGAAAATATTATGATAAATGCAATCCCATCTCAGGGTCCTAGGTTTCCAACCTAGTGAAATTTTCACACTTGAGATGAAATGCGGTCGGCTGAAGAAAACTGCTATACAGCATTGATTGTAACACCCAGTCTAAAAGGAAGGGTATGTTACTTACTTGCTTTTCGGGTCCAGACTTCAAACCTTGCCACTCCAGAATGCAGCAACGTTCATATATCGCCACTCGCCATCATTAGTATGTTAACAACTTTAGATATAGGTGGAATGGCGAGTGTTACCATGGTGTTAAGCCCTTTACTCAGCCTGAACCGATTCGCAAGTGTCGAAATACTTAATACTCGTTCTCCTTCCTTCATACACCTAATACATATATTGTAATTGAATTACATCTATCGTGATACATCTCATCAGCTGTGTTAAGTAGATACTAGACAGCATTCACCATTCAATCTTTTTCTCTATTTTTCTCATATCAATCCTTTTAGAAGGAGTGAATTCATTCATGGTTGTACAACAACTAAGTCCAGCCAATTAAACATTATTTTAAGTATATAACTATCATCAAGCTTTCACAAATTTAATAAAGGCGAATATTATGTTGGTATGTAAACAAATAAATAAAAATGCGTTTAATGGGTGCCATATTATATATATGATGGTGAAATATATATGCATAGCAGTTGAATATGTCGGCATTATAGTAACCATTATTAGTATTATTATTATTAAATCTAATCACACATCCCCGCGGGCCGGATCAATGGGTCGTAAAATGGCGGAGCAAACTGGAAGATATTTCCGTGGAACATCTGGTCAGTAGGGTTGTCACATTAATGTATTTTATTTCTTTTAAGTGTGCTAAAAGTTTAACAATAATATTATTATTTAAAGCTGGTAGAAGTAAAACAAAATAGAAAAATATGAATCTGAACAAAATAAATAATAATGAAATCGAAAATAAATCGAATCAAACAAAGCTAAGAACCCTATTTTTAAAAATAATTTTTCTGAGTTTTTATATTAACGTTGGTACATTATTAACGGTCGTCATGTCGAAATTGTACAAGTACTCAGATTATACAAAACAATTAAAGTTTTTAAAATACATAAATAAAATGGAGATCTTCAAAATAAGAAGAAGTGAATTACAAAAAAATATAGTTTTAGTCAATTGAACGTTCATATTATTATGATTTAACTTTTATGGATCTTATTATTTTGAACTCTAATCAAAAACTGTTGCTTTGTAAGTAGGAAAATCCATTCTAATCTGAAGGCTAATCATAAAAATTCTTTAAATCTACTCCAGTTTTTCAATATTTCATTTTAAATTTGAAAAATACTTGTCATACTTGTTTTCACACCCCTATCACTGATGCAATCGCATCGAATCTCTCGGGGGCTCCGGATCCCGTTTTAATACAGTGACCTCACGCAAGCAAAGCTCCGACCGGCGTTAGAATAATACAACATACCCAATATATAATAATAATAACAATATACATATAATAATAATAATAACAAGAGTATGTATATATAACAACAATATAACATGGTAGCCCTGGGGTGTGCTGACCTCTTTACAACTACTACCACATACTATTACTAACTTAGTGTAATATAACTACATATTGTACAGGTTTATTATAGTATCTATCTAACGATATTGAAATACGTATAAAGTAGACTAGAGCTTTCATACTACGTACATGTGTAAAGCTTCACTATGAAGAATGACCTCTAACTACGTAAATTATTCGTTAATAGGGACTGTATTTTCTTTGAAGCTTTTGACAACTTGACGATTTTTTTACAAATGAACAAATTTACTAATGTGTTTTATCGCATGCTTACCTGTTTACATCTTCTTCCCCTTCTTGTATTCAGATACTTAACTTCCCTTATTCCTGTTTCCACGACCATATTTCAAACAATTTTTTTAAACACATGTTTTAATCCTGGTCTGTATCTAATATTTTTTTTTATTTCAATAAATTAAGAGTCAGCTTGATAGCTTTCAAACTTTAAAAATTGTAAAAATAATAGTTTTCAGACCCAATCTCAATACGATATCTTTAAGCAGAATATCATAGGGTCTGTCATGGGATGAAGTAGCTTAGAGTAAGAGTTCAATCCACATCTTGGTTCAAATTTTGCAATTCTACTAACAGACTCCCAACCACCTTCTTTTAAAAAAGTTCCAAAATGCTGAGTACAAATATCGAACTTATAAAAATGGAGAAGTTTTCAGAAAAACAGCTATTGCACTAAGACAACTTGTATTTGATAGCCTATAATCTGCTCCATATGTCTATGATGAAGTAAGGTAGCATCGAATATCTATACAAGAACAATTTATATGTATCTAATATTATATCAGATATATCTTTGGTATGTATGATGTACCCACTATTGAGAGCACTTATTTCATACTCTGATAAGACGTGCATTGGTCAAACTATACGTGCCTTCCGCATTTCAGCACGAAGGTAGGTAGTTAGCTAGCTACTCATAACGCAAGTAAACACAGAGATATTATTGATTGCTGTTATCAACATATATATTATGTTATTTTAAATTTCTACATAATTATAATATATAATGTAATTCGGAGGTATACAATATGTTTTAAGAAAAATTACACAAATTTGATAGATTGCTGTAATATAAAAAGTATTTTTTAATAGTAAATGTTAGAGGATACTTTAAATAAAGTCAAACCGATACTAACATAAAATTATTAAAACCAATATATCTACAACTTTTTATCTGTATTTTAATAACTGACAATTATTTATTTTCTTTTAATGATTTCTGTAGTGAATCTGAAATCTGTAATTGTGATCTTTTTAGTATTTTGACTTTATTTTTCATCAATAAAATATTTTCACCATGCACATAAAATGAAGAATAATTAAGGCATAAGTAAGGAACTTTACTTCTACTATTATTACTAATCTTTTACACCGTATCCAATGTGGGATAGGTTGAGAGGACGAAACATTATATTGATCTACCCTTTCATATATTTTTTTTTAATTCACCACCACAATATATGAAAATTTGCAATGAAAAAGTTAATTAAATATGCAGTTTTTACCCCACCTTTGATATAAGCGATGTTCTTGACGATACCGATTATAAATTTAAAAGAAAAAAAAACCTTTCCTCACAATGTGAAAAATCTTCCATGACTTATAGAAATAAACAGCTTCTTGACGATCCATAACAAAACATCTCATACTTAATAATTATCCAACTTCAACCATTTATTAGATGAGAACATCAATTCTTCACAATAAATTATATTTCCACAGTATACATATATGAGAAGCAATAGTAGGCAGTGCCATAGTGCAGAATATTTTATCAATCTTACACAGTTGAGCCCCAAGCAACCAATTATGCACACCTAGTTTTCATGCATTTCCTGGATAATGCGTTTCGAAGGCTTTATTGTTATCTGGTCAATAGATATTACTTTGTTGGTACTTCCTATTGCGTACACGTATTTTATATAATCATTATTATTATTATTAATAAGAACATATTGCAACTACCCTTAGGGATGCATGTAGTATTAATATTATTTATTATTTAACCCTTTCGTGAAATTGGTTTTATTTTATTGGTTGATAAATGCGTTTGGTGTGATAGCTACCCTACTTGTGGGATTTCCCATAATGGTGTACATAGATAGATATGTAGCGAGATTTAATCTTTCGTCTATGATATACATTTAAGAGATGTGTTTTGCGTCTTGAGTAAGAGAAATCGGTGTAGGTACATGATGATGATGATTCTGGATGATTTTATTTTGACGCCGTTTAAGAGTCCCTAGACCGTCTCAAGGGCGCTTATAAAAATATTATAAAATTTTGAAAGCACTTTTAACTGTCACAAATTTGATAAAAATGCGAAACTTTTATGTGAGTTCCAATTGTAGGTATTATTAATTGTAACAAATTTTATTCACTAATTCATACATTTTTGAGTTTGAAAAATCGCATGAATGTAGAGAAAATAAATAAAATATGTATGTAAGAATAGGTTCATATGACGTTCCATTCTCTCTGCCTACCCCATTTGGGGTACGACGTGAGAATAAAGATAGTCTTGGATAAACTTTTGTATTCTCTATATCACAAGCTCATTCATGAGCATATTAATAATAATATGTCAAGAAATTGATAGCTCTGCTAATAAATGTTGTTTATTTGTCAAGTTTTTTCGATAACATAACTTTATCAAGAGCACTGCTTATAAGTTTGCGCTTGTATATTTTTAATCAAATAAATACAGTATATTGATTTGTAAGGTTAATGGTTTGCGAAATAAACTCACTTGATTCTCGTGAAATTGACAGCAGGATTTGAAACAAATCAGTTTATCAACCATTTAAGTAGTTTTTTTACCAGAAATTTCTTAATACGTTTTTCTATCATGTGAATATAAAACCCTTGAATGATATCATACGGCTATAGCTTAACATATGTGAAGGGATTTAAAGATTCATATGAGAATAAAGAAGAGTTAGCTTTTATAATAATAATAATATAAAGGTCTTACAGTGATTGCATAATCTCAATATAATCCATGATAGTAATGAATTAAATAATACAATAATAATAATACCACATATAAATTGATTAAAATACAACTTGGTAAACAATGTGTTGAATGGAAACACATGATTGGTTCACCATAAAGGACCCGAGGCTTACAACGACTTCCAACATGTTATGTTGCAAATCTTTGTATTACGTAGAAGAAGGTATAATACTGCTGACCAACCAAATACAATGCAACAGTAATTACATATATATGTAAGAAACTAATGTTTATACTTGGAATCGATCGGGAATATGATTGATAAAATTATCAAAAATGATCAACTATGCAAGTAAATAAGTATCGAAAATATTAAAAATAAAAATAGAACACATGAAACTCTTACAAGACTTAACAAAGACAACGTCACCTTATTTGCTTGTTCCTCAGACGAGACTTGCGCCTACAGCCCATTTTTTTCGCAAGGTGCGTTTGCACAAAGCAACAAGGAGATAACATGTCTTCTGGTAGGTTTAATAAGATTCTTAATTATAAGGAATTAGTTAATTATGTACTAAACCACTTAATTTTTTTAAAAACACTACCGGTTTTAACGCTCAGATGCGTCATTGACGAGTGTTAGGTATACTAAAACTTGTGTTATACTTAAACGAGTGTTATACTAAAACTAAGAGTTTTAGTATAACACTCGTCAATGACGCATCTGAGTGTTGAAACTGGTGGTGTTTTTAAAAAATTTAAGTGGTTTAGTACATAATTAACTAATTCCTTATAATTAAAAATGTTTCGTGATTACCACATGGTTAGTGCCAACAAAATCAAACAAATTAATAAGATTCATTTGAGGAGATATGTTCTTAGTAGCTTTATTGAACAAAACATATTATCATGAATGTTTGATTCACTGCATGCGATAGACATACAAATTGTTCTCTATTTTCCAATCAAGTCAATTTACTAATGAAAAGCATTCCTCATCGCTGAAATGGAGATTTGGAAAATCTCATACGCGATGTTTTTGAAATGCTTCCCTTTTACAGAATCTTGGAAAAAATAATGAAAAGAGTAAGAAATCAACCTTCCATCACGTTCTAAATTCTTAGAAGACTAGATATACTCTACTACTACTACTAGTACTATACCATCACGGCATATCCTACAAGTGGGGTAAACATGCAAGCTGTCCTCTCCGTGCCAATATATAATCAAGATATTCAGGATGGGTGACAAACCTCATCGCTGAATTTAAGATGTAAAATGTTTTATTTTTTTCCAACACCTGCCTTTTACAGGACACTCGAAAACTTATGGAGAAGAGTGCGAGACCAATTCTTTACCGGGTGCTCTACTAGATATACATTTTGATAAATCTAGATGTACACTTTGGATAAATCACATTTTGGATAAATCTACTAGATACACATGGACTAGATATACATTTTGGATAAATCACAAACAAAGAGACAAAATCGCAAACTGAATGAAATATTCATAAATAGATTCTTGGAGATTATCAACATTGAACACAACACCATAATAATAACATGTGGGATTGAAATTTGAGATTGAACTGATAGATTTATATTCCGATTGTCACAAAATGCAGTGCAATGCTTAGTAATGCAACAAACTAAATACAACAATTCTATAACATCCATTCATTGAAAGTATTATAACCATTATTGAAGTTTGTTGTGTTGGTTGTTATAAAGAACATGATGTTATCGGGATTAAAGAAAATTTAATAGTAATAATGATGCGTGTGGTACGAGAATGTTTGCAATAATAGCTTATGTAAAATCTCGACTATGCAAATTGTATGGTTTTGTGTGAAGTATGGAAAAGACATCAACGCAAGATTATTCAAAAACTTTCAATGTAATGATATTTATTTATCGTGTCGAAACCCAGAGAAAAAACCCATCAAACTGATCTCCAGTACTGCGCAAAACGCACAGCAGGTGGAGATACGTCAAAAATATCCTCCATAGTGCAAGTGACAGGGCACAATGGACATTCCAACAAGTGTGGCATAGTCTGTGCTGCACCACAGTCACATGCTCCGGATTCGTCCTGTAGGAAGCCCCATCGTTCTCTATTGTCGTAATGATGAAAACGAATGAATGTATTTTGGCACAGTTTGATAAAAGCAATTCACGGGCGATGGAAAAGAGTACGATTAAAAAAAATGTAACCACATATATTTTTTTTAGGAAATTTATTTTAAAAGGAAATTATTTAATAGATATTTTTAATCATCCTAGAGCTCATTAAAACGGCATTTATTTTAGTAATATTCAATAAGCGTAGGTACAGTAGCTTATAAAAAACTACAAATTTCCACTGAGAATTTTTGTGTGTAACATGTTTTGTTTTCAAAAAATATGTATTTCTTAGAGGTAAGCAAAGGAAATAGAGTAAATTATGAAAAAGGATTTATATTTATTTTTCTCTTTCTAGTTCAAATAATTAATCGATATGCTAATGGTTGAGGTCTGTTTGCTTTTTTATTACACTACAATAACAAAATATGCTTCATTAGAGTTAAACCTAATTACCAAATTGTATTTATCAGTTTAATAATATTTGGCCTGAAGCTCTTTACGATACAAGGACATTGCCATTAACCGTGACATGTTGTTGTTTGTATGACAGCTTATATCATTTGCATTCATCACATCAAACACAATGAGTTTCAACAATAATTCTCAGAATTAGAAATTACCATTACTCAAATTGCCATTTAATATGTTGTATTCAGCATTCAAAAAATTCTAATTGTTACTGATGTTTATTTATTTAACATCCTTGTGTGTGTGTAATATTATACTTCTGACTCATCCTAATGGTATTGGAATAATTATGTCTTTACTCGTTAAAATCAATATGGACTAGTCAACTAATGATGAGTAGAGCGATTTCTTTTAAAAACTTTTTTTTTTATTGTGTGGGAAAGCACAATTTAAGAAAAAGTCAAAGTTATAATGTTATTATGTTCCATCTAATTGTGTTCTGCATAAATCTATGACATCAAAAGATCCGATGGTCGCCTTGAAATTCTTCAAATTATTCTTGTTGTGAGGGAAATCCTTCATGGACACCTAAGTAGGAAATGCCTGACTTCTACCGGCTAAAAGCCCTCATTCTTTTTTGCAGCCCCGGTTCCCACATAACGGTCTACCCAGGAGTGCAATTTGTCAGAGTGTTGATCCCTCTCCTTGAGAAGAGTTATCTTTCAATATTTTTTCTGCCACCTTCCACTCCTTTGGTGACTCTATCAGGCGGTCCACGAAACTGTTTACGTCAATTCCTGAACCGAAGTGAGCACCAAACTCCCCTTTCCTGGTCTCATCTACTGCACACAAAAAGATGTGACCGACATAGTCTGCTTCAGAAAAACAGCACTAATAACCTCCCGTCAGGGCCTTTTTTATTTTATACAACCCCCAAAGACTCCTTTTAAGAAATCTGCAAAAATATTTCCCTTGTCAATCTACTCTCTTTAAAAAAAATTATTCTATGTCTGTTTTGTACACTTTTAGTTGACATTAAAACATTACACAGCCTCATAGCACAATTTGAAAAATAGTCAAAATGATAATGTTATTGATATGTTCCATCTAATTGTATCGTGCATAAATCTATGACATCAAAAGATCCGATGCTCGCCTTGAAATTCTTCAAATTATTCTTGTTGTTTGGATAACAATGTTATATAAAGTAATATTAGATTTATTTTCGAACATAATTATAAATTTCCTTAACGGACAAATTGACAAAAGTCAAAAATTAATATCCATTATTTAACAACCAGATATAAAATTCATTCTTTATGTATTTTACAAAGATATTTTTACAACACAGTACACACCTATTTTGTATATTTTATATGAAAACAATTAAAACATAATACATTGGGTGACTCTTTGAGAACATTTTATAACGGGATTTGGGAGCAATTAATAGATTTCATTTCCACAACATGTATGTAAAATTTGTTCTGGAAACAATGAAAGAGTTATTTGGATGTAAGTGAAAATCCAGTTCCAAAGATATTTTGTTCAAAATAAATGAAAATCAAATAAATTCAATCAAATACATTCCTATTCTTATGAATGAATTCAGTCAATTATTTTCTTGGTAGTTACAAAGTTGGTACAATATGTGGATAGTAATAACGAAATATTATGTTAAGTAATTATCTATTTAGACCGCACGTGATCTTCGTTGTTAAATAATGAAAATAATTACTTTTTACACGGCTAAATTACTCTTATGGTTCAGTTCGATTAGTCAGTTTAATAAGAAATGTCGACACCCATTTGTCAATGCTTCGTACTCGTTACTATCAATATACAGGGTGTCGGCTTTAGATCAGATGAATATCTTATTCTTATTATATTTATTTCAAAAAAAAATTTAAAATCTACTTGATTTGCCACTCATCATGATTGTATTATATTTGTTGGCACGGAGATGTTAGCTTGCATGTTTATTTATTGGGAGGAATTTGTGGAGCGAACTCACCTGGGATGAGCAGCAAGAGAAGTCTTGGCTTTCTGGGAGGGAATGGAAATATAGATATGGATTTTGATGTTTTTGTTATTTTAACGTTTGCTGACCGACACGAAAAGAAGAAGACTGATCTGCTGGCTTACCCATTTGTGGGATATGCAGTGATGGTAAAGTAGAAGTAGACTAGTTAAGTTTTTCAATCCAAAGTATTATTTATTTTTAGTATAATATGTTAAAGGATTTTTGAAATATTAATTTTATGAGGTTTAGGTGAGCATCTAAAAATAATAAGCATGGTGATAATTCTGACATTATTTATAATCAGATCATTTCAAAATAAGGGATGGTGTCTTTAAAACTTTCCCTTAAAGAAAAAAGGATTTATTTAGAAATATAGGGTTAAAAACATAAAGAAAACTGTAAAAATAACTAATTAATAACTTACAATGGTAATAAAAAAGGTTTTTAAAAACCCTCTCAGAAGAACAATATTGAAACATTGTAAATTATACAGTAATGTATTACTCCCTGTAGGAAAGTTAAGTAGAATAAGAAGGATCGAAGGCACATAGTCTTATTCTTTATCCGTCTTTGATAAAGTAACTATGTATGTATACCATAAAGATACCTCCCACAAATGGGGTAGCCAGATCTTGATTATATTATTATCGTAATCCATACTGTATATTAGTCAGAAATTAATAAGCCGATACTCACGGATACAATATAATGCATGTAAGTTGTATATTATTATCTTGTTGTGTTGATACAACCTTGTGTGGGAGTTCCAAATACATCTCGGAGAACAGTAGGTACTAATAATTTTTATTTTTTAAAGCTCGTGAATGACATGAGAAGTTCGTCGGTATCTTATAAATAGCATCGGTAACCCGTTTCTAAGAAAAGTAAACAATTAATTAAAAGTTGTGATGGATTATTGAATTAACAACTTCGGCAGAAGTATTTTGTGGGTGTATTTACCTATATTTAAACAATAATTTTGTGACCAAAACACCAAAGAAGCACACTTTTTTGGGATCTGCTTGCGAATTGGTGAACGCTGTCTATGAACACGAACATGACATTGTGATCAACAAAAGTGATCACTTAATCCAGCCTAAATTAATTCGTAAGCAATGGGTCACCTTTCACATTGCTTCTGAGATGTCTGATTTTGTCATTATCGAATTGTGCCCAAACCCAATTGAATAAACAATAAAAAAAAATTAAGTTCATTTAAAGTACATATGTATTGGCATATTTGTATACATAAAGATCTCTTAGCTAAAAAGTTGATAATGTTTATAATGAATACATACAACAAAAAGATAAGAAGTGCTCAAATAAATTTTCCATTGAAATATCTTTTGCAGATAATGTTGGTTATTTTTTTTTATTCGCAAATTAAAACACTATAATACAAACTGATACTGCATCAATTGTACTCTTATTAATTTCATAACAGCAATATCTTCAATATTGATTACCATTCAACTCCAATATCGATATTAGTTATTTGGTCTTGTAACCATCAACCTGATTTGATAGCCGCATGGTAACCTAGTTTCATTATAAATAAAATTTTACTTTTATTTTAAATAATAATAATTCCTAATAATACCATCAACATCATCATCGTTCCACTTGCTCACAGTCATCATCGACTTACGAAAATAAAATGTACGCTTCATCGACCACACCAAGGTCAGACGACAAATACTAATAAAACTTATTCTGCAGTAATGATTCATCTTATAAAAAAACATTGTCATCGCAATTTATCTTTTCGATTATCTTTCACTTTCGGTGTTCTTATTGTGGTACTTAAAACAATTATTATTTCGAAGCCTTACGGTTGGTGCTGATTTGTATTCAATCAAGTTTTTATAGTATATTTATCCAACCATCATAACTCGTAACAAAAGAGTACATAACGATCTTAGTGGTGCATTCGCTACATTATTTCTTATCGTGCGTACTAGAAATTAAGATTTTCATTACTGATTATTATTTGTCGGCCGGTGTGGCGCAGAGTTAACGCCCATGCCTTCGAATCACGAGATCCTGGGTTCGATTCCCGGCCAGGGCAAAATGAAGAATAACCTTTTTCAAATTGTTCTGAGTCTGGGTGTTAGATGTATAAGTGTTTAGTGCATTGTATATATGTATGTGTATCGTCGCGTTAGTACCCATACCTAATACAAGATTCAATATTAATTTGGGACTAGCTCGATCTGTGTGAATTGTCTATGCGTGTTATAACTCATCTATACTATTTTTGGTAGATATTTTTGCATTGGGTACTTCACTGGTATCTTAGGTACGTAGAAGTATCTGGTAAACAACATAACATTATCACTTTCATATTCTATGCACATTATAACTATATCATGTTTTATTTTATTTTTTTTATTTTCATATTGTGTTACATCAAAAACACAAATTTTAGCTTTGTTATGTTGTTTATTTGATAAATTAAATGTTTCTCTAACAAACGCAGTGAGATAGAGGTTCAATTTTGGTCAAAACGAGAGCCATGTACGTGTCTACACCCTAACCCTATTTTCCTAGTAAAGCAGAAAGAGATTATAAAGTTTCGGATAAGCTTAATATCATTACATGCTATGTTCGCTTTTTCCATATACGATTTCTCATGCAGTATACAAAGTCTTAAGTCAGTATGGTTACCCAAGTTGTTTGAAATAAGTGTAGTCATAGAAGTAGGTATTATAGAAATCACTATATTTCAAAATATTAATACGCATAAAATTATTAATGACTATTGTCTTGATCTCACTTCAAACTGGACCTTCTCAACACTATAATTGATGGAAAAGTAATTTATCTTTTGTTATAGTTAACTTAAAAGCACGTTATATGCAAAACCTTAAATGAGAGCAGTGTTATATTACAAAGCTGTTAATCTACGTAGACTCACAAGGTTTCGTACAAAACAATATAACAATATTATGTATATCGTAAGTAATGACAACCGATATGTAACACTTATGCTTGCTATTAAACAAGGTATTGTTTGAACCTATCTTTCGTATGTCTTGGCGCCGATTCGTTCATTCATTCACCTTATTTCATCATCCACAGTAATATGATAAATAATAATAATATCATTCACCATGCAAAACTAGAATAATAATGGTAAAAACTGTGATTAATTATTAAGTATGCAAATTGTGTAATAATACTAATGGTATCGCCTTGTTACTCGTGACCTCTTGATGATCTTAATATTGTTATTATTAGTATTTCATTCTATTGTCATGAATTTATTGTTGAAAATATGTATCTAATATTTTATTTAATTCAATATATACGAATAAAGGAATATAATTTTATACGAGGTAATAATTTGAAAAAGTTTTAAAATTATTCATTTTATAATAATGAACAAAGAATTTTACATGTACCTAGTTTTAAAAATTTACTGGAAAAAAATTGATTGGTGCTTACAAGTTTGTCTTAATTGTTTTATTAAAGTTGTTTAATTTTGTTAAGAAATTTGAAGGCATATAAAACTCTTTGGAACAGCTATTGGATACAGAAATCTAGCTAAGAAAATCAATACAAGCCGAAACCATACAAAATTTGTATTATTAAGACTGGTGGAGAAGTTGTTCTAAGTTGCGAAGTATAAAGAGGTCTTCTCTATGGATCACCATCTGCTTAATATTGGTTGTCAACCCTGTTATGTTAGAAGAAAAAGATTATTAATATTTTAAATAAACAGGTAAACCACGTAATAACACATTTTATTATCAACAATAAATTTGATATAATCAGCGGTATGATGATAGAGTCTCGATATAAAAATTGGATGATTCGGATTTGAATCACGCTGTCGACCTAGCTAATATTTTTGAACAGTCTCGTATATTTAATGGTTTTTGTTCGTTTAATCATGTAGGTGGACTAGATATACATTATTTTACATTTTACACATTTTTTACATTTTCACATTTTTTTAACATTTTTGTGTCTTTAATCATTTTGTCTCAAATTTATGTTTTTTAGATTGGTAAGAAGGGGGTCTTAATTGGCTTGCTCATTGTGGTCTTTTAATGTTTATACTAATTGTTTCAACTGTCTGATCCTTACTGAATAAAATTTCCAAATTAAATTTATTCACCTCAAACGTTTTCGCCAAGGCTTCTACTTGGCATCATCAGGAGGACTAATATTTTACTAGGACTAATATGACTAATATTTTTAAAAAATAATATTTTACATGAAACACGTTTCATCACAATGTTTACAGCATGCAAGTAGAGTAAATCAGTAGAGAAATATGATCCATAATATACAGCTTCAAAGTCCAAATATGTACCATCAACTACTAAAAGTCACTCCTTTAAGACTTTACCAGCTTAGAAATCCAAGTTTCCGTCTACCAAGCTACTGAATTTTTCACTATTCATCAGCTATTTAAGCAACAAAATTATTTTGAGCAACAATATAAGATACATAAACTTATGCAGCATAACATAAAATAATATTATAACGATAAATTTTATTCGAATTCAATACGGGCGACCTTTAATCTACTACGCTCGTAGAAGATAGTAATAATATATTTTAATTTTGCTGAACTTTTTGTCGATAATTACATGAGATAAGTGTTGAAGACTGACCTTCCATCAATACAAATAGCACTAATCTTTCTTCAAACAGACAGACTACACTACACTGTTTCTATTAGAACACTAATAAAATCTTTTAAAAAAATAATGATACTTCATTTTTCATCCAGTTGCCAAGGTGAGAAACAATGTACGTGCATTTTGTTATTAAAATAATAGACTTTTCATTGAGTGTGTACGTAATTAAAAGTGTATTTAGAACTTTTGTTTGCAGTTTCAAAAACATTTTTATAATATTTTGCTGACTTATCATTTATGACCACACAACTAATTTCTAAATCAGTTGTGGTGAATACTTTATTTTGATTGATTATTCTACATTTTTCAAAGTTTCAACCAATATTTTGAAATGATACCGCTTATAGAAAAACCCTTCTATTGTATTTGACAAAATTCCAAAAAGTAGTTTACTAATTGTGTTTATTTGAGAATACCCATAAGAAAACTGGTAGGTTTTCAAGTATGCTTTTGTATGCCAGTTCTCGTAAAATATTTCAAACGTTTAAAAATTCGACACTTACAATTCGTGATGAGACAAAGCACTGTTTTTAATACCGTTATTGTATGCAATGTTAAATAACTGCCGTACATAAATGCTTATTTGTCTTTTAAACCATTTTATAAAATATATTTTTCGTGTGTTGAGTGTGAGAGAGAGAGAGAGAGAGAGAGAGAGAGAGAGAGAGAGAGAGAGAGAGACGTGCGTGCATGAGAAACTGCATGAATGTGGAGGAAGCGAAGGAAGTGTGTAAGATAGATCTATTTGGCGTTCCTTTCTCTCTGCCTACCTCACTTGGAACACGGCGTGAGGGTTTAAAATATAATAGAATTTTTCGTAAAATTAAAATATAATAAGAAAATCATATTCTTAAAATTCAGTACATTGTTTCATATTAACACTCTTGCAAAAGTTCATCTTCTAAACTAAGTACCTACGTGTGTAGCTGATAATAACATAGTATAGTTAATTTTTAGCACGTGGTTTAGCCCGGGGCAATTCAGTTAGTTTACTTATGAAATGATAATACAATATAATGTATAAACATTAGTTTAAATAAAAGTTCTTATTTAAACTGTGCTATTTGTACTTGTGTATATAATTATAATAATAATTATTAAGCTTGTCTTACGTCATACATAAGTATGTAGTGTAAAACTTTGAGTACTTTTGACATTCAACTAACAATTGAAGACTAATTTCCTGTACTAATTATATCGATTAATAATATTGATTTTATTGTTTTACATTCAAACTTGCATTAATATACTTAAAAAAAGCATCATTTTTTGTGATCAAGTTTACTAATTGTATATTATTGTTTAATTAGTTTATTTGTCTAATTTAAAAGTTTTAAAGGTTACTTAAACGTTTTTTTATAGTGATTTACTTTTGTTTCCTAATGCTATACTATACAAATTAAACATGTCAGTTTAGCTAGGGTTTGCAATACAAAAGTTAAGGATGGTTCTTGTACTTTACTTTTTGTATGGCTTTGACTTGTATTAATTTTCAAACCTTTAAAGTTTTAAAGGTTACATAAACGTTTTTTATAGTGATTTACTTTTGTTTCCTAATGCTATACTATACAAATTAAACATGTCAGTTTAGCTAGGGTTTGCAATACAAAAGTTAAGGATGGTTCTTGTACTTTACTTTTTGTATGGCTTTGACTTGTATTAATTTTCATAGCTTTCAAAGTTTTAAAGGTTACATAAACGTTTTTTATAGTGATTTACTTTTGTTTCCTAATGCTATACTATACAAATTAAACATGTCAATTTAGCTAGGGTTTGCAATACAAAAGTTTAGGATGGTTCTTGTACTTTACTTTTTGTATGGCTTTGACTTGTATTAATTTTCATAGCTAAATTGATGCGTTCAACAGTTATTCCAAATAAAATCCTTGGTTCCCGTCCAGAAAACCAATGCACCACCTCTAGGGTCGACCTATGAATGTCCATCCAGTCTCTATCATACTTTCTTCCTGGACAGTCCTCCACCAGATATTGGATTGTTTGGGACTGAGCCCCATAATCCTATTACTGACTTAGGATAAATATCAGAAATTTGTGTAAGTATATGGTTTACATAATTGAGGCATAAATATATCTGATATCTCAACAAAGAAGGATAACTTAAGGATCAATGGAAAGTGGGGGATGGCAGATATTCTAGAGAACTAAGAAATAAGATTCATGGAGTATTTAAAAAAGATGTTGCTTAAAGACAAACCCTCTCTAAGGCCATCGCCCAACTTGAGAGAGTCTGAAACGATTGTAAAAAAAGAATGAAAAAGCTTATTGATTAAGCTTTCGAAATAGATTCTTTACTTAAAAACTATAAATTCCAACATGATTAAATCAAATTTAAAAAAAAAATTGAATTCTTAAAAAAAACATAGATGATGTCATCATTCTTTGACAAGAATTTTCCAAAACGTGGTTTTTTTTTAAAGTGCAGGCTTACAAATTCATTTCAAAAAATCTAACTCTATGAGTTCATTGATATTGAGAAAGTTTAAGAAGATCGCTTTAGTACTTATTTTTTTAAATTTATATTTACATGTATAGGCCCTATGTACGTTAATATAATTTAGGGCACTTGTTATGAAAATCGAGACGATGAAAGATTAATAAATAATTTGAAATCATAAATTCAATAATTTTTATAAAATGTTTACTTCTCATATAAATTCACCTTATTATCGTATTACATAGTAGATAATATAAACCACTTTTCTTCTGCAATAGATATTTTGATGTTTGTTTTTATCAGCGATATAAATCTGTTAAACATACAAAACAAATTTACTGCGTCATCAAAACTGTACCGTCATAATAAAATAAAATATATTTAAACACATAAAGGTACCTTATATATAATGTGTATATGTATTTTTTTTTTGATCAAATAAAACAGATTAAAAAAACAAGCATATTATAATATGAAATATTGCCCAAGGGTCTTCCACAGGGCATGCAAACGGGTCCGAAACTTTCATTGGCGATGATGGACATTAAGAATCGATAAAAATTTCGGATAGTCATGTGTAATTAATTATCGAACTTATCGGATGCATTGAAGGCATAATTTAATGCTGGTTCTCATTAAGGTGAATGAATAATGAACATTTTCGATCAAGAATAGTTATTTTATTTGATGAAGTGCGCACTTGATGATTTTTGATTTAACGCGCATCCAACGATAAAATTATTTTTTTGTTTATGCGATGATCAATAATTTTCAATTAATTATTACTTATGATATTTACCATGACGTGTTTTATTGTACATTCTGTTAAACTTAACAAGATTTATATTTGTTTATTTTTAGATTAATTCTTAAGATAAACAATAATATGATCTATGCGCTTAATACCTTCAATTTAGTTTTCTGATAAATTTAACTCTTACAACTTTTCCCATGTATTAAAACTATAAATTCATTTGCTTACCTATAAATTACCTCGACGCAGTAAGATTGCATTTAAATTATTACATTTTAAAATTCTCTGGTCGCCCATAGAGGAATCAGATAGAATTCGTATCCAACATTGTTCTATAAATTTCTGACTGTCCTTTAAAAGACAGATGACGTATAAGGCCTACAAATTTTTAATTTATCGATGAGATATACCATCCATCCTGGTTTTTTTCATTCTTAATGAGCATGGTAGGGCAACTTCTATGTATGTTTATGGCATGGAATATTTCTACTGGATATTACAGTAGTTTTTGTGCCGGTCAGTCCTTCAGGCAGCCCAACAAGATTTGATCAGGTATGGAGTTTCGAAATTTTCAAAGACTCCAGACTTCTCCAGTATCCTAGCGGAAGCTGAGTCCTCTTTGACACTGGCTAGCGCAACATTCGAAATAGGTTGTGATGTCTAAAAAAAATTATTATAAAAAGGTATCTGCGATATAACAACTTTTTTACAAACTCTTTTTCTGTTCATGGTGCTCGCTGTTGGAATAGTTTGCCTTCCAGGATAAGGTTGCTCCCCACTCTTCAAGCTTTCAAGCGGGCGGTTAAGGACCATTTTATCACACAAAATATGGCTTCTGTATCCTAGTCCCTTTTCCCACATATTCTTCTCCTTTTTACCTCCTCTTTCCTTTCTTTAAGATTTTTTATGTGAAAGTTTTATGAAATTGGGTTAGTTGGAAGAAATCGCGCCTCTGCGATAAACTCGCCCTCTGTATATTGATTGTATGATTGTCTTTGTTTGAAATGTATTTTTGTGTGAATTTGCTTGTTATCAATGTACAGTAAAGGATAAATAAATAAATAAATAAATAAATATTAGAAATAGAAATATGCAATAAACCTTTCATCAGTATAGCGAATGGATAATTGATTTTATTATTATTAGATATGTAAAATAAATCAGAATTAATTAAATTACTAAAACTTGGATGAATTTATAATTACTGTCACAATTAACCACAGACTATAACGATGTGCTTTAATTTCATTAATTGCCTATTAAAGATTATATTTATTAGTTCATTAAACGAAAATCGTAAATACTTCAACAGCTTTAATCATAAATTCCAAAATATGTTAATAATTTCTAAATGCAGCTTTCACGAAACTTTATGCGGATATGTTTTACAGGGTGTATTTTTTATGTTCACAATGATTCGCTTCAGAATATTTTACAATTGATTATTATGGAGATCTTAGACAGATTATGTTTATCTAGACAGCGAAACGAAGTAGACACACAAATTTAATATCCAATATGTTTTATAAATGACAAGGTAAAAACAGAACGTTATACTTAAAAGTAGGCTGATCATATGTATTATTTAATGTTTCGCACGATGATTTAGTCATCTTAGTTTATCTAAAAACGACACTTTTGTCAGTTTTTGTGTGTGAGTTATAGAACGGTCAACTTGTTCCTTGAAAAATCAATTATACGTGTAGTCGTTTATATTCTAAAACAAACTTATATTCTAAGGCTATTATTGTGTCTAAAAAGTAATGACTGCATAGTCCTGATTAACTTGCTTGTTCCGGCGCGCACGCGCAGTCACATTGTCTGTTTTGGCTGCCTTTTATGCATGTTAGATTGGTGTTCTGTTGTTTTTTCTATTTTCATTTTTTGTGTAACTTTTGTAATAAATGACAAACTTGTGGGCTTGGTATTATATAGCAAAGGGTTAGATCATGAGTGCGGATTGAGTAGGATGATGCATTGTCTTTGCTTTGTGATTATGTGTATTATTTCTGTCCATATGTATTTTCAAATGTTTTGTAATAATAATGAATAAATGAATGAAAGAATTAAAAAAAAACTTCTGAAATAAATATTAGAGTTACGTATAAATTTCACAACTATCAAAGTTTATGAAGCCTTCAAAAATGAATCTCATAATTCTGCTAGTATTATTTTTAAAAAGTATTGATAATAATATATTTTTTTTATTATTGAACACTCTGTATATCTGGTGCAAGTTCGAGAACTATTCAAGTTAAAGGTAGGTAGTTAATAAGTTCATACCTTCGTAGAACATTTACTTTAAAATGGTGAAATGGTCTTACATACTGCAATAATAATAATATTTATAGTATCGGCGCACGCCGCGTATGTTGGTTTGACAGCTATCAGGAAACTGCGCCGATAAAACTGGATCAGAATATAATTATTAATTTCTGCTTTTTAAAAATAAATTGCAAGAAGAGAGCATGACAACCTAGAAAAAGTGATTATGACTGGGGTTGTAGAAGGGAGGAGAGGAAGGGGCAGAGTGCCAATAAGATGGAGCGACCAAATTAAGGAGGCCACACAGAGCTCACTTCACGGGGCCTTACACATGGCAGAGGATCGCTCAACATGGAGACAGATGGTCTACAGAACGAGGCATGATGGTCACGATCCTCAGGATTGAGGGACCGACAGAAATGATGATGAAAAATACCTACACACATAAAATTTATTTGCATATTCTACTTAAAACACTTTGTTTTCTTTTTGTGTCTTTTCAAGTCTTTCTGACAACGGTGATCAGTCTGGTCAAAGCTTTGCAGTACTGCGCACTAAGGATTAAAAATAATATTGTCTAAAAAACAATCAAGTTCCATTTTTTCATTCACCCTTGAACGCTCCTCCCAGGTGCGTAGGACAGAAATCAGTCTTTTCCATTCAGAGCGTCTCCATTTGAGTCACCTTTTCCCATGAAATTCCTAGCGCTCTAACGTCATCGTCATAATACGGTATATTGTGAAAGAGGGACGTTTGAGCTATTAGAATCCTCATAGGCAACAGAACAAAGTGCATTTCTATTGTCATTTTTTAAATCTCAAATACAAGTTGTATATTATCTTGTTTTTCTTAAAAATGTAAATTTCATCATTAAAATAGTTTCAGTTTTCTTATTTATTACAAGTATTTAATGATTACATATAATCGATGAAGAAATCATAAATTTATTGAATAAATGTATAGATTTCTCAAAACTTTTTATAATCTCAATTTCTTATGTCAATATGCAAATCATTTTAATTTATGTACCTAACTCAAACATTGTGTGTCATGTTATTGGTTAAAATTCATAGGCATATATGAAATGGTGTTTTATGAATAAACCTACAATAATGATTTTTCAAGGCTTTTTTTACTCTGGGTGAAAATTTTCTTTAATAATCAAATCCGTCATTAATTTTGCTGACGTTTATTTTGAAAAGTTCCATATTAATTTATGGAAATAAACACAAATGTTTGATTCAAGAGTTTTTGTGTTTACGCTGTGGAAATCCATTTTTAATTTTAATAAATAAAATATAAAAATATCCCTCCCACTACCTGCACCCTTCTCACCACATGAACAACAGCTCTCACAATTTTTAGATTTCAGTTTCCCTGAAGATGCCTACAAGTATAGGCGAAAACGTTCGGTATTTAACCTAACATAGTGGAGATTAAACAGTGCTCAATAATATATTTTTATATTTTATTTATTAAAATTACAAATGTTTGAGTTTTTCTATTTTTAATTATTTGTTCAGTTACCTTGTTTCGACTTACAATGCGTTTAACAATGACATTGTAAGTCGAAATCAGGTTAATGTATCTTTCAATTTTTGAAAGTTTGTCTATTTCCATAAATAGATTACGTTATTTTTGTTACATATTATATTGAATTTTCATTACTTTTTTATTTAATCTCTGTACATACTTTTTTTCATTAGACCACTCGTTGCAAAAAATACAGATTATATTATGATAAATTAATACATTTAAAAAAAATATTTTTTAGCAACATAATTTAATTTCAGTTATGGTAGAGCCTTAAATGGTCGTAAATCAGATAGGGATGTAACTCATAGAGTTGTCATTGTCGATATTTTATTTATGACAATCATCATTTTTACAATTTTATTTATATCGACAAAAGATAATATAATTAAATCATCCAAATTCTAAATGTCAAACTTTATGACAACAATAAATCGTCTCATTCGTCTTGTGAAAACTATGTGTCGTCGATATTATTTATTGATTTATCACGTACAAATTTTGTTTTATCGAATATGATTTAGTTTTGTTTTTATACGTTTCAGTAGAAATAAAAATGTTTAAAAAAGTTAAGATATTATGACTAAATCGCATAAAACAAGATCGTAAAATTTATTGATTATTCAACATTCAAATAGGATACAGAATATACTAATGATCTCATAAAGAAGTGAGATTACATCTCATTTTATATCTGTTCTACATTCAGTAGCATTGACATTGGTAATACTATAACCATAATGTTTATCTATAATTTTCGAATTCAACTGTTTTTAATTCCATAATTTGATATTCAACTCTTTACAATTTTAGCCTTAAATTTATTTATAAGTTTAAATCATAAATTAATTTACTGAGATCATCGTGTGAAGCAAAATAAATTACCATATTTTTTGAGCTTCTGTTGTAAGTGACTAAAGATTATTTTTCGTCATCTGTAGATACCTATATTAACGGTTATTTCTAATTTCATCTTGATATAAGAAATTATATTCTAAACTTTTATAATATAACAAAGAGATTTTAGAAACCATTTGAGTTATCATATCTCTAAATGATTAACAAGTAGATTTTTTTTTTAAAGTGTGCGATTTGAAAATAAGGGACAATTTTAAGAGAATCGGTTTGAATTGTCAACGCAGTGTTCTAAGATCACTCGTGCAATGTTAGTTAGCGGTGGACATCATTCGCAGCAACCTCGAGGCTAAAACAATTTCCTTACACCAGTAAGTATCATCCAACATCAAAACAAATAATAATAATCTTTGTTTTTGGTTTTATATTCAAAACAATGTGACTTTATCGAAAAGACCGTTTCGTTTTCATTTCACATTTATCGCATTGTTAACGCAAGTGTAAAGCTTTCTATGATAACAGTCATCTTTGATATTATTATTATTATTATCAAGATTAAATAGACAACGAAGTACATATAGTAATTCTGATACAGTTTTACTCTCTTTAATAGTCAAATGTGGTGTTCACATGAGGCGATACGTCAAGAAACCAAAATATCGTCAGCCATTTGAACCGTGTGAACAGATTGACAATAAATCTGAACAATTAAAACCAGTTAAAACGATATTGTCTTATGTTGACCACCCTTCAATTGTCTTCATTGGTGCAACGATGCGCGCATGCGTAGATATGTGTTGCATCTGTATCTATGGTAAAACGTTATAAACGGTTTCCATTTCGTGACAGTTGTAATCTTTGTTTTTGGTTTGTGCCGTTTGTTTCCTTAATTAAAAGGCACTTTATATCCACAACTATAACATATTCAACTAATTATAAACACTCCGTGATCTCCACCTCAATGTCCATAATTTTGAAAACCTTTTCAAAATCAAAGCGCATCTTATGTCCACCGGCATAGATTCAATCTCTCAGATTTGAGAGATTGAATCTATGCCGGTGGACTGTGTGGACCGACGGATATTGTTTTTTATGCAAACGAAATCGTCAGGCCTTTATGTCGTCTCGTGTGAACACCACATTACTAATATTATTCACTTAACAACATTCCGATGTTACCGATATAGGTACTGTGGCTATTTACCGCAGCTGTAGAATTTCTAAATAAGCAAATTTACAAAAGTCATTTCTAGTCAGCACTTTACTACTACAACCTTATTGAACGTAAGAATGTGACTAAATTGATATACTTCTTCTATTACAGCAAATCCCATATGTATTTATAAGTATGGCAGTCAGCGGATATACAACGAGTAATAAACATGAAGGTTGTCCTCTCCATGCCAATAAAAATGAGACATTTAGGATAGGTGGCATGCTTCATCTCTGAATTGTCTTATACGTGAGGTTTTACGAACACCTGCTTTTTACAAAACACTAAAAACCTTACAGAAAAAAGTGGGAAATTTGAATTATCTTCTCCTGACATATTAAAATGCCTGTAACGTGAATATGATGAATGATATTTCATCAAAACGTCGTGGTACACCCTCTGTCAGTGAGTATGGTGACGACAAAAAACTGAAGGTTACTCAAAAACCTATCACAACATTTTATATACATGTATAATTATTATTAGAATGACTGACTGTACTCATTTTTTTTTCTTCATATCCTGCAAAGAAAACGTATACGGGTCAACCACGTATATGTTAATGAAAACAAACATAAAACAAATTAGAAACAATATAGAACATTTGCAAAATCACCGAGATCTTGGTGCGATCATAATTGATTTCACTCTTAGTAACTACATAACTGCTTCACTGGTATACCTACAATTACACATTCTTCCAATAATTTGTCGTACCTATTAATTTTTTTGTTAAATAAACTAAAAAAATATATGTAATAAGATTGCCACTAGAAGATTATTGGTACATAATAATATAGTGGCGTAACATATTTGTTTTATTGTAAGTAAAAGGGAAATAATTTTTATGACCATTAATAATATGATTTGTTGGTCACTCTGTATATAATTTCAAAATAATGTCACGTTTAATATACCTACGTAATTCATCTCCATCATAACGACAAAAAGAGTGACTTCATTTATACGCACGATAAATTTTCACTATTAGATATTATACTTACTTAGAAGCATCAGCGGAATGAAAATCGTGCAAATTATCAACGCTCGATGAGCTTGTTTTCTTTGGCGATTAAATAAAAAAATTAAAGCTATTTATGAGATCTTCTTCTTCTTTACGTGTCTTGTCGAGTCCCACCGATGTTGACGACCACCTGGGAGAAATCTTTTCTGTTCTGGAGAGCACGAAATGGCTACGCACCACCTCTCATTCTGGTCCACTACCGAATGTTTTGAAGCCAGGAAAGCCGCTTTCTTCCAACCCCTCTACGCCCCTCAATCTTCTCTTCTGTCACCAGTTTTAGGATGGCAAATTTTTCTCCTCTCATTATGTGACCAAAATATGAAGTTTTACGGAGCTTGATTGTTGTGAACAATTCTCTATGAGCGTTTGCTTTATGCAATACTTCGACGTTACTTGTCATGTCAGTCTAAGATATTCTTAACATTCTTCAGTGGATCCATATTTCAAAGGCCTCCAAGCTATTAAAATATTAATTATATAATAAATATTTTAAAAAGTTTGACAGTGTATGTTATAATCAAGCCAAAATAATTAAGAATTTAATGTACTTATGTATTCAGTATGCTTCTAAGAAGTGGGCTTTTAAATATATCATCTACTTTTTCTTGTCTAGAATTGAAATAAGTTCTCCCTATCAGATTTCTCTTTCACGAACAGATTGCATCCTCTTATTCTTCAACGGTCATGTTAGTAAGGTTAGTACCGTGTCGTGAGCCTCCCTGTCTTGAACCAATAAGTTGTAATAGTTTCGTCGTTCCCTAGATTTCAATACTTATATTTTACAGCCAGAATAATCGCTTTCTTATTATGCTATGTCTTTATTTTTTTGTCTTTTATAGATGATAATTGAGGTATAAGGTTGTATTTAGTTATCATAGACACTCTTTGATAGCCTCAATAAACATTTAAACTTGAAAAGGTAAGCAAGAATAGACAATAAAAGTGTTTCAGATCTGTTTTCCGAAGATTTTTTACATATTAAATTATTTATTTACAGTAGGTACATCTATACCCATGAAATTAAATTTTATGATATATAGATATATTTTTTTTATTTCATTTATAAATACACAGTATACATTGACATTACAATAACAAAACAATATTACACATAGTAAAATGCTCCCTCCATAAGCAACCAAATGCTTGTGCGGAAGGTCGGATTTCAACTTTAATATTAATACACATATAAGAATTAGCTAGAAATATTAATACACATATGTATAAGAATTAGTTAGAAATAGCAAACTATCAGTTCTCATGTACATTCATTAAACGTTCGACAAAATATAATTTAAAATATATATAGGTATACCTAGATCAATATTTATAAATAAATTGTTTATTACTCTTGTTTTTGTTAATAAATTACAATTTTATGCCAATGTTCGTATTATTAAGAAATGAATTTTATTTTTCTTTGAAAATTATTGTAATGTGGTCAAAGATACTTTCAAATGCAACGTAAAAAAGCTTAAACGCTACTAATTAATGTATTTAATAAATTAATAACTCTTCTAAAATAAGCGTTATTTACAATATTTGTAAATCTTTATAACGTAATACTTTTAGTTTCAATAAGAAAATGCAATAAATTTATTTCTGCATTAAGTATTTCTCACGTGAATTTTATTTATGGATTGAATTATATGATTTATTTAAATTGCTTTTTTATGTACAACATTTAAAATCACAATATTTGAATATTGTATCTAAGTACGATACCTTAATCTTGATAAGTAGTCACGTGTAATATTTTTTTAATAAATTCAACTACATAATGGAATAATATTTTCATTTCATTCATTAAAATTAAAAAATTACACAACACGTTGAGTGTAGAATTAATAAAAAAATCTATATGACCCTTTTAAAAAATGGTAAGTATTAGTTTCTTAAACGTTAATTCCGAGGATAATTTCGATGAAGAGAAAAATAGTTCTTCGCGAGAATTCATGAAGGTACCACAGTAGTATTAAAAATATGAATGACAGATTTAAAAAATATTTCAGGAGTTTAAAACATATACATTTTCGAATTAATATCATCTTAATTTAATTAAAATGGTTAGACATGGCGGAGGATCGTTCAAGGTGGAGACAGATGGTCTACAGAACGAGGCATGATGGTCACGATCCTCAGGATTTAGGGACCGACGGAGATGATGATGATGATGATAAGACATGTCTTATAATAATTAAAAAAGCTACAATGTTTCATCCAATAACCCAGCAATTCCATCAATTTTGAAATCTTATTTTTCTTTAAAAAAATTATCTTCGAAACACCTTTCTCTTAAAATAACAGCCATACTTCATCAACAATCGTTAGACAATAATATATTATCATCATAGAGTTTATTTTGCCAATTATTCATTATGATAAAGTGCATTTAGCAAATGGTATTCAGATGACATAAAAAAACTGCAGTAGAAAACAGTTCTTCGATCATGACATATCTAAAATAAAAATTGATGATATGGATGATTTAAGTTTAATCCAATCGTGCATGAATGTAATGCCTTATCGAAAGTTTATATCTAAATATTACAAACTAGCTTGAAATCCGGCATCGCTAAGAGAATAAATATCATATACAGTGCGGATAATATCTTGAAAAATAGCTTAGAATATTAATATTTTGACAGTACCAGAGAACTGATTTCTTTTTTACATAATTTGTTCAATCACCTTTTGCTTGCCTTTTTAAGATAAATTATGCAAAATTAAAACATCTGTTAAAATAACTGTAAATAAATGAGTTACAGAGTCAATTTCTGCTTCTGGGTTATTAAATTGAAATTAAAAATTAAAATTTCTAGAGGAAACATCGAATTACCTGTTTTTACATGGTTAAATTTTTAATACAGAGATGACCCATGCCACTCGTTTTGATTTTCTTATTTTTTATTGCCTTTTTTACTACATAGGCTAGTCTAGAAGCTATCTTACTTGTGGAAGATGCTGTTTTCATGCCAATGATTTATTTAATTATTAATGAAAAATAGTGCACTTGTTAAATAAAGATAATATTTAAAGCGTGCAAATAAAGAAAGATATAAATAAAATCTAGCCGCATGTGTACGCATTTACAAACTAACTCAAACTATTATAAAATAAAATTTAATTACGATGATTTCTAAAGTGCATATGAACAAGTTTATGTATGCAAAATAGATTAATGGAAGTGACTAATTCGGCAAGTAGAATAAAAGCACATACTTGTATTGTTAAAATAATTTACGTTGTGTATTGGCGATCGCAGTTATAGCAACAATAATACGTAAGTATCAAAGGTCACAAATTTGTATAACTACTTTTGATTCTCACCATCGGACAAACGATGAGAAATGTCGCATTTCGAAATAAAGCTATTCAAGAAGCTTCGTACATGTTAAATGTTATTATTTATGTTGTTGACACTCCGTGATCACCTTTAATAAATGTTCTTTTTTGACTATTAGAATATCATGTATCTATTATTCTTCATCAACATTTTATCTTCAACTATATCAGACAGATTTTGTCCTTCATATTTTAAAATGCTACTCAAAATTATTTATGTATAACTCTAGTCTCTATGTTCACTAAGTTTATTGTTTTGTCTATTTGGACGAAAGTCGTAGGTATAGTAATGATGTAGATAGTAGTTTTAAGGTCGAGAGCTTAACTACTGTAAATTTGCCGATTATGAAAGGAAATTGACTCACATTTTTGATAAAAGTTTCGAGTCTATCGTAAGTCAGATGAATATGTTCCTAAATTTCTTCGAGAGCCATATATTATATATAAGGTTTTTCTTGTAACAAGGAGAGAAAGAACTTTTTTTTTAACATGTTGCAAGTATTAAGTAGCTAATTGACAATTTTGTTTATAGTCAAGATGACTGTTGTGAGTTATTCTCTTTAAGTTTTTTTCTCACAATCACCATAGAGAAATTGGAAACGTCATAATATTACTATTATTATTATTCAAATAAAACCATAGATAACGTTCGAATTAACATCATTGATTGATTGATGTGATGAGAATCGTGACAATATCGGAACGTATGATGAAATCTCAAAGTGACATTATAATATAATACGTCGTTTGATTTTCCAATATTGTGCAACTAGTTTGATTTGATTTAAAGTCGGTTAGTAAGTTGAAAACGATTAGTAGATATATTTGCCCATCTACTTTTGTATCAAATAAGAATATTACTACTACTATATTACTTTTGTACCATCACGGTATATCCCACAAGTGGGATCGCCAGCAGACCAGCTAAATGTGACTAATATATATGCAAGCTGTCCTCCCCGTGCCAACAAAGTAATAAAAATTCAGGATGGGTAGTAAAAATGGAGAATTTATTTCTTTGAACATCTACCTATTACAGGACACTCGAAAAGTTACGGGATCTTTTCCGGGTGGGTGACCAATACTTTGCCTGAAGCTCTAAGGATTTTTTAAGCTACTTAAATGTTGATGTCATCACAGATATTTTTGATTTTATTTATTCTTTATGATAGATTTTTATTTTTACAATAGAGTTTTAAATGTATTTTAGTAAATGTGTAATATATGTGTATTTTTGTTGTATTTTTCAAATAAAATAAAATAATAAAAAAAAGTGTTCCGTTCTCTCTGCCTATCCCACCTGGAACATGACGTGAGGGTTTAGTATAGATAGTTCTTAAATCATAAGATTAAGACAAGTTGGAATAAGAAAAAAGTTAGATTGATGTTAATGCATAAAGTTAACAAGACAGACATTCATTCAGGATGGGTGGCGTGTCTCATGGGAAAATATTTGACGGTAATAAACAGTAATATAGCATAAAATTTATTGCGCTCGGAAATTTGCTTATTTAATCACTGAAACATTATACGAGCTATAAATTTTTAATGCAAAATGAATTCTTAAAATGTTATTAGACTAAAAATATTAGCTGGACCCCTACGGTGTTGTGGTAATTAAATCTAGGCATCTGTTTTTTTTTAGTTTGAACATTTGACTCAATAAATTAAATGATCCACTATTATGCAAATGTTGTATTTGAACGTTTTGCGCCTATAGAAAATACGCCACTACAAGAAACCACCAAAAGATCAAATAAATCAGTTGATAGTCATTTGGAAAAAATCGCGCCTTTGCATATTGATTTTGTTATATTATGTAATATATAAAACTGCTTGCTATCAAAGTACATTTCAAAATAATTAAATATAATACCTCCGTATTTTTTTTTTGAGTTCCAAAGCTTAATCCATGTGACCAAATTTTTATGCTTAAACTCGTATCAATAATAGAATAAATTAAATTAAATTAAATTTGGAATGAAATTCGTTTTTTGTCTTTCGTAATATATTATGTGTGCCTCATAGTGGATAATTGTAATGTAATATGATCAAGTGTACTTTGTAATACAATGTAAAAAGGCTTATCGACGCCGTTCAATGTGTTTAATAAATAAATAAGAACCTACAAACATACATAATAGGAGCATGGTAAATGTAGTGGAGGTTAAATACTGTAATGTTTTGAGATTGTACCTTACTACATACACTCTCAAAACATTATGTATGCACCCATATAATTCTATATAGAATTGTGCTTGTAATTTCGCAAAAATTGCATATTGGAATATTTAATTTAACACAACAAATATAATATAAAATAATAGTACGTAGTTTATTATATTTTTTTAACCATTCAATTTGTTGTTATTATTAAAATATTAAAAGTATATAATTCGTAAAAAATGTAATTTCTTTACTAACTGTATTCTTTTTTCTTGTTTCAGGTACGTATACAATTGCTGAAAAGTTCTACTTTATTTCAAATTAAAAAACAACCATTTCGATCAATCGAGCGCAAATCTAGTTGGCGTATAATGGTATGTATAAAACAATAAAAAGTTCTTCACTCATCGTGTGAACCGCTAGTAGGTTGTTGTATGCAGGTGAAGCTTTGTAACGAAACTTTTATTAATAACATAATTTGTTAGTTTATGTCATCCGTTTCTACGTAGGTACCTTTGTATATATAAATAATTGAGGTATTTTTTAGTAATATATTCACTATTTAAATAAAATAAATCAACGTGATGTACTAAGAAATACAAGTCTTATGATGTAAACTATTACTTATTTTATTCGTCTTGTTTATTCTTCATGTTGTGACGAAGGTGCCTGCGTATTAATTATTAAAGTTTTTGAATGAGTTACACATTTCAAAAAAAAACAATACTGTTATCTAGATAACAGAATAATATTCATAAAGTATATTTTAGAATCAAAATTAATAAAAAGCAAATATCTTGTTCTAAAAATATGTAAACTAAGGTTTTTATATAACTGACCATCTAAACCATTATGGAAAAAGAAAAACCAAATTTTATAACAGGTTAATAAATTATTATCACAAACCATGTAGGGATTATTGTATAATTTCTTCTGCTTCTTCTTTTTCGTCGCCCACGCCTTAATCTCAATTACTTGGAGTTGACTCTCCTAGTTTTTATCTTTTAAGTCCATGGTCCGCTGCGTCCTCCGATTGCAGCTCTGCCTCCCTCACGTCCCTACTGGTCTATAAAACACAGCAAATAATAGAATACAACATGCCAAAAATAATTTCACGATAATTTATCGTAGCTTGAAGAATATAATATTATTTTCCTACCTCTTTTTAAGTAATATATTTCTTATAATAATAATAACAGCTAAAAGATGTACAAAAATACCGACACACGGTGATGTGAGTAATAAAAAACCATTAGGTAAGATAAACCTAACCTCAATTTTATCATTCGAATTCATCAAATAATACACATGTGCGAAAAAAAAATGAACTTCGACTTTGCATAATAATTGATTGCGGTTGATTCATACAATCAATTTACTTAACAAATGTGAATATATATTTCATGTGAAGATCTTGAAAGCTATTTCTCGAGAACGCGAATTTTAGGTCATCACGATAAATTTGTTTAAATAAATACAACCAAAATTATTGTTTTACATTTTTTTTCAATTAGGTACTTATAAATTGTGTGCTGCATGGCTACTCTTGACACAATCTAAATACGATCTTAATCTAGTCTTGATCTTGATCATACGACGCATGAAGGAAATATGGTCAAAAACACCGCGCAACCGCTACCTCGTGATCAGTATGCGCGTATTTTTGGCCAATAGTCACTTCGCGCGTCGTATGATTAAGATTAAGATCGAGCTTAGATTTTGTCAAGAGTTACCCTGCTGGGCCCGTAATTCACGTGTGTATTTTCCTGTTAACTCTTATCCGTTCCCTAGGATAAAGTCAGTCAGACGATCTCTACACCCTGCGCGGCCTCCATACAAATACTATGCAAATGCTCACATTCCGCGTGATTTATTTATCGTCATTTTACCTATTTAACTACGTCACAACACAATGATTGTGTTTCAATAATAGAAAGGACACTTTCAAAGTTTGAAATAATGCTATGTTATTGGTTTTAAACATCACAAAGACCTTAAGATGAATAAAAAAAAACAATGCGTTTAATAGACAAAAAAAAAACAATATAATATATCATTTGACTCAAGTTGAAATGATAAAATGTGTAAATGACAATAGATATAGAAGGATAATATGGAATAGATTGATTCATTGTTTTTGACATTTTTTATAAAAAAAAGGTATGTACTTAAGTACTTAGCAGAGTCTCAGTAATAAAAATAGGGTTGTTAAATCTTAAAAACATTATAATGAATGAAATACCATTCAGACGGAAAACAATGATGACAATAAAAATAAACAAAACCATTATGAAACAAAGAAATGAAACAATAATGTGCGATTGTGAAATGCGCTAGTGAAGGATGACTCAAATATTCATTATGGTTTTCAAAATAATTCTTTGTGGTTACGCAATTTAGAGATCACCCAAAAAATGATTATCCAATAGCATTCAAAAAACCATTGTTAAACTATTATTCAAAAATAATGCACACTTCAGTGTTTAAAAA
Organism: Athripsodes cinereus; assembly: GCA_947579605.1. NCBI lineage: Eukaryota > Metazoa > Arthropoda > Insecta > Trichoptera > Leptoceridae > Athripsodes > Athripsodes cinereus. The sequence continues at coordinate 7,626,058 of OX388306.1, read as the reverse complement.
AAAAGAATAGTCTATTGTTATTATCGTAGATTATTATTTGTGTATTTAGAAATACATTCTACATAGTATGTATTAGTAGAACTTAAATGGTAGTCTTTGAGTTTTTTTTATTATTATTGAAATAAAAAGTGCGAGCTACTACGTGTTACCCGTATTTCATTATACTTTTGATTTGACTATAAGGTATGATACCCATAATGTAGTTTTTACGGCACGGGAAGGACAACCTGTATAATAATTTTATGCTGTTAATTTAGCAAATAATCGTAAAACAATACACACTATCATACAAGTATTTTATATTACATGATTCATAAGTTGTTTGTAATTTTGTACTGACACGGAGAGGGCGACTATATTTACTACACATAGTTCATCTGCTGACTAACTGAATTATAACACATTAATTATAATTTATTTAAAAAAAAAATCATAACTGGTGATATAGTATTTGCAGTATCAATTTTATTACCAAAATTTAGCATTTTTTACCGAATCGTTTTTTTTATTATTTAGTTAGATTAAATTTAAACATTTTTCTTTCACTTAATGTTTCTGATCGAAAAAAATCGTTTTTCTTAGCGAAAAGGATGCTGAATTCTGTACAAATGTTGTATCACGATTTCATATGAGAAAATCCATTTTCATTGCAATTATTGCTTCTATTAGCCATTTGATGCAAGAAAACAGATCGAAAAAACTATCTTTCAAAATAAATGTCTGCCATTTGGTCCTCTTCGTCTATTTCATGTGAGATTAGCGTGAGAAGAAAGATTCTTATTCAACAAAATGAGATCTTATTGAACATAAAATCTTAAAAAAAATAATGAAATATTGAAATCAATGCAGACAAATACGTAATACAGTATTATTTGAATAATTAATTGTATCGGCATTTACTTTGTAACACTTCATTTTAAATTATCAAATAAAATAAAATAATAAATATTTATTTTATTTTATTTGATAATTTATTTCAATAATTTAATTTATTTATGAATGCTGTCGTAGTTAAAAATAACAATAGATAATTATTAGAGTATTCCATATTAAAATTTACTTAGTTACCATTTGACTTTTTTTTGAAGGAAAGAATCCCGCAAATATTAAATAAAACTCTATTTTGACTTCCGTTAAATTTCTCTATGTTGAACATCCTGTAACTAACTTCACTTGTCCCCTGCTCCTGGCCTCGGTAGCACCGGCCGACGCTTTTGCGTTGGGCGGTGGCTGAACCGAAAAGAAATAACTTGTGTTAAAAGTGCTAAACAATAATTGAAACCTGTATCAAAATAAACTGTACATAGTGATAAGTGACTTGATTAATTTTAACTTAGAATTTGTTGTATAATATTAAGTGCTTGTGTAAAATGTAACTGTGTGTCTGTTTGTGTTGAACCGGACAGTAATAATTTGAACCATGAATAAATATTTTGTTATTTAACTTAACTTCTGTTTTCTTTTGATCTATGAAACCAAACTAAGAACTCTACAATTATCCCTGAACTGAGACTCAAGTTCTTCGACTGAATTAGCTGGACAATGTATAAAAAGTGTGGACTGGAGTCAGAGAAAGTTTTGGAGGGAAGTAGAATGGAAAGTAGTTGTGAATAATTTGAGAACTAGTAAATAAAAGTGGAATAATGCGTCTACATAAATGACGCCTGCAACGTGTGGCCAGATTTGGTTTCATAGTGATAAATTCAGTGTAAAAATAGATACAATTAGTTTTGTTATGTGATAACCTAATTAAAATTTCGACGCATTAGAACATTCAAGATGGCCAACGCAATTGCGTTTTGCAACGTATCTTCTCGAGCCACGCCCGAAGACACGGCTCAATTCTAAAACGACTCAACTCACACGGTCAACACAGAACACGCAACGTCATGTTTCGTCTCTCCAACAAAAGTTTAAAAATAACAACGGTTACGAAGAATAAGTGAAAGATAAATATCAATTCTAGTTTTAAACGTTTTATAATAATAATAAAATAATTAAATACAGTTTTTTGCAAATAAATAAGTACAATTGTACGTTTGGTACTCAAGTAAAACAATATTAAACAGTGCTAGATGATTTCAAGTTCCTTCGAACAATGACTTCAATGTCTGAATGAAACATAATTCAGACCAAATGTCCAAGAAGCGTTTCTCCAGTTGTTCTGCCTGTGAGGATACCCTGATACAGAGCCAAGCGGTGGATATTTTCAAGAGATGAATGAATGATGAGGCCATGTTCCAGCGTTTTTGATGACCGTAGAGCAGTTCCACTACAGATGTGAATACAACAAATTAATATTCCGATAATTGTTCAACGTTTTTTTTGGTTACGTCATTGAAGGCTAGGTACCAAGGAAGGAAACATCTATTGCGCCTGGAGAATCGTAATGTATTGTTATAGTTCTTTTTCTTTTCTCATCAAGATCCAGTGTGCAATTGGCAGTATTGCAAAGCAGTAATTGATTGTTGAAATGTCTCAAAATTGTACCAATGTTGTTGTGCCTGCCTAGCTATACATAATAATAAGTTTGTATGTGTGGTAGCTTCTGATAGGGAATTTCATTTTGATGATAAATTTTTGTTTTGATTTTATCTTAAAGGTAGATTTGTGTCCTTGGTTGTGAATATTAAATTCGTTAAAAGAATTTTGAAACAATTAGAGTTGTAATGTTGATTCTATAGAGAACTTTTGAATGCAATATCATCTATGGTTTAATGCATAGTGAACTAGTGCTGGGATAAAATTATTAATACTTATATAGGGCTGGGACAAAGAGTTAAATTAATAATTAATTTTTTTGGTGGAAATAAATTTTTTGAACTAAGTTGAAATAAAATAATGTTAACCTTTCACAACCTTTTACGAATTTGAAAATGTAAGTACACTTAACCCTTTGTGGACGTTAAGTAACAATTGAAAATAAATGTAAATTTTTGTTTTGTAGCAATTGAATTTTGAACTTGTTGGTTTAACTCTTAGTGAACACGATTGAAATTGTTAACCCTCTGCGAACCGCAGTTGAATTTTTAGAAGTCAGGTAATTGAAATACAACTGATTTTTTTTTAATTTCAAAATGTCTGAATACTTAATTACGCCTATCCCTCGGGTGGAAAAATCAATTTCAAAGAAATTAGCCCCTCGTTTTATAAAATCTCAGGTTACCCGCATCATATCCCCTTCTGTTTACGAGCTTCAAGATATAAATGATAAAGGTATAGGAAATTACCATGTTAAAGACATTATTAAAGTATAGCTTCAAATTTTTCTCCACATTGCACTTGACTATGCAACAAGTTCGAAAGAGTTGTTTTTTTTTTTAAATTTACAATTGATGTATTAGGTTAAGAAGTTTTAAATCACACTGACCCTGCTTGAGCTGTATGTACTGTAATGACGTCACTGTCAAATGACGTATTGAAATTTCATTGTTTGTGTTGATTAAAAACTTAGAAAATTTGAAAACTTGTAATAATATATAACTTGTCTTGTCGCCATGCCATGAAAATGTATGTACTGTAATGACGTCACTGTCAAAGGACGTATTGAAATTCCATTGTTTTGATAAATAGAAAAAGTAAAATAACTTAGAAATTGGAAAACCTGTAATAGTATATAATGAATCTTGTTACCATATCAGAATAATGTATGTAATCACTACAGCTCAGGTACGTGTAAACTTGTTAATTTTAAGTATGCCTCAGAGGATCTTCGCAATTCAGACTCTGAAGGAATTTTGTAAAAAAAATTTAAAATATGAATTTCGTGGCGCTCAACCTTTTGTATTGTGAATTTCTCTCTTGTTTGTGCCTTTGGGTGAATGAGGTTGCCTTTCCATCTCTTAAGCTAGCCATTTCAACATGCAACTTATTCATTAAGATCTGAACTCCCCCACTGGCTCAGGCAAGGGACAATACTTGTTTAATTTTAAGTTAGGATGTTAAGAAAAACCGGATGCAATTTCGACCCTTCCTTATACGAAAGTATAATATTTAGTCGTTTTCTTTTGTAATTGGTCTCTTACCAATCTCCTACTTATGTGGTAACTGTTGTACGTCTTATGATAGATGAAGGATGGAAGGTATAAAAGTATGAAGTATGTCAGATTGAGCCATAAATGTTGAAGTATAAAAGTGTGTGAAAGGTTGTCACTAATTGGGATAGTAGATAATAATTGTAACAATTGTATTAAAGGGTCAAGGTTGCATCGGTAAAAGGAAAATTTTGTAATGTTTAGATTGTTTCAAATTGTCTGGTTCACCAAAATTTTAATGACAAGGTTCTCACTTGGTATGTGAACCTGTTGGTCATTTCGACATTATTACTGTATAGGCATGCGTACCCTATCAGTAATGTTCAAATGTCAAGAATGAATGTTACGGAGTCAGTTGGATGATTCGCACTCTTCCCTGTTCATCTCCGGAGTTATGCTGATTTAGAGGTGTGACTAATCGTCTCACCCTATAGAAAGTCAAGCATAACTCGAATTTAGTTAAGTTTTTTTTTTAAATTTGTATTTGCTCGTCTGGAACCTCTTGTGGTCGCCAGTCGAAGCTAGCCCGACAAGCCATTGTCATTGTAAGAGATTGAGGACGCTCAAATGTTACGTACAGGTTCGCTTGGAAAAGCTCCGCGCGAAAGGTTGGACACCTGATATATGTCGTCAAGCCTGTGCAAGATGGGTCGAACACCCCATGGAAATAACATGTTTAATTCAATAGGGTATAGATTGCCGCCCTTAGAATAGAGGTAGATCAGGTATAACGGTAATGAGATTGGTAATTCAGGTATAATTGTTGCAAGATTGAAGGTCGGATTGACTACCCCCCTTTATTTTATTGTCAAACTATGTATTCTGAAATTACTTGGGTGTTGGGTTGTTGTTTGAGGGTTATATTGTTGAAATTGTGAAAATAATGTGTAATATTGTAATTGTTGTCTTGAGTTCGTAATGGTGTGCTTGGAGGAATGTCGAGGGTATTGTCTACGATTTCCGTATCTGCGACCTGCCCTGTCGGTACATCTTCTTGGTCCCATTATTGGCTCATGACGTGTACATTCCTGATGAGGATTGTAATAGAAGGTGAAATTAAGTACAAAAACTTTGTAAAAAAAAAAAAAGTATTGATATATGTAACTCATGATTGATCATCATTAATTCCTGTAATGTCACTGTGCAACTGTAATTTTCCATTGATGTGTTGATAGTCTCTGTAACTGTAATTTCCACTTTGTAACGTAACAATGAGACTTTTCTTTTTTTTTTAATTTTTTTTTCTTTGTGAAATGACTTGAGATGGAATGTCGTAGTTAAAAATAACAATAGATAATTATTAGAGTATTCCATATTAAAATTTACTTAGTTACCATTTGACTTTTTTTTGAAGGAAAGAATCCCGCAAATATTAAATAAAACTCTATTTTGACTTCCGTTAAATTTCTCTATGTTGAACATCCTGTAACTAACTTCACTTGTCCCCTGCTCCTGGCCTCGGTAGCACCGGCCGACGCTTTTGCGTTGGGCGGTGGCTGAACCGAAAAGAAATAACTTGTGTTAAAAGTGCTAAACAATAATTGAAACCTGTATCAAAATAAACTGTACATAGTGATAAGTGACTTGATTAATTTTAACTTAGAATTTGTTGTATAATATTAAGTGCTTGTGTAAAATGTAACTGTGTGTCTGTTTGTGTTGAACCGGACAGTAATAATTTGAACCATGAATAAATATTTTGTTATTTAACTTAACTTCTGTTTTCTTTTGATCTATGAAACCAAACTAAGAACTCTACAATTATCCCTGAACTGAGACTCAAGTTCTTCGACTGAATTAGCTGGACAATGTATAAAAAGTGTGGACTGGAGTCAGAGAAAGTTTTGGAGGGAAGTAGAATGGAAAGTAGTTGTGAATAATTTGAGAACTAGTAAATAAAAGTGGAATAATGCGTCTACAATGCACATGTAAATATGTATTATGTGGGTAAATAAATATAATATTTTATGTTTACAATTAATAAATTATGTTTTTTCCCATATTTTTGTCAGTAACACTGAAAAAAAGGTCTAATAATGACAAGGTTGAGATTTCATAGATTCTGTGAAAGATTTATTATAGCACTAATGACTACAAAAACTATTTTTTGCTGTACCTATAATAATGTGACTATACACAATAAAAAAAACAATTCTTACAAACATAATTTAAACACTTTGTAGAAGTCATTCATAAAATATAAATGAATACTTTACTCGAAACAGCTGAAATGTGTTGGTGATTTTAGCGGCCCTAGAGAACGGTCTCCGTATGATTTTTGAAAAAGTTAAATAAAATCGATTCTAAGAACTAAAATTCAACTTTTTTTTCATAAATAGTTTACTGACAAATCATTCCAGGAATACTGAAAATTATTTGGCGATAAAGTGATATTTAGTAGTATTTTTATTGATTTTTCAATCGATTTTGCCGCGGAGGCCCCAAAAAACGGATGGCGGTTAATTAACCGAGCACGACGTAATATTTTCCGAATTTGCAAACATATGAATTGCCCTTCCAATTTCAATGTTTATTACATGATGCTGATTTGAAGCAGTTGTAATTATGTGAGAAAAACAAAAAAAAAAACTTACCAAATATAAAAACAATAGGCAGTTGTTTTTTATCGAGTTTAAGACAACAATATAAAAACTATTACGAACGAAATTTCTCGAGTTATCGGGAATGAATAAAATTAATTGCTTCGAAACAAAATCGTATAGATCTTCTTACACAATTCAATGTTCACCAAATCAGCGGCTTCTTCCTCGTCTCTTGTTTTATTCTCACATAAATATTGTTACTGTATAATGTGTTTGTAAGATAGTGAATAACGTAAGCATCAACTGCGCATTTTTGTTTTAATTTCTCGACCGGTTTTTCGATAAATTATATTAATTTAACATCAGACATTAAACACACATTGACCAAACTAGACATTACTAAAATTCGACTTTACAAACTCTTATTTTGAATTCGATTCAGTAAAAATTCTTCCTACAACTGGTCATAGAGGGGAAGATTGAGGGCCAAAGAGGGGCTAGAAGAAAGCGGCTTTCCTAACTTTATAACATTCGAAAGTGGATCGGGATTAGAGGCGTGTAGCAGCTGTTTCGTGCTGGCCAGAACAGACAAGATTTCTCCCAGGCCGAGGGGACCCGACAAAACACGTAAAGAAGAAAAATAGTTTACTTTTTTTGAAGATTCGTCTTTACAAAATCTTTTTCTTTCGAGGTATTAAACGATAGAATAAACATAATATTTAAGAGCCTGTTTCATGTTCAGGCAAAATTAAAAGTAGTTTTAATGCGAAAATTATTTCATTTCATCTTTCTTTCTGTCATTGATCCTTTTAAATACAAAAGAAGAATTAACATGAAAGCTTTATTCTATACTATTTTTGTCAACGAATACGGGTGATTGTATAATCTACAAGTGTTCCATTTTTAACTGACGATTTAATTGTAAAAAAGGATCGTTCAAATAAAATCTTTTTATAATAAGTTTATAATTTAATATTCTCACTTGTAAACTTGGTGTAAATTGAATAAAAATATTATAATAATAGTAATAAAAAAATAAAAACGGTGGCGGTTAAAACAAACAGTATAAACGAAATATAATTTTACCGGTTTTTGTGTACATACCTAGTTGGTATTCTCAAAATACCTTAACAAGCAGGGCTGTAACCAGAGATAAGTTGGATGACTAACGAAGAAAAATTATAAGGCGTTTTTTTAATGTACCTACATATTATGTTCAAAGTGTTAAAAGATAGAGGTATGAGGAAATTAGTTTACTAACCTACTCTGCAAGTAATGTGTCGCGATGTAAAAGATAGAAACGAAAATACCTGTAAAAAAGACTGGAAAACTTATTAACAACATCGAACTTATTTATTCGATGAATTCTACATGCGTTTTCAAGTTTTCTTGTTAACTTTAGCATACACTAAACAAAATATAATATAACCTCGCCTCTCACATGCGTTTTTTTTCCTATAGCGACAAGATAATCATAATTATATACCAAGTTCATTTACCCTTGCTTAATTTATTTAATTTTTCTTGTCTTTATCGACCTTAAATAATAATGAATAATATCAAAGAATATAAAATCACCTCACTACAGCCCTGTGCACAAGACATCCCATCATGATATATGATTGAATAAAGAAAATAATAAAATAATTTTATGGTGTTAAGTAACAACACCTCATGCATCTGATTATGGGTGTCCCACTGTCCCATCAAACGACACGATAAGTTAAATAGTATGGGAAAGACAAAGTTTTGAGTAATTTATTGTTGATATACCTTATATTATTATTATAAAGGTATGCATTATGACCATGTTTGATATTATAAATTATTATTCAATCGTAGATTTCAAGCAATAATAAATAAAGATAAACTGGTCATTGTCGTATTTTAGAGAAAAACAATGTGACGATAAACTTGATTTGGTTAGTATTTATTTTATTTGACTCAGTTTTTGTATGTGCTTGTTTATTTGTTTTCGTATATCTACTTGCAAGCTTTATCTCTCTCTCTCTCTCTCAGCTGTTTTGGTACCTACCTATGATATTTTATATTAATTTCATAGTATATTAAGATGAAAATTTTTTTTTTACATATTTAAAATTTTATATCACTGTTTTTTTCTTATTTTTATATTTGAAGATTGTTTAATGTTTTATTTTTATATTATTTTAAAAGAAAAATGACGTGTATTGATTGAAATAAATAAAAAAAGGAAAAATCGAATCAACTCAAAAATTGTACATTGCGAATCCTTCAAATTATATGATGTACGAGAACTTCAATAACATCACAAAAATTCCCAATATTTATTAATTTCTATTCAAAATTTACACAAATCGTATCTCTTTATTTAAATAAACTCTGGCTGTAATATAACTATAATGTAAATTAAAAATAGAAGATAACAAATTATGGTTGCCTTTAAATGGTCTATAATGTATTTTTAAGTCACTTTTTAAGACGGTGTATTTTTTTTTTTTAAAAAAGACATATCTGGGTTTTGTTATAAACCCAAATACAACCTTATACACCTTCCACAGTAAGCTACTAAAAGCTTGTGTCGTGAAAGGGGAGTGTTTGCCGGCACCTGGGATCGAACCCTGGACCCCTTGTTCATGAGGCCGAGACTGTACCTCCAGGCTACCGACGAACTATTTGAATAAGAAAATTATAGAAAATATCGTGTTTACTATAAGCCCACAAAATAAAGAATTGAATTATAGTAGATTCAAGACGACTATGGTAGAATAATAAATAATCTTAGTTTTTTTAGTAACCCTACAATTCCGGAGCTTTAAATAATGACTCACAAAATGATGTTTTCTTGTTGTAGCATTCAACATTGAACTTTGAAAATCGAATTGGTACTATTTTTTATCGATTAAGTTTGCCTTTTATTCAACAAACCATTTGATTTATGTCAAAGCGACACAAGTATTTAGGTAGGTATTAAAAATTTCACAAAGAATTTTAATAGGTGGGTTGTTATATAGCACCAAGCCTATTAACATTTTAATTTGAGGTATTCAGTTATAAATTAGTGTGCGTATTCCTCCATTCATTAGATAATAAAGACATTTAGGACATATCATTGTGTTTGTCATTATTTAAATGACATTTTAAATTTTCAATAACTCATAGAAAACTAAATATTTGATCGTGATAAATGATTTCATGATTATTCTTAACCAGGAAGAGTTCTGATTGGGGCAATGCTTATGGTTTATTATTGTGTAGTAGTTGATTGTTTTAATTTAAATTAGATTGTTTAAATTAATGAAAAACTTGTGTTCTTTGATTGTTTTATACGTAAAACTTACTGAATTTTTATTAATCATCATAATAAGTAGCTTAAGCAAAATTAAAAATAAGTTTAATTTCATTCATTCATACATACCATCTCTACATTACAAGAGGAAGGTAGTCAGCGGACCAACCACAATGATGTAAACCTGTAAATTTTCCTCTCTTTTGCAATAAAAGTAAAAATATTCAGAATGGGTGGCATACCTCATCGCTGAACTAAAGATGTTAAATATCTTAAAACGTGATATTTACCTTTTACAGGACACTCGAAAACTATCAGTAAAGAGTAGGAAGCCTATTCTTTAACTGGTACTTCACGTAAAAAGATAAATAAAGTTAAATGATTATATAATTAATCTCTGTATAATTTAATTTAATTGTTTTATTCTATTACTATTGCTGTTTTGTTCAAATTACTACCATTTTTGTTATATCTTAATGTTTATTTTTATAAATTTGTACCAATTCATTTTTTATCAGTTTTTATTGTTGTTGTCTGTCAAATTGTTTTTTTCTACTTTGTTATATGTTTAACATGTAAAAGGCTCACGCCGTATACAAGTGATAAATAAATAAATAAATATTACATATTTGGAAATATTTTTTTATGACGGTTGTTGGCATTACGCATGCGTCAAAAATCATTAATTAATGAGATTGATTTTACGATTAAAAGAAATAATGATTTCATTTCATCAAAACAACTTTCATAACATAAAAAATACATAAAAAAACTTCAAAATTGAACCCTTTGATCAATTATCATATATGATTAATTATTGAAGTTAACAAAATCAAATAAATGATATAAAAAAAATCATAATTACACAAATTGCAGCGTGCATCCTAAAAGAAGTGATTTCTCAAATGATAACAAAATATATTTCTTTTACATATTAAATTTGGAAACAAGATGCACCAGATAGATTGGACGCATTTCCTTGCCACAGACGATAGTCATTTACTCAATTTATTCATCCGATCTACTCGTTCGATTGCACTTTGATAGCGTCAATCTGATTTTTCGCATCTTACATGTAGGTATGTTGTAAGATATGTCAATATGTGTATCTACTGGTGATTCCGGTGGCAACCGGTAACTTTCATATATAATTTTGTTATTAAGATACGAATTAATGAATGATTTCATGTAAGATTTTTATTTATTAATTGCTCTTAATTAACTCAGAAATTTAATGGATCAGTGATGTTCTTTAAGAATTGACAGCAATAATGTTCTTTATATGGCATGATATGGAAATTTAATATAAAAAGATGATTATTGAATACACGGGGCCTTGCACATGGCGGAGGATCGCTCAAGATGAAGACAAAAAGTCTACAGAACGAAGCATGATGGTCACGATCCTCAGGATTGAGGGACCGATAGAGATGATAATGATTGAATACATGCGTCGACATAAAATATAAGGATGAATGAATGATTTTTTATCTCTTTTTTTTCCTTTGTATTCATTCATTGCTTAATTAAATATTTTAAATGTCTAGTTGTGGTGTGTCAGCAAAGAAGAGGTCTCTTAATCTTTTCTGTTTTTTTTTTCGATTGTCCTTTTAAAGTGCTTGACTAGAAAAATATAGAAAAGAGTGATTACAAATTATCTATCTAACCCTTCTCTCTAAAGTGATCAAATCCAATCCCTAAAAATAGTGTTTACTATGTCAATGTTTGTGTAAATATTTATAATAAATAAATAAAAATAATAAATAAATATGATGAAATACAAACTCAAATTAAATTCATTCATTTCATTCATCGCTCTCAACGCTCCTCTCGGGAGCACAGGGCAGAAACCAGCCTCCTCCATTCAGAGCGTCTCTGTGCCAATTGCGTCACCTCTTTCCACGACATTCCTTGCGCTCTGATATCGTTGTCATAGGAACGGTGTATTGTGAAAGAGGGACGCCCGGGCCGACGGAACCCCTGCGGACGGAAAAACAGTGCTCTTTTTGGCCAACTATCATTAGGCATTCTCAAAACAAATTAAATAATGTCCTTAAAATATTATAACCAAAAAAATCATCAGAAATTATTCAGGCAGCCGACGAAATAAAACGACGAATGAATATCTTTTCTACTTATGACGAATACTTTAATAATGATTTTGACAGTTATTCCATAAAATTTCTGTACCTACAAAGGAAATTAAATCAATTATCAAAAGTACTTTGAAATTTAATCAGTTCATATTTTTAAATAAAATTTACCGGTACGAAAAGAATATAGGTAACAAAATATACTTGCCGTGAAGTTATACAAGTGTAAATTCTTTATAACATTGTTTTCAATGTGAAACTTAATATATAGGTATTTATGATGGATGGTGTTAATCAACAATGTATCAAGTCTTTAAATCTTGTTTTCTTATTTACATGTTAAAAAATAAAGACATTTTATATCTTGAATTCAGCAATGAGATTTGTCACCTATCCTGTATGACTTATTTTTTTGTTGGCACGGAGAAGACAGTTTGCACCTTTATAACATGTACCTAGTCTGCAAGTTACCCTACTTGTGGGATATGCCGAGATGATGAAATATAGTTCTTAAAATTTTGAAGTGCATAATACATAATTAAGCATCTGATAAAAAAAAACACTCTTTACTGTAAATAAAAAACACAAAGAAAGAGAATAATGTCTGGAGTCAATCTCTTCTGTCAAACAAGTATCTTAAACAAGCTCATCTGTTATAGAATTCCAATATAAATGTTAGTTTTACCTCAGTACTCCTACTACTACTACACCATCACGGCACATCCCAAGAGTGAGGTAGTGAGTGGACAAGCATGTAATAAACATTCTGATCATCATGACATACGCCACAACGAGTTCGTCGGTAGCCTGGAGGTAGAGTCTCGGCCTCTTGAACAAGGAATCCGTGAAAGGTGTATAAGGTTGTATTTGGGTTTATAACAAAAACCCAGATATATCTTTTAAAAATAAATAAATGGAGTAACCATCAACCATCAAAATAACTAATATAACATCAGTTTCCTGTTATATGGTTACATGATTCAAATGACACAACATTATTATTTACATTTATATTTTATCAAAAGCTTTTCGAACGATCATCTTCAGTGGTAAAATATTTTAAAACATTGTTCCAAAACACCATCCATATAAAAGTTTACTTTAAATTATCATTCAAAAATAAAAGTGTCCGGACGCCTCTACTTATCATAATATTTCTTTGAAGGAACTCCACAGAGGTGTGTTATCTTGTCAACCACAATTAACGTCAGCTTTTTTCTATATAATTATTTACCAAAAGCTTTTACATATTATTACCATTATTATAACCTGCTTTAAACCAATTTTCGATGTGCAAAGTCTCATGATGTTGTAAGGGAAATGATAAAATTCTTCCGAAATTGTCGTTTTTTATTCCAAAGTACAACGAAAGTTAATAATTATCTATTCAATCATCTTGACAAACTCCCCTTTCACGACACAAGCTTTTAGATTACTGTGAAAGGTGTTTAAGGTTGTATTTGTGTTTCTAACAAACCCAGATATATTTTTTTTTAAACTAAACATTTTTTTTAAATTGCGCCGTTTTTTGGAGAAACCGCTACAAGGGCATATTCAAGAATCATAATTTCTTCTGAACAATAGAGTCTTTAACACTGCCTTGAACACCTCCTAAACAATAGGATCTTTTACCCTGCCTTAAACACCTCCACACTGAAGGTTTTATAGTAAGAAATGTTATTATTTACTCTGATAGACGCGCGTGATAGATGTCAGAACGTGGGGGTTTGAAAAAGCGCGGACGTCCAAGAGCTACATGGTTTGATTATACGGATCCCATTCTGGGTAAGTTGAAAGATATAACATAATATGCATAGACAATTCACACAGACCGAGCTAGTCCCAAACTAAAATGTGAATCTTGTATTATGGGTACTAAAACGACGATACAATGCACTAAACACATAATATACATTTAACACCCAGACCCATGACAGTTTGAAAAAGGTCATTCTTATTTTGCCCTGGCCGGGAATCGAACCTGGGATCTCATGACTCAAAGGCAAGTGCGTTAGCCTCCGCGCCACACCGGTCGCTTTTGCGATAAACTCGTCCATTGTATAATATCATTTATTTATATCACATTATTTTAAAACTTTGTAATTATGTAATGTGCAATAAAGTTTATTGTTATAATATTGTTACTTAAATTCTCAAGAACGGCTGCATGTTGAGTAAGAGAAATTGTCGTGCGTGTATGAGAAATTGTATAAATGTGGAAGAAGCGTAAGAAGTATCTAGAGATACATAGAGCTGTGTGGCGTTCGTTCTCTCTACCTACACCACTTGGGATATGGCGTAAGGGTATAATAGTAGGCATAGTATAGTATAGGAAATAATATAATTTACTACATATAACAAAAATTATAGTTTCATAATTCGCATTTTATGCAATGATTTTATGTGATAATTCAGTAAGGAAAAACAAAAGTTGCGTGACTTTAGAACATTAATTTGAATGAAACAAAGTGTAATAAATAATAGATATTAAATGATAAAAGTATTATTAGGTTGGTATAATTATTAATGGCTTGAACCATACCGATCACATCCGGACATAAGACGATTATCTTATGATTACCAACCAATACAATGGACAATGTATCATGGTGCAGTTATCAAAACGTTATGGATTAAATAACCATCGACTTACGTACCTACTTTTTTAATGATAATAATATATTGATTTTTTATTTTATTACCGAAAGTATATCATTTTTAATGTTTCCCTATCATAAATATTTTCATTACATCTTATCGAATAGTCCATCAAAGTCATTATCGCTAATTAATTGAAAACTATTTATAAAAAATAAGCCGAGTAAAATGCTTAAATTAGGTATAATCTACATACATACAATTATTGAACGTAAACTTTGTCGTTTACTTCTTCACTGTGTCTGTATTTAGGTAATGGAATTCCACATTGAAATTAAAAAAAAAATCAATGTTTTCTATTTTCAAAAAATCTATTTTTTATGTATCCATATTGAATGAATTAAAAAAACTTTAAACTTTTTAATCCAAACTTTTTTTTTGTATGTAGACAATATTGTTTCGTCTCTTAATGAAAGTATTGATAATGTTTCATTAACAAGACGAAACAATATTGTCTACATAAATATACATTAAAAAGTGTGTATTAAAAAGTTTAAAGTTTTTTTAATTCATTATTTTTTTACTATACTGATTGTTATTGAGAGAGACGTCTTTCGTCTTTCAGGGGCATTGTCAAATAATATCCTTGAATTGAGATTGACATAATCCTTGAAAGACGTCTATATCAATAAAAACCAATAAATGAATTTGTTTTAAATTTGTCACTTTTTTGATATCATTTGCTCACTAACCAATGGTTGTCTACGCGTATAATTATATACTAAATTTACACATTAATATTAGCAGTAGAATTAGTGGCTACAGTTTATAATAAAAGCACATCACTATTTTCATTACGAAATATAACTTCCTTTATAACCTGTAAGAGATGTTCTTGTTTATCGGATCGTAATAAAGATCGCAGTTGTAGTTATAATGTTTTCTAATAGCAACATACCATGATCTCTTTGTTCTTGTCGAGTCAGTTTTCGATTTTTTGTAATATACTATAGTAATATTATATTGCAGTAGGTAATTTTATAATATCTTTTATAGTAATATGATATTATTAAAGTCGTAATATCAGACTATAAATTTCATATCGGATTTTAGCGCACAGCCATACATTTAACTACCGACAAGTATTTTACTAGTTTGTTTTTTTATGTTACACTATGATCAATGAATGAATGATTTTATTTCTTTGAGAGAAGCACCCATTCTGATGATTTTCTTATTTTTTTGAAACAGAAAAGATGACAAGCAGTGCCATTTTGATTGTGGATGATGCCGTTCTGACGATGCAGAAAGATGTTTAATTTATTTTTTAAACAAATACATGGGCAATATGTGTAACACTACTAACAAGATAACTTTGAGGATGCTATATTAGTACCCATAATACAAGATTCACATCTTAATTTGGGACTAGCTAGATCTGTGTGAACTGTCTATGCATGTTACATATGTTATGTTATATTGTGAGGCAAGATATTGCCCAAAACTCCCAGCAAGCTCCTTCTCAATTTGCGTCTCCGAGTTTGTTATATCTACAATTAATTAAATTCTAATTTTCTCTGCCCCTTTTTTAACAATCGAAACTTAAGTTGTTGAATATCATAAATTTTGCGTAGATATTACATAATTATTTTTATGGCACGATTCGTTAATATGTAAGCTTTTCCTGCAATGTCTTCCGATTAGAACAGAAGAAATATAGTGACCTTAGCCTTTCCTCATACTCGCAATATCACTTTTTAATTTAACTATAAGACAGAATATGATAAGAGCTGATTACGACCAACGGATTTGGTTGATTGGTCAAATTTATTTCGCAATAATAAATCTTGCTACGGTTTACCATTTATGGACACAATGTTTTATTAAAAATAATTTATCAATATTAATTGTGAAATATCTCGACATATTTTATTTGATATCAGTGTCGAAAATTACGAGCAATTTTATGATGATAGCTTTGACGTTCGAGAATATTTTTAATGCAAATTAGAGGAAGCAGTCCAAATATCATCAAGTATCCTCTGCCGACATTGGTAACGGATGTGAAGTAACCCTTTATCTCAAATTTTAAATGTCATTTGGGACCATTTAGTAGGCATAATTCTTCTGTCAATATTTAAATTAAATTATTACTTAGATATGACTAAAAATAAAAATTGGCAGATAAAGATGAATTAGTAAGAAATACGAGTATATTGACTTTTTTACGTATTGCAGAAGTCCACAAACTTTTTTGTCTTGTAGACTACTTGCCATATTTTTCGGTTTAAGGTCAACCCTCAGCTTAGTTTGTATTGCATTTTAGGATTCAATTCATTAAAAATAAATGTGTATTTAATTAATAAAAACTGTAGTGAGGTTTACTTCACTTATAATCAATTTAGTTTGGTTTAAACTCAAATTTTCTTGTTAAAAACTAACCTGGATTATCCCTCGTTATGGAAAATCGAAATTAAAATCAGGATCTCCTTATACGATATCCACTATCGTGGACATCTGATTACATCTGAGGGACCAACAATTATTTTATTAGCTAACGTGGACTTCTTGTAGACTCTTGGCGACCCCTGGAGTTCTACATATACCACTTTGATTATCAATGAAATATATTATAATATATTTGAAATATATTAGTATTACATAAAATCTTACTCCATTACAATAGTACCAAACAGAAGAATCATATTTTTCTAAAAGCCCACGTACTTTTCACCAAAGTGGCATTTTAAAATCTGATTCATTTCTAAAAAACGGGAGTGCCTCATATTTACGATCGACTGAATAGTTCTAATGAAATATATTAAAGATAGGTACAGAGTTTATTCACAATGCACTCATAAACTAATAAACTGTAGCAAAAACCTATTGTCAACTATGACAATTTTGTAATACGAAAAAAATATTGACAAAAAAAAACAATAAATAAAAATATGTTTTTGGAAGTTATTCGTACAATAACTTTTATATGAAATAATAAATTTCATCAGATGTCAGGAAATGTCGATAAATAACTTCAATATAACGAAAGAGTAGTATTTTTTCACTTTACGTAGGTTTTATAAATTTCATAAATATAACATAAAGAAATCCTTAACTGCTGTCAGCCCATTATTAAAAATATTTTTGTTAGTGGCATTAATACGTAATATATGTATTCTGAACTTGAGTTTTCATATATGTATTTTGATTTGTTTAATTCATTTTATTTTCAAGTCTGATTTATTTTAAATAACTACTAGCTAATTTGTAAATGTTTGCTTTTGATGTACATATTTTCGTATCTTTTGCATAACGAAAGTTGTATTCAGTACTGAATTTAGTAATACATAATTGTTTGGTGATACATATTACCTTAACTTGGATGGTTTTTTAAGACTCAAACGTTTCTGGTATATTATGGGTCTTTGCTGGTTTATATATTGAATGTATATTTCGTTGTTATATTCTTTATTTGACTTCTTGATCCTGTAAATATTGTAAAAATAAAATATCATTATATATGCAGACTTATTTATAAACATGTTAACCTTAAAAAAAAGAAAATTTTAGCTACATCAATTGCAATAAGTTTACCTTATTCTCATGAGTAGGTAAAATTCATATTCAGCTATAAATTTATATTTGTGGAAACGTCAAATGCGAGACAATTCATTGTGTCATACATTTTGTCATTATTTATTAGGTATAACAGTATTCTTATTAAATCAATATACACGTATTGTATGAGTAAAATAAATACTTGTTTATTTATGTAGGTGCGATAAAGATTCTCAAATATTTATAATTATTTTCTTGGTTAGTATTAATTTTTATTCTATGAGATTATTTACAACGTTAACATTTCTTTTTTCGATCATACTACTCTGAGTTTTACGTTTCCTTTTGTTTTTTTTTTATCAAATACCTAGGTTGGTAGGTAGGTTGATTAATTAAGATATATATTTTTTATATACATGCAAACCCTCACGCCGTTTTCCAGGCGGGGTAGATAGAGAAAAAGGAAGGCCATTTTGATCTATTCTTACAAATTTCTTTCGCATTCTCCACATTCATCCAGTTCTTCAGACATACACACCGATTTATACATATAACTAAAAACGCGGCCGTTATTGAGAATTTGATTCACGTGGTCACATCACGTAGTTCTTACACGTCCGCGCTTTTTCACACCCCCTCATTCAGATAAATACACCTTCTGCGTCATTCTTTCTTCGCCCATTCGCTCTACATGTTCAAACCATTGCAAATTATTTATACGCAATATATCTACAACACTCCGCTCACATCTGATCATTTTCCTTGGTATATCCTTTCCCTTATACATGTGCATGCTGCAATATATGTTCTACTTTTTTATATTTTATGTGTCCATAAGTAGGTACATTGCTGCTTTCTTTTGTTTTCTTTTTGTTTCTACTATTACTGTTGATATGTATGTGTATATATGTATATGTATGTTTTTTATTATTATTTTAATAACCGGGCTAGTTAGAATACATCGCATTTTAGCGATAAACTCGCCCTCTGTATATTGAATTGTATAACTGATATTTTTATGAAACTTTGTATTGATTTTAATAATGTAACCAATGTGCAATGAAGAATAAAATAAATAAATTATTTAAAGCAATGTTTAGAACCAACTTTTACATATTATTGAAATATGATCATAAGTAAGTAGGTGGTGACATTTTTTATTGTGATGCGAGTATATATTACAAAATTATTATTTAACGCTGTGAATGAGGATTAAAAAAAGATTACACGCTACCGATATTGTAAATTATAAAATATACAAAGATCTTGTAACACCTTCGGAAGATTTATGTGTTTTTAATAAACGAAGGAGATGATCGCTGTTGGTAATAATAATATGTAACTTTAGGTATTTTGTTTATGGTTTATAATATGTATATTTTGTCTGCGAAAGGAAACTCTATGGTTTATATCCTGTCAATGAAATGGAGTTGTGTTGCATACATACATGTTTTATTTTCTAAAACATTTTGTAAAGTATTAAATAGACACAGTTAAAAATAGTCATGACTATTGTAATGAAAATATGTAAATAGTTCGAACAAAATATGAAAGAAAAATTATAATTGTAATTTTTTAAATTATAATTTTTCTTTTGTGTCCAAGATATAAATATTATGTAAAAATCAATGTATTATGTCCATTATACATATTCCATGAGTGAGGTGGTGAGATGTCTAGTCAGTTTGTAATAAGCATTCAGGTCCTCTTCTTATCGCCAATAAAAAAAACATGGGTGGCATAACTTATCGCTGAAATGTGAAATATATTATTAAAATATTTTATGAATAATTGCTTTATACAGGATATTTACAAGATCCATCCATGCCATTAATGCATTTTCAATGTCCTTAAATAAAAGTTCATCTAAAGTTTCATTTAAGAAGAATTAATAACACTGTTATATTTTCACTTTATTTTATCAAGACTTTACCGTTTTCACCCACTTCAATAGGCATTCTCAAGGGCATTGAATAAGTAGAATGTGCTTTACCAAAATTGAGGGTGGCCCGTTTCACCGTTAATGTTGTACTTACCAATGACACTCTCCACCCTTCTACTTCTATTCTCAGATCCGCCACTCTCCACCCTTCTATTTCTATTCCCAGATCCACCCCTTTCCCCCCTCCATAACTACCCTCAATTTTGGTAGCTCAACTTAGGGCAACTTAAATAACTTAATTTAGAACACTCGAAAACTTACAGAAAAAAAAGTGGGATGTGTAATTTTTGTCGGACACTCCACGGTTTAATAAATATGTACCAACAACGCACATTATATTACAATAATTGATGGTTAAACGCAAATCGGTCTTATCAATACACAAGATGGTGTTTCATATTATCAAAACTTTCTAACTCGTTATAACTAGATCGCTTTTTCACAGCAGTGGACAGAAATAATATAATACGTTATAATAATATGACAGTATGTATCAAAACTATCGATTATTAGATATTAGATATCAATTAAAACGATCGCATTCACAATCAAAAACATTCCGAACAATCAAAGCACTGGGCAATTGTATCTTTTGATTATAATTATTATTGATATGTAATGTGCTCGTACTATGAAATATCCGGTTATTATCCGGTGAATGTGTTTTTTTCGTATATTTGGTCTGTCCATCTCATTAAATTTGTATAAAGGAGTTTCGTCAAACGACGTCAAGGAGTTCCAGCAACACGCCAATTGATTATAGTAACTACTTATGTATAGTTATTGGATTGTTGATTTTATTAAAAACATATTGTAACATTATTAGAATCTTATTATAACGTTTCAAACTTATTGTATTACGAATTATATTTAATGACCGTGTGGCGTTAATGTTAAACAAATAAAAAATAAAGATTGTATTTAGTTTTAAGTATTTTTTCACTGAGGATGTACGTAGTCCGAAAAGCTTATGAAAATATAGGTTTAATACTTTAAGTGAAAACACAGTGTTTTAGTTAAATTAAATGAAACCAAATATTCAATTTAAAAAAAGAATATATCTATCTACTATCTATATCCCCACGCCGTGTCCCAGGTGGGTTAGGTAGAGAGAACGGAACGCCATGTTGATCTATCCTCACATACTTCTTTCGCTTCATACAAAAAAACAAACAAATGAAGAAATTAACAAATAAATTACTAAGCAAAATTGAATAGGTACATATCATAAGCTTTATAACTCCATGGATGATGATTGCCTGCATACGATAATAATGATGATCTCACTGCGATTGTTCATCTGGGTCTCGACGTGATTTCTGACAACTAACCATTAGTTTCCCTTGAAAATGAAAATTGCAGGATTCTTTGCATGCAGATTGATGATAATTTACCCATAATTACAATTTAGGTATCAGTTCTTCTTACAGTGTAAGGAATCCGCAACATTAGCCTTCAGCACCACATTTTTTTTTCTTTATTTTACACGGCTCCCATGTATGTATATTAGGGTGTCCCTTATTTGGTCGAAATTTTTTTTTTTCAGTTATTGAAACGTTATTGAAACCCCCTAATTGTGTTTATAGATATATTTTATCAGTTATTGAAACCCCCTAATTGTGTTTATTTACCTACTACTTACCCAAATACAGAATTTAAGCTTTCTAAGTTGATTGGAACCCGTGCCGACAGAGCCTCAAAGTTTCAGAAAATAGCAGCTTAAAGCGTCTTTTAAATTTAGCTGTAGATCATCACTTCATACCACTATGTTAGCTAAATATTGATGAAAACACAAATTTATATGGAGCATTTCTTGTAATTATCAAAAAAAGTTACAAAATTGATATTATTTAATTTGGATATATCCTCTAAAAAGTCTCTTTTTTACAGTCTGGATACATTTTTCTATGTTCATGCACACAACGTAATAAGAATTGCTTCTATTCCTCATCTGCGGTTATCAAACCATGAAAGCCTTGGATTAGTTTAACAGCTCTTTCAGCTGTGTCATTCACTGCTTTTAAGCTAGATATCTTTTTTAAGCTTCCACAAATACCACGTTTTCATTATACGACGATACACCTTCTTGAAGGAAACTGCTGTCAAGTTTAAGTTACGAATAAAAAAATTTGGTCTTGACGGATACAAAATAACTAAAAAAATTTCCTATGAAAACATTAAGGCTACTTGTAGAATACAAAAAAGAACATGTTATTACATATAAGTATTAAATTGAGCACTACTTCCTAACATATAGAGAGCCAGACATCTGTTCCTTGGATTTTTCATATCTCTTACCGAAATCACCAAATTTTTCTTTTTTTTGTAAATTTTCTACAGTGATCCCCTTGGTCTGCTCATCAATTACATCTTAAAAATTAAAAGGACGGCTTTTTCTTTTGACAAATATCACAAAATGTTGGCTGAACTTGTTTTAAGTCGCTTTGGAAATCAGCTTGTCAATTTTTTCGTTACCATTTAATGTTTTTTTAAAAAAACACAAGTCTTGATTCGGCGCTTTCACCACCAAACAGCATTCAAGCAAGGGCTTTACATGAACTACCACAATAAAAAACAAGCATCTAGTAAAGCTTCTTTGTCCTTAGCGCCCATTTTAAACTGAGTCTGCAATAAACATATTTTTGAAGGGTAAATAGCTCTTGCCATCCATCGTGCTTGATGTATTGCGCCAGTAGATCTGATTTTCAATTTATGTGGATGCCAGAGGCTCTCTCAGGCGTTGTTTCCGGTTCCGCCTAGACGCGAATACTACTAGAATAATCGCGTCCATGAAATAATTTTTTAAACTCAATTTTAATTAGCGACGGCAGTAAAAAATTGTTAAATATGGACTCAGGGGACACCAAAATGCTGAAGTCTTATTTTCATCAAAAATTGGCAGACCTTGAGGGCCGAATCAACACTTGCCACTGCGGCGGTACATCGGTTGATACAATCGCGGAATTCGCCTCCTTCAAAAAGACAATCGAGAAGCGTTTGGAGTCACTGGAGACGAGGATGGAGGCCATGGAGCTTAGGACCAGCAAATTGGAGGATCGTGTGGAGGATTTAGAGAAGTCTCGTCGACGAAAAACTTTAATTCTACACGGTGCCCCTGAGGAGAAAAGTGCAGAAACAGCAATAAAAGAAACACCATTGTCAATTGATCCCACCACTATTAAGGAAATTCGCAGGATTGGTATCAAGAGAGATAAACCCAGGCCAATAATCATAAGGTTCCACACATTCCAGCAAAAGATCGATGTTTGGAGCAGAAAAACGACACTTAAAAAATCAAAATGGCTGTTAACAGAGTCTCTCACTCCGAGAACTCTCACACTGTTTACAGAGGCTAAAAGTAAAATGGGTGTCAAAAACTGTTGGACGATGAATGGAGATGTATATGTAAAGCTACCTGATAACAGCAAGAAGAAAATTTCAAGACTATCTGACCTGGATGACGCCAGTCTTGTTGAAGAAAGAAGACAGCTGAGGTCACGGTCGAACAAATAGTTTCTTTCTATTTAACTCTTCGCCACCGACCTGCTACAGATGTTAGTTCCATTATTTGTCTTTTTTTTTAATTAATGTTCTCAATGATTGTTTTTCCATATATCAGCTTTAATCGTCTTGCCCATTAAATATGTTCACACTTTCTTAAACTTGTAACATGTCAGAACCTCATCACACTTTAATCATAAACAAACTTGAAGTTGTCCACAAATATGGCGGTTCTGCGTGCGCTATTGGAGCTTGTAATTCTGTATCACAGGTGAAGTAACTTAACAATCTCACAGTTACTGCTCATAGAATACATGTTAAAATTATTGCTTGTTCGTAAAATTCCTAATCATAAATGTACCATAGAGAGAGAAATGTATCATCATGGCACGCACCACAGTTTAATGTTCACTTGAAAGATGTCGGATCGTCAACGACACCTTTACTTTGATTTTTTTTCTTTGTTTTATATCTATTGCAATACTGTATGACTGTCATTCTGCTTTTCAAATGATATCGTTGTTTATAATAATATGTCACATAATATATCAATATTTTTCTTAAAATAGTATAAATTATTCTGCTGATAAAATGTTAAGTGTTGATTGAAACGTTTGATAATTTATTTAGCTACTGCAGACTGTTGTTTTAGGATAGTGAACATGTGTATATTTCACACATAATGGTTATATTACCGAAGAGTGGATATTCGTTAGGATGGTGAGTGCGTGCACAGTTCTATTATATTAATTTTCTTTACTCATTTACATAATATATGTCTTATTTTCTTTGTTTAAGATCGGGAATATCTGTCTTTTTAACACTTTTAATAGCTATTTTTATACATACTATCTAGTTGAAAACTGCCTCGCGGAAATTCTTTTACCTCTTACTTCGCTACCGATTCTTCTTTACTTTTTCTTACTTCTCTTATTTATTTTTAAGTATTATATAACCATAGTTTTCTTACTTATTATCTTATTTATTTTATACATTATATTTTATTTTATTATTTTAAGTGAATGGCTAGAATGAATGACGGTATGAGTGACGCTGCACAACATGAGGATTCTTTTCACTCCCTCCCCCCCTCTCCCTCCCTCTCTTCCTATTCATCTGCTCAACTTTCTCTTTCTGATTCTTATATTTCGGTTGCTAATTCTTCGACTGGCTCTCCACCATCTCTTTCTGAACTCTTACAATCATCCCTTGACTCTTCTAAATGTATTCTCAATATTTGTCATATAAACGCACAGAGTATTCCCGCTCATCATAACGAACTTCTTGCTTCTTTTTCAGATACTAATCTGCATGCTATCCTTGTCAGTGAATCTTGGCTTAAGCCCATGCTACCATCGTCTCTTTTCAATATTCCAGGGTTCAAACTAATTTGCTGTGATAGGGTTAACCGTGTGGGTGGTGGCGTCGCCATCTACCTACGGGAGGATATTGGTTACAAGGTTGTCTCGTATTCAGAATCACAGGTGGTGGGGGGAATGGAGTATTTATTCATTGAGGTACCAACCATGCACACAAAAATATTGTTGGGAGTTGTGTACTGCCCTCCGACGTGCAACTATTTTGCAGAATTTGAGGCCTTATTGGAGTCTTTGACACATCACTATGTACATAGCATGATAATGGGTGACTTCAACACATGTATCATCAAGAATGATTATCGTGCTACCAGACTATTAAATGTGTTAAATGCCTTGAGTCTTCAGGTTTTGCCTCTGCTTCCAACTCACCACACATATAATACAAATTTTATATCAGAGACATTATTGGACTTAATCATTACATCTTTGCCTGACCAAGTAAAATGTCACGGGCAGTTGACTGCTTCAGGTTTCTCCAACCATGATTTAATTTATGTGTCATATAAAGTTAAGCTCCCTAAAGAGAAACCAAAAATTTACTCCTTCCGAAACTTTCGCCGAATAAACCTAGATCAACTATACGAGGATGCTAAAAGACTGTCCTGGCAAAGGATTTATGAGTCTAATGACATAAATTTCATGGTTGAGGAGTTCAATCGTTCAATAACCAACCTTTTCGATAAACACGCCCCAGTACAATTTGCTCCAATGAAATATCCTCCAGCACCTTGGCTTACAGATGAAATACGAAAACTTATGGCCCGGCGAGATCGAGCAAAAGTAAAATTTAAAATATCTAAATCCTCTTTTAGATGGGAGAAGTACAAGCTTCTACGTAATCGTTGCTCACATCTCTGCCGTTTAGCCAAAAAAGATTTTTTTCTGTCCAGTATTGAGTCATCATCACCGAGCGATACGTGGAAATTTCTTAAAAAATACGGGTTGGGTAAGCAGAAAGACTCCTCTGATTCTGTAACTATTGGCCTTGATGAGTTGAATCTCCACTTTTCTACCCCGCCTGTTGTAATTGATTCCTCTATAAAAACCGCTTCTTTGAATAATCTTAGAGTTGTTAAGTCTTCTGGCGAACCCTTTAAGTTTAAATTGATAACACTGGAGGAGGTTCGTAAAACTCTCAAATCTATTAAGTCCACAGCTGTTGGGTGCGACGGTATAGGTTTGAGAATGATAAACCTTGTTTCAGATTATATTACTCCAATCATCGTGTTTATAATCAATTCTTCTCTTCTTTCAGCTTCGTTTCCTAACCAATGGAAAAAAGCAAATGTGATCCCGCTGGCAAAGGTTGGCTCCCCATCTTCACCGAAGGATTACCGGCCTATTTCAATTCTGCCTCTCCTTTCGAAGGTCATGGAAAAACTTGTTTATCAGCAATTGAATGACTATCTTCTGGCTAACAATTATCTCAATCGATTCCAATCTGGTTTTCGTAGGGGACATAGTACAACAACCGCCCTTCTTAAAATTTCTGAGGATGTCAGATCCGCTATGGAGGTAAGACGTTTGACATTGCTGACACTTTTAGATTTTAGTAGTGCCTTCAATAGCGTAGATTTCGATATCCTTCTGGCTCGATTGGAGGCTTTAAATATTTCTGGTGATGCTCTGCGTTGGATGGACTCCTACCTTAGGGACCGACAGCAGAGGGTCTGTATTGGTGATGGGGCATCCGATTGGGTCGACCTTGGGGCGGGAGTTCCGCAGGGTTGTATACTGTCCCCTTTACTCTTCTCTATTTTCATCAACCCGATTACTGAACATCTTCACGGGGCCTATCATCTTTATGCGGATGACCTCCAATTATACATTCACTTTGATCTGAATAACATTGATGCTGCATTCTTCAATATGAATGCCAACCTTGAATACATAAATTTGTGGTGTAGAGATCATGGACTCTTAGTTAATCCAAGTAAATCACAAGCAATTATTATCGGAAGTCCTAGGAGTCTGTCTTCTCTTACTTCACTCGCTCCTTTGCCATCTTTAGTCTTAAACGACTCAACTATCCCATTTTCTGATGTTGTTAAAAATCTGGGTTTGTTCTTTGATTCCAAGTTATCATGGTGGAAACAGGTCAACATAATCAGTAAAAAAGTATTCGGTTCACTGCATTCGCTTAGGAGATTGCAGAATTTCCTTTCAGTAGACACAAAAAAGCTATTGGTTCAATCTTTGATTCATCCCCTATTCGACTATGCGGATGTTTGTTACTTGGATCTGTCGATTGAAGGTTTAAATAAGTTGGAACGTCTTCAGAATACTTGCATTCGATATGTCTTCGGTCTCAAGAAATACGATCACATATCTGAATATCGTGAACGCCTTGGCTGGAAAACTATTCTTCAACGCAGAAATGCTCACACTCTTTGCCTTCTTTATAAAATTTTATTTGATCCCAACACTCCATTATATTTGAAGGAAAGATTTGAGTTTTTACACTCCCACGGACTTTCACTACGATCAACCTCCAACAATCTTCTAGTGATCCCGTCACATCGTTCGAGCTGTTACACCGATTCTTTTTCAGTTCATGGTGCTAGGTTGTGGAACCAGCTTCCACTAAAAACCCGAACTTGTACTTCTTTTTATAACTTCAAGAAAGAAGTTAATGGTTGCTAGTCTTCCGTCTCATCTACTTGTATAGAGGTTTCCCATGGTTTTAAATCTTTTTTTGTATATTTATACACAATGAGCAATCCTGACCCATTCCTACCACTTATCCTATTCCCGTATCCCATCATCTATGTCGTGTCACGTATCCGAAATTGTTTTATATTTGGGTAGTTTTATATATGTATGTATATATATTATTTATATTTATTTGTTTAGTATTTATTTGTATGTATATATCTTCAATTATTTATTTTATTTATTTATTGTTTTTATTTTAGTTTTTGTTTAATGGGTTAGTTGGAAGATATCGCGCTTCTGCGATAAACTCGCCCATTGCACAATTTTTTTTGTATAGTTAAATTGAATTTTTTCATTTGTTGTTTTTTTGTGCAATAAAGTTTTTTATTATTATTATTATTATTATTATCAAATATGTGTTAAGCAGCAGGTGCCAACAAGTTCTCTGAAACCATACGCTTTAATCTCTTTTTTTCTTCTGCTAGTTTTTTCAGCCTTGCTCTTTGTCAATTTCTCCCATTTTTTGTCAATACCCGCTAAGCATCCTGTACGTCTTGGTTCTCTTTGCTTTTACAATAATTTATTATCTTCTTTGATTTTTAGTCTTTTGAGAGCATCGGCGTACATATACGATATTGCATAAATTATCAAATTCAAGTTGAAAGTTCTCCACATGGTTCCTATGAAAATCCTGAATCTACTTGCAATTTTTGGCAGCTCTTGCCAGACCTGATAAAGATCGCCTGACCTCTTAACATGATTAGTAACATCTCTATTAGGTATTCTAGCCTTTTTCCAGAATGTAATGCACACGCGAATGACTAAATTTTCGCTTTCACTAACATTCAGTTTAATATCGCGTATGTGGAGAGTTAGAACTGCGAGAACTTGACGATTTGACGGTAATTTTGACCCTATCATCTATTGATTTACTTCACCAACCAAGAAAATACTTTTTAAATTGCTTCTTAGTACCACTGACATCTTTGAAATATAAAAAAATCCGCGATAATTACCAGAAAAGCCGAGACTGAGTGACAGTAACAACGGGCACTTAACGCCCCTGTGAGTTTTTGTATGAAACTTGTATGAAGATGTTTCCGTGCAAGTCGGCACGGGTTGCACTGTTCCGATTAAGATAAAAATTGGTTTTTGAGTGTTTTAGGACCAAATGAATAAAATAAAAGCCTATGCGTTGTAAAATTAAAACTTTGAAAAATAAGGGACACCCTAATGTATATATAAGCTCCTCGCAGAAAACTGGAAAACTAAGCGAAAACATTATGAATGCTTTCATACTGAATTTACTTCACGGAGACTCACTTATCGTACCACCATAATTTACTAAACGCATAATAACCGAATATCTGTTTATCCGGCAAAACCACTATCCGTCTATTATGAATAACTTGTCTATAATGTCTTACTAAAATGATAATAATAATATTACTATTTAATGGTTATGAATGTGCTCCATCTCAATGTTGTCGTAATAAAATAATTCACATTTTTATTTCTATATTAAACGCTGTAATTTTATTTTCATATCCGCTTTTAAAGCTCTTCTAAATCCCCGCTTATATAATAATATTGTGACGGTTCGCATGAATGTTTGTAATAGTATAATATTATATGTAATGTGAGTTAAAGTCGGTATTACAACACAAGAAATAGGAAAATTAGTGCCTTCCATGCAAACTTCCAACCGGTAAGCGTTTATTTAAAAGATTTTCTCCCAAGTCATGACGATTAAAAAATAATAATTTTATATCGAGTCATGAAATTTGAGCAGAAAGTGAAATAGGTAATATACTTAGGCAGGATATTGATATTTCATTTTTGAATGCTATTTTTATGATTATTTGATATATACAAATCCTTTCTTAATGACCATTTTTTGTACTATTATTTACAAAATAAAGAATTTATTAACTGACAAAGAATTTATTTTAGACAATTTCTCGTAAATTATTAAGTATATTATTATACACTTGTATGTAAGTAATTGTATCATTGACACATACATTATACGTACCATCACGCCGCTTTCTTTGCAGGGTAGACAGAAAAGGTTGAACGCCACTTCCTCCTGCTTTTTTTCCATCAAATCCATGCAATTCCACATATGTGCTCTACACTTCATTGTATTCAGCACATAAGGGGTCTTTTAAGGTTTGGCCTACATATTCTAGCCATTAAATTCTCTGCCGGCCATATCTACGAGTGCCTTCTTTTTCAGTCGTCTATACTTTCATGTCACTCTCTCATCCGTTCTTAACACAAACCCAAACCACCATTACTTATTCACATTCGTGTTGGTTTTTACATCAACTTTCATACCACAAACATCATGTAATGCCAAAAATCAACAATAATCGTACAATATTCAACATACAAAGCGCTAGCGAGTCAATCGTTGGGATTCAATATTTTCCAGTTATTTTCATTTTTATTTAGATAAGTGATAATCTCTAATACAGCAGTCACTTTAAGACACTCAATATCCTTAATTCAGCGATGAGACAAGTCTTTCATCTTAATAAATGTTTAAACATTATACTTCTAAACAAAATATAAACATGAAATAATCATTACAACAAAACTTTATATTTTCATCTTTAATAACAGGTTTTCAATAAGGAGAATCTTGCACGATGAATTTAAAAAAAGCTTTATTGCACCATTAAATAATTGTACAAAAAGAGTTGAAGGTGTGAACATTTTTATAGCATAGAAACACGTGTCTTCGTTGATACGTAATTGTACACTTACAAGTTCCTGAGTATACATTGTATAGACCCAGGTCTGTATATTACATTATATCTTTGTAGGTGCCTATTTAAGTTGTTAATGTAACTATTTCCGATGTTAATCCGTGAGTTATGATTCAAGATCATTATTTATTTTAAAATATTTTATGTACAACATTAGGTACTACACAACACGACAATCACACTAGATCTTTTTACTCACCTGGAGGCGTTCATTTTATCGATTGACTACGTAGAATTTATGAATTAAAAATGAATAAAACATAATATGTATAAAAAAATATAACTTGATATGGCGGCCGGTGTGGCACGGATGTAACGCTCTTGCCGATAGGGAAGGAGGGAAGCTTTCTCAAGAGTGATCGCCAATATCTGGGAGACCTAACATGGCACTGAGAGAAGAAAAATAATTACATAATCAAAACATGACTAACACATTATATGTTTCTACTTATTATTTACTAAACAATTATGACAACAAGTATTTGTGTATACATACAATGACAGATTCTGCTTACTGTACGCTTCAATACACATTTCAAGGTCTCATTGACTGCTGACTCTTCTGGTCCATCGATCGTCATTGATCCTTCATGCATCACCTGTCCACTGTTCTCATAAAGTGATAAATAATTAATTCAACCGTTTAGCATGTAGAGTAAAGGATGTGACCAGGAACTAAAGACGTATTTATTTGTTAATATCTAATAGTATCGCTACATTTTGGACCTTTTGGTAATCCAAACTTTTACTATGTATCTTAGTCTGAACTTAAATATATTCAGGCATAAGCTATGTGTTTGTCGCCTGATTATAAATCAACATTCCTCATCTATTGTAGATTTTAATTAATATTTCTCTCGTGCATGGCATTAACAGTATAAGTCAAATTTCAACATTTTACAGGAGAGCATTTTAAAGTTTTAAAAATAAGCTTCTGAAGTCAAATATTGATATATAGACGTGAAATTTACAATTTCAATGTAAAATGTGTATTATTTTGTTACTGTGTATACAAAAGTTTAAAAATAACTTAAATAAAAGATTAAATTGACTTGTACTCATAGATTCTGATATAAAAATGACATATAATATTAGATTCTTACATATACTGTTGATGTCAGTTGTGTTGGTATCTGGTTTCAGTGACATATACTGTTAGATTCTTACATATACCTACTGTTGATGTCAGTTGTGTTGGTATTTTGTTTGTGACGTATACTACTAAATGCAACTTTTTCATAAGCTAGCTCTAAAAATAATATTAAAAATCATCCAATTTCATAAAACAGACACTTCTTTGGAAGACTAAAAAACAAAGGTTCTTCGCTTTGTGAAAAAATTAAGACATTTTACATCTTAAATTCAGCGATGAGGTTTGCCACCCATCCTGAATGTCTTGTTTTTATATTGGCACGGAGAGGACAGCTTGCATGTTTTATATGCAGCTGGTCTGCTGGCTACCCCACTTGTAGGATATGCCGTGATGGTATAGTAGTAGTAGTAGTAGTACTTCGCTTTGTAATGGTATAGATTGCAAGTTTCCATGGTGGTTTCTCATTATCCACTGTGACTGTTTAGGAAACTATTTTCATATTTTGTCTCCCAACTGATGGTACCATCTTCGAGGGTTGCAGCTCTCCTAAACTTCATCCATCCTCAGACAAATGGATCCTTAAATTCGCAGACATACTTGCCCCCCTTCAGTGCCAAAACATAATGAAATATCTCAATCCTATTCCCACTTTGCTCTTGGAGAAATTGACAAAAAGTTTAATGACAAGGAACTAAAGCTGATCCTGAACTGCGTTACAGATACATCCCCAGGAATCGATGGAATAACGTATAGCCTTATACAAAGATTACAAAGAGTTTCTCTAGAATATTTACTTAACATTATTAAAAATATTTTCATCATAGGCAATATACCTTGCTCGAGGAAAACTCAGATCATTATTCCAACCTTGAAAGCAGAGACTGACCCAAACCAGGGCCAATCATATCGACCAATTGCACTCTCCTCAGCAAAAGCCAAAAATACAGAACACATGGTGAAAAATCGACTAGATTGATTCATAGAAGGTAACAGGAAGCAGCCATCTTGGTTATCCAATTTCAGGAAGAGAATGGAAGTCCTGGACAGCGTAGCTATTTTGGTCACAGATGTTCACGTATCGTTATCGAGGAGAAAGCTCTTGGGAGGTGTATGCTTGGACATCAATAGTGCTTTCGATAATGCTATTATTTTTATACTACGTGCAAAGCTTGATCAATTGGACATTCCTTCTACCCTATCCGGACGTGAACCGAACCCGCAATAACCCTCCTATTAGAAAGACCATTCACAGGTGATTGCCGCAAGGCTCAGTGTTCTCACCCATTCTATTCAACTTGTACCTACACGCATGATGTCTGATCAGTCAGTATCTACGGATGTCCAAATTTTGAAATCTGCGGATGATTTGTTCGTATATTGCTCCGATAAATCCATTGACAACTTCCAGGTTTCCTTGCAATCAGAGTTGTTGTCGGAATATGGCCTTAATGCTTCCTTGCAGAAGTGCAAAATCATAGTATTCTCCAGAAAACTCCGTCTAGTCTACCTGAAATTTTGATTTGACCAACGGTTGATTAATTCTTTTAACGAAATAAGATTCCTAGAGGTCACATTGGTCACTGGTCTTTGATGGACCTCATTCATTGAACTCATACACCACAAATGTCAGACCGGCCTCAAAATCATGAGAGAGTTGCCACCCCGCGACTCAGAAAATCTTTTATACAGCATTTATCTGCAGCCATTTGGACTTTGGATCCTTTTTAATAACCCCAACCTCCAAGAAAACTTGTTGAGACCGGATCCGGTCTCAGTCTCTTCCGTTAATTACGGGTAATCCTCCCCTATCAACGCATTACAGGTGGAGGCTGCAGATCCCCCACTTGGACTGTGCAGACATCTTATGTGTAACAGGTTTTTAGTCAAAATCCTGCGTTTTATTGATTACCCTTTATTGATTACCCTCTGTCTCTCAAACTTCATCTCCTGTCATACTTGGTAACTCATTTACCGGTATGGAGGGGTAAAGATCCACCACCTCTTGTTACCAGCTATAGAAAAATTAAAACTCCCTTATTGGAGAGCTACACAGTTCTTACTGTATACTCTTTGTCATTTCCCACACTAAGTTTTAAACCGAAAGTTGCTCTCAACCTGGGTGTCAGTAATGGCATATTCGCACCTCATATTTTCAAATCGATTTTTAATTCCGTTCCGTTCCGTTCTTCCTCCAGTCCGTTCTCCCTCCAGGCCGTTCTCTCTCCAGCATTATCCCGACCAGATGATCTTTTATCTTTAGATATTAGATACCTCCTATATAAACTTCAGATTTTGGGTGGAGAGGTGGTACTGGGTTGGATCCCGTGTGAACTCTGGGATCCCGGGCAATGAGGCGGTATATCTATTGGCCAAATTGGGAACGAACCTCCCTAACCCATCGGAAACTGTCTCAGCCTCCGATTACACTTTGATATTCGGCCGAAATCTCATCCAGTGCTGGCAGGCAGAGTGGACAGAGACCAGCCAACTCAAAGGAAGAAAGTATACCTCAATCCAACCCAATGTGTCCACGAAACTTTTATTTTTCGGAAATTTCAATTAGTAAGGCTGACACCTCCACGATCTGTATAATGAAGTTAGCTCATTGCTTCCCAGATGCATCTCTACCGAATCCACGTTATTGGTTCTCCTCTATGCGACCGCCTGAAGGAGGAGGACCTTGATCATTTTTTTTTCGAATGCCCGATCAATAACTTCTACCCAACTTTGATTAACAACCTGGTACATTATAGGGTTCCGTTACCTACAAATACTTCCTTGCTCCTGGGTTCAAGAAACAAAAGTATTTTCAAACTCCTTGTCCTATTCCTTAAGCCCCATTTGATAAAGCTTTGAATGTTGTGTTTTTTGTCCTGAACTAATAATTTTTCTTGGTAGTTTCTGGCTAGGAAGAAAGCCAACAAAAGAATAAGAGAGACAGCACGTGATACCAACAGTATAAGTGAATTAGTAAGAAAAAAAAACATTCACGCGGCTCATAGTACATGTTGACTTATACTGTTGATGCCACTCACAATGTTGAAAACTAACCATAATGATTGGTCACTAAGAGTATAGGTCGACATATACTTTTAATGCTATACGAGTTTGAAAATAAATAAGATATACTATTAAATACAAATATTGTTTTTAAGGTCTTATAATTACAATTTGACTTTTGTTATCGATTACACATGTGTAGTTTGAGATATACTACAAGGTTCCATCAAAAAGTAAAAATCGATTTTTTTTGACTTATACTGTTAATGCCATGCACGAGAGATTTAATAAGTCATGAAGGTGTTCAAACAAGATTAAAGACCCTATTGTTTGAGAGCTTGTGTTTCTTGAATGGGCCCTTACGGTGGTGAAAGAAGGGGAAAATAGAAGCATCAAACAGACGACATTTCATCCTGACACGGAGTTCAGATGCCCTCCAAATTCCGTCCATTGAAGTCTCGCTGGCAGCTCCTATGCGGTTTGGGAACTACAAACGGAGATCACCCTCTTGCGTTATGGCTGTTCCCAAGTATTCAAACTTACTGACCCAGGATATTTGGGTATTTATAACTATTAGTAAGGTGTCAATAATTGTACACGTTTCGTTAAAGGTGCACTCCATCTTACCAACGTTGATGTTAAACTGAATTCTTATAAAGAACATTGATGTTAAACTGAAATGCGTCCACAGATGTATCACACAGGGCTAAGTCATGCACAAATTAAAGATCGTGCAGCACTCCCGTAAACGCTTTACTCTCTTCCTGCTAATGCAGCGGTATTTACATTGCCAAGGTCAACAATAGATAATCTGAGGATATAGTCCATGACGATGGCAATAAATAGGGTACTGAAGCACCAACTTGCCGGAATCCATTTTTGATCCAGAAAGTGCTGGTTGGACCATAAATGATGTGATGGAACACCGCGTTGAACTATGTATAAACGTGTTAAAGATAAACGAAATAAATAATAAATTAAAATATCACAATGTTTTAGAATTAATTAATTTTTTTAATTCATACATTAATAGTATCTTTATTATTGTATGATCGCAATTTATCAACAAAACTTGATTCGATCGATAATTTATATTGTGTGCGATAGAGGAAATTACATTTTTTTTAGTTTAGAACATCAATTTTTATTTTTATTGCGTGTAATCTTATTAGAAAATGGCTATAAAATAAAAATCCATTTACATTTTATTGGACATCTTGATGTTTTATTTAATATGTATTTCTACACTCAATAAATCGTACATGTACGTGATAATTATCGATATTAAAATTATAAAATCATCTATATTTATAAATTAATGGTTTTAATACCAAGTTGAATTTATACATTCCTACTGTGAATTATTTAATTGAACAACAATTGCGATTAATTAGTTTGTACATAGTTGAAGAATATTATAATTAAACCTATTTAAATTTATGCATCCTGTACAATTTGGTGGACACGATTGCATCTATTTATTAATTTTGATAAAACAAAATATTTTAAGTTCTTTTTTAAAGTTATGTTACACTGTAGTATTTTTTTTTTAATTTTTATATGTTTATAATTTGGTAGTACATGTTGTCTACGGTCTAGCAATTAGATTTTACAATATTGTCAAGCTGGCAGTGGTATAAATAAATAAATAACAAAATAAAACCGAATTAAAATTTCTTAAAATTATGTATAGTGATTTACCTAAACGGACAGTTGGGATATTTTTTTTTATTTATTTCATTATTTTTGCACATCAAATACAATACAAAATTTAAAATACTAGGATGATAATATACAGTGACGAGTTGTCACTATGAAGTGGTTTCTTACATCAAACCACGATATCAATGTTATTGAAATAGTTTTACCATGGATCTTCCCAATATTTACATTTTTTATAACTTTTGTTGTTGTGAAAAAAAACTATTACAAAATATCTTTGTTCTTATTTTTATGTGTTATAAAATTTGTGGTTACTGAGTCTTCGTTTTTCATACCAATACACTTTTTATAAGTAGGTAGGTACCTAATATTTTTTCTATGTTCATTGATTCTTCTTCATCTCCTTGGGTACTTAGGTATTAGTCCCACATGGTGGGGGATCTGCTTTTCTTGTTTTATTTCGCCACTTCGTTCTTTCAAGTGCATCCTTGTGGGAAACATCTATGTTCATTGATCAGTTTGATCTAATCCATACAAGACAACGTGTAAAAAATATTTTTTATGCAAAACAATTGTAATATAGTAAAGTTTAGAATCTACAACTAGCATAAAAGATGTTCAAATTAATGATATTAAAATTTACTTTTTTTTATATCGTCTAATAAACTGGACATGTCTTTCAAAATATATTATTGATCGTTTTGATGGTGTGCGTAATAAATTATAAAATTATTTTTAAAGCTTCATCTACAAAGAAATAATCGTGCGCCTGCTTTACGCTACTCTCGATCTAGCCTAGAGGGGAAATAAAATTATTTATGCGCATATTATTGCGCATTACAAACTATTTTATCAGATTACCCCTTTCTCTGAATTCCAACGCTCGAGTTGTAATATTTTCTACTTATTAGATCCGGCGTTGTCTAGAAAATTAATCAAAACATGGTAATTTTCCAAATTTTATTAGGTACTTTTATATAGCGTGTTTTCATAGTCGTCAATATAATAAAATCGATATCAAGAAAGAATAAACTCAAAAAGTTATTTTCCCGAAAACAACTTAAATACAAAGATTTTTAAATCTTTCTGATTATGTACCGAATATTTTTCACCTGAATATATTTGTATTTATTTTATGAAAGTAAAAATGTAATGCTTGTGCGCTGAATATTTAAAATGTCGGTAACAGAATTTTTATACTAAAAAGTTTAAAACGCTAAAAAATGTGACGATAGCTTACACCTATATAATTACAAGTTGTACGATCGAAAATAATTCAATCATTTACTTAAAAAAATAACAATTTATTAAAAGTTCTTGTCTATTGAAATCATTCAACTAAAATTATAATTGAATCTACACTACTCGAGATTATTATGCACCACTGATCATATTTATGTAAACGCATTGTGGACAGTAATAATAATAATATTACTGCGTTGTTAGCATCAACATAAATAGCAACAACACTATGTACTCTATAAGAGTATTAATACTAAATATTATAACTGATAACTTGTTGCGACAACTTTCTTCCATCTTACCTATCATCATTGTTAGTTACTCTTGGCAGTAGTTAGAAGTAAATAGATATGAAGTGAATATTATAATGTTTTATTTATACCTACCTGATTGGGCTTTGTAACTCATACTGGATGGGTGATTTTGCTTATTTGTTTTGTTTTGGTTTCTGGTATTTTGGGATTTTAGATTTTATATTTTTAGATTTACATACTTTGACTTTTTTCAGAAAATTTTAACTTTACTTTTTATCTAAAGACTAATGTGACTGAAGGACTAATTTCTAGTATTTTAGGATTTTTTGCTTTTATATTTATGTTTTTGTATTGATTTAAGTATTGTATTATCGTTGTTTTTAAATTTAAATTTACTTTGACTTTTTTGGAGAATTTTAACTTTTACTTTTTTTTCCTCAAGATTGAAACATTTCTGGTAAGAGTGGAATCTTCGCTGGTCTACATGTCAAATATATTAATTGTCAACATATTGTGTAACGACTGTTTGATTCTAAATATTGTGAAATTAAAATAAAAAATAAAATACCTAGGTATCCGATTCATATATAAAATGAGTACTTTATAAAAGTATACTATACTCGTAAGTATCAACGTAATAATGATATAGGAATATGATAGAAGATCTAGAGCAGTTTGAATTATCTTATACCTACCTTTTGAAAATATATTTTGAACGCTGTTGCCGAATTGTAATTCCAACTTTTTTTAATCAGAATAAAGGGCTTAATAAAATGTTCATTCGTGTCGCCAAATAGCCACATATTAGATTTTTTTGTTTGTTTGTTTGTTTGCGTGTTATTATGAGTACTAGCCTACATTAATACCTATGTGTTGTATAAGCATAAAATGTCATAATTATTGGACAGTTTATGCATGTATGGCACCGTTTGCTGATCCGTGAGCATCTCAAGGGCGCCGATACTTCTCGTGAGCAATAGTGTTTTGAACTTGGTTCTAAATGTGGTGGTAGACTGATTCTCTCTCAGGTCTGCGGGTAATTTGTTCTAGGCATTTTTTTCCTAAAAAAAATAAAAAAAACATAAATCATTTCTACGCGGTGTAGCCAGTGAACTAACTGCATATAATAAGCATGCGGTTTGTTCATTTCGTAATAATATAAAGGACATCTATGATGTATGCTTTACCGCTGAACTGAAGATGTTAAGTGTCTATGTATTCTGATATGATTTTTATGATAGTTTTAAAAGCGCTCATTTGACTTTTGTGATATACTAAATAAGATTCTAGATTTATGACGACGTTTCATCGAGAGTAGCCCCCTGTTTGAATATTTAGCTGCTAAGCACAGAAGCCGGATTGGAACAACTTCTAGTGTTGGTAACAGTAACTATGTGTGTTGTGTACTAACAACTATGCATGTAAGTGGATGGTAATAGTAGCAGTATTATAGTTAATTACTTTCATGAATGAGTATAGTGCATGGTGTCTATTAAATGCCTTCCTTCAGTAAAGCTACGATATTAACACTCCGTGAAATAGTTACATTAGTCTTGTTTTGAAATATTTCATTTGAGAACTTCCTAAATTTCAATTCAATAATTTTTATTTATTTTTAACATTTCAGATAAACGAATATATAAGGACAGCCCTTTTTTTGCTGTGCAAATTTTGTGAAAAATTTCTTAACAAAACCGAGGGAAACGTCTCAAACTCTTATACCTTTTCAAAAATCTGTCGCCGGGGGGGTTGGAAATTTTGAGAGTATGGGAAATGATCAAATTGTGAGAATTTGAGACCTAAAATAGATCTGGTAAGTTATCAAACGTTGACGGAGATACGGAGATAAAAAGGTGGCAGACAAATGAAGGTAAAAGACCCTTTTACTTGGGAGGTGTTATAATTTTTCAATGAGCCCATGAGGTGGTTTCTAAACAAAACAGAAAATTCTATTTTATAACAAATTATATTTTATTATTTAAAATTTCTAGAAACTAAAAAAAAAGCAACAGCATTATGAGTACAAAATTTAGTAAATGTATTTCACGTGAAGTTAAGTATCTAGAGCTTTACTTTACTCGCTGTTCTTGTTCTAACTTCGCTTGTCAAAACAAAGTAGTGATCTTTCACCTTTTAACGCTCGTAATAAACTCTGATTAGAATTGTAATTACCAGCACGAGTGAGATTATTCAAGTACCAGCTATCTCTACGGTATGTACATATATTCCTACTGTATGTACATATTATTATAATGCACTTATATAACTTAAATACCTCAGTTCTGTCTACTTAGTACGGATCTCAAACTGTTTATTTTACATTATTATTATTCAATATGATCGCTTTTAAATCTTTTTTTTATAAAAGTATTCAACCACTTTGTTTGATTACGTGGATCAGTATAAAAATGTATTCGATAAATTAATTAACGAAAAGTCACCAGATATATCTAATGTTTATAGGTATATTACAATCCATTAGATTGGTCTCCAACGAGTTTGGATTTTCTTCTCCATTCCTCCCTATTTTCTGCTAGTCTCTTTGATTCTACGTATGCGCCACAGTTTATGTCATTCTTCACTTGATCCATATAGGTGTCTCTTAATCGGTCTCTACCATTTCTGCCTTCTGTCTTGCCCTCCGCGATGGTGATGAGTAGACCTGGGTGCCTGATGTTGTGGCCACTCCAGTATACTCGTTGTTGGCTGTTGGTTGACCTAATGGTACGTAGCGAAAATAAAGATGGCATATGGTGTTGGATGATAGCTGATCTTTGAAAGATTTGCCTTTTTCTGTAGTTAATAAATGTAGATATTGTCTTTTTCGTGCTTGTAAATCTTAAGAATATAAATTTTTTTTATTCATAGTTTGTTTCACTTTTAAATAAACAGAATTAATTTGTAAAAAATTATAACCAATAAGAGCAATTTGAAAGATCTCGGTATAATAAATAAATCTTTATCGCATATATAATACACACAATACTCACAATTTCATTTGCATTTTCTCGATTTCGATTTCTTGAAAATACCATATTATAAATAAATATTGTATTGAAGTTTATATTATTTGACATCTTATTTAAATGTGTAACACCCACGGAGTTAAAATATCACTTTGTTAGTCACAGGATCATACAAATTAATATTGCAAAGACAACTTGTAACATTACAGTCAGAGAAATGCGTCTCATATTTTAATTTTTAATTCTTTATTTTGATCTTCTTATCAATGAATTTAATTTAATAAAACATATCTTTGCAACGTAACAATAATATTGAAATTGAAGTTAAATATTTACGTGGGTGCGTTATGAACTGTTGAAATAGTACTCACTTAAAATATGTGTGCCTTTTTACGTAGAAAAATATTCCCAATTAACAGAGTAAGTAAAATGAAATATAATTTTTTAAAATGACTATAGTTTCTTTTTTTTAAATAATCTTGAAATATCTGCAAACTTTCTAAGCTATATTATATTCTGTTTTCAACAGTTTTATTTTTTTATATATAACGAGTTACAATCCATTGGATTGGTTTAGATTTTCTTCTCCATTCCTCCCTATTTTCAGCTAGTCTCTTTAGTTCTACGTATGTGCCACAGTTCATGTCCTTCTCCAATTCCGGAAGTAATATCTTATTCTCTATATATGGATGTAAAAGCTCGTAGATCCCTAAAAGATTCATTCCTATGTGATCCCTTTATCATACAAATTTATTGATTGATATTCTTTATTCAAAAAGCACACGACTTAAAACAAATAATAAAATCATTATTACCTTCGTATAGATATACTCGTATGCAGGTACTCTGCGTGAGGATGTCAAACATTCGAACGAACATTTCAAACTAAACGAAATTTTTACTGTCTCACATAAACATCATAGTTTAAAGTTCTTTGCGGGCAAAGAGAATAATAATAATAATAACATGGTACCTACTTACCAAACATTATTGCATTATGAGTTCTATACGTATAGTGGTAGTAGATATGCAGAATGTAGGCGTGTAAAAGAGTCCAGTACGTATTGATTGGTAGGTATATTAATATATGTAGTATTTGTATTGAATTTGCACCAGTAAATTACATCAAGGAAACTACTATAAGTGAATTGTTTATTGAATCGTATAAAGTGAGAGAGAAAGAGTAGACTTTGGTTGTGGTATCTACTGAATGTGTATGTATGTATGTATGTAGCCGTTAAAGCACGAGTAACTCAAATATGCACTTATATCAAACAACTTGGACTATCTTTATATATTACGTGTGATTACAAAGGGTGCTCAAATCATCATTTATTTATTAATTTATTATTTACTGCACACTGATTGCAATATTAATTTAATAATGATAATAATAAACCTTAATAAACTGCAACGTTAAACGTTCGATCTATCTTAATAAATATCTACCACAGCTAAAAGGTTGGTGCACTCTGCTATCTTAGTGCCAACACTTATGTATGCAAGTGAGACATGGACATGGTTAAAGAAGGATGAAAGTGGCATAAATGCAGTAGAAATGAGATCGTTGAGAAGGATGTGTGGTAAAAGTCTGAGAGATCGTGTGCGTAACAGTGATATACGAAAGGAATGT
The DNA here is from genome assembly GCA_947579605.1 of Athripsodes cinereus. NCBI lineage: Eukaryota > Metazoa > Arthropoda > Insecta > Trichoptera > Leptoceridae > Athripsodes > Athripsodes cinereus. The sequence continues at coordinate 7,583,863 of OX388306.1, read as the reverse complement.
GGAATGAAAGTTGGTGTAATAACAAGGATGAATGTAAATAAGTTATGTAAGATGGTTTGGGCACGTGGAAAGAATGAATGAGGACAGAATGACTAAGAAGATATATTTGGCTGAGAGGAGTGGTGCTCGGAGACGTGGACGTCCGAGGATTAAATGGCAAGATCATTTAAATCAAATCCTACAGGACGGCCACGTGTTGAGCACATTGAACAGGAGAGCATGCATGAGGAATTGTATGACAGTGACGGAAGCGAAAGATGTATGCAAGGATAGAAGGAAGTGGCGCTCGATCCTTTCTGCCTACCCCACGAGGGAAGCGGCGTGATGGTATGTATGTATGTATGTTAAACGTTCGGTGGAGCAGAAAGAGAAGACGGTTCTGGAGGGACCATGTGGACCGCATGAGTAGCGATAGATTAGCCCACATCGCCGCGAACGAGACTCCACTAGGACGAAGATTGCCTGGAAGGCCACCTAAAAGATGGAAGTATATTTAGTCTTTAGCGTCGCAAGAGGAAACAAACCTTACATTTTTAATATTCTCAACTGTACACTGAGAAAAATACTAACGAAATTTCACAATGAATCATTGGTACGTACCTACTATCAGATTGGGACCAGAAATAGTACAAACGATTCATTAGTACGAATCTATAATATTAACTTTTCGCAAAAAAATTGTTGGTAAATTTACTAATGATTTGTTTGCGAAAAATTAATAATATAGATTCGTACTTACGAATCGTTTGTACTATCTCTGGTCCTAATCTGATAGTACGTACCAATGATTCATTGTGAGTATTTTTCTCAGTGTATCTAATCAATTTGAATAATAATATTATGATTAAATCAAATTGAACTCCCTATGAAGTGCACGTATGATACTTTGGTAGTTACATATTATCTACTTAGCTAGAGCGTGCTGTAAAATGATATTGCATACCAACGGATTTTGAACTAATTCTGTTAGTATACCTTCAATATACATTATTATTATTATTATTACCCACTAACAACTACCTATACCTTTACGTACCACTGATGTCTTGAATATAAAATGTACGTTGTTACTACATGTAAACATACGTTATAGATACGATGATGTTTATTATCTATTGGTTTATGATATCATTCCATTTCACCACATAATTAATGTAATCCAGACATATTCTGAATTGCCAGTTTAGGAAGCCACATTTTGAAGAATGTTTCATCATCAAATAGATCTAACCAACTCAGAATCCTGATTAAAGTTAATATATAAAAGATCCGATAAAGTTACTCCACTTATACGGGAATCGAAATCACCCACTTTTGATGACTTGTTATTGCATAATAAGAAGATTATCGAAGTTATTTTCAAAATTAGGTAATTGTTGTATGAGGTCATATTATTGTATCAGTATTCCGTTGACCCGGGCGTCTCTCTTTCACAATACACCATTTCCATGACGATGAATTCAAAGCGCAGAGAATGTCGTGGGAAGAGGTGTCGTAGTTGGCGCAGAGTCGATCTGAATGGAGGAGGATAGTTTTTGTACTGAGATTCCGAGATGAGCGTTGAGGGTGATGATGATTATGAGGTCACGAGAAGCCATGGGTAACTATCATTGACTTCATACCATATACTCAAATAGTAATTGAAATATCACATATTGTATAGGAGTCACTTACATATAACACCTCATTCTCCAAACCCTAGTTATATCGGGAGCCATTTCATCTACATAGAGGAATATATGTCAATCGCTACCTACTTCCAAACTTCATCTTCTCACTCTAACCACTTCAAAAAAAGTTTTTAAAATCATACGGTTGACGCCTGCAATAACCAGCTTCTTCTTAATAGATCTTGTATATCTATGTTAAATAAAACATACACTTTAGGTGAGAGTAATAATTTCAGTAAAACAATTTATTGTGATCTTTGTTTATCTAGAATCATCAGTCTAGAATCAACAATAAACAACCCGTAACATCAAGTATTAAACATATTATTCTTGTTGCACATCAGCCATCACTTGATGTACCCCAAGAAGGTACTGTTTATTATCAGTAACATTCCATCTAGATAATAAAATTACCTACATACCAGTGGTGTGCTGGCTATACCTACAGACAAAAAAGCATAATTGCAAAATTTGCATATTCCGTAGCAATTTTTAAAATTCTTACAGTACAAAACAAAGTGAAATATTTCACAATCAAACACAAAATTAAAATGTTAATTATACTATACCAATTGTTAAATTCTAGTTCAGGCTTTTGATTTCTAGTATGTTGTTGTATTACTATGTAAATCTCGTCTTTGAGAGTGCCATTTGACGAGAAATTTCATATAAGATTCTACTTATGCTAAATATAATAATATGACAATCTGTCAATTTATGTCGTCAAAAACTTTGTATGGATGATGTCCTAAAAGTATTGCCTTAGAGTTGTCAAATAACTCCATTGTTTTAGTGATTTGATCAAATTATTAAGAACACAATAAACCACATCGTTTTGTTCTAGTTGGAATGGAATGCATATGATTTATTCGGGGTGTTATATCGAAAATGCTACGTTTTTGACTATTTTCTTTATCATTTTCTATAATACCACATTGGGCGACTTCATCCCACACGTTTTCCAACCGTTCCACTTTTTTTTACAGATTTAATCTTTATCATAGATCTCAGAAATATCCCATCTCCAGAGATCAACGTGTGTACATTATATATAAATAATTACATTTTCAGTTATTATATATACCTACTTATACTTAAGTGGTGGATACTATTATAAGTAAGATAAGCTCTAGAGCGGAAGCTGTATAGTAAGTAAGTTCGTAAGTAAGTTTATATTAGTTAGTACTACCTATAACAACAGCTTTACTAACTACAAATCAAACAACAAGAACGAAGCACGTTATTTATTGAATTAACTCAGGGGGTCGCAAGGTCAGAACCATGATCGTGAACCAACAGGTGGATCTGGTAAGGGAGCCCATTTAACACTACTACTTATAATATAGAGACTTACATATTTACTTGTTACCTACTGTTATCCAACTTTGTACGGGACTGTATGTTTACCTACTATTTGTATAGGAGTTTCAATAATAAATTGATTTCATGATCTATTACCGTCACTTTTTAAAGATTTATCAAAATACATAAAATAGGCATTTATTTATTTACCTATTTATTTTTCTATCCATCTTGTTGGATAAAATAAATTGAAAACGTTATTCTTTTGTGATTTATTATGAAGCCTTTTGAAAAAATGTTCGTACAAGTTCTGAGAAAATTACCTATTGACTGTCAATTTTCTTTGAAGAATTTCTGAAATAACATTATCAAGCAGGAAAAACTTGCAAGATCACACCATGTAATTTATTATTATTAAAAATAGGTACCGTATTTACTATCTTGTGATTTTAAAATTGATATGTTTTTAGCAAGTTTCGTGGAGCATCTGGTAGAGATCTCTCATTCTTTTCCGTAAGTTTTTGAGTAACCTGTAAAAGGAAGGTGTTCGAAAAAATAAAGATAGGTTTTGTATATCTTGGATTCAGAGATGAAGCTTGCCACCAAACCTGAATGTCTTTTTTTTGCATAGAGAGGACAGCTTGAATGCTTATTACGATGTGCCGTGATGGCATCGTAATAACAGCAGCAGTAGTAGTAACTGCAGGGCTACTCTTGACACAATCTAAATAAGATCTAAATCTAATCTTGATCTTGATCACACGACGCACGAAGGGACTATGGTCAAATACACCGCGCTATACCGCTACCGCGCGAACGGTATGCGCGTATTTTTGGTCAATAGTCACTTCACGCGACGTATGATTAAGATTAAGACCGTGTTAAGATTTTGTCAAGAGTAACCCTACTGTTTACATTAATGAATAATATGCATGGTAACTTCAATAATTATAACAGATATCTACTTAAAAAGATATATCGAAAATCTCAAGCTTTAAGTATAGGAATCAAATTAATTACAAAACGAGAAAATTTGGTCATACTAAGTCACGTTAATTAAAGATTTCTAGTAAATTCTTATTTATCCATATCTACTTTAATTAGAAAAGATTCTTAAAAAGATGTAGGTACATATTGTAATCATAACAAGTGGCAAAAAGCAGGAAATTTGGTCATATTTTGTCACGTTTCGTAAAAATCGCTAATAAATTCTTATTAATATTAAGTTCATGCGGGTAATCTGCTTATCGTTATTAAGTATAGAACTGAATCGAATCCAGAATCAATAATGCATTGCCAACGATGAATTAAAACTGAGTATTAAATACACTTTATAATAACCAATACACTTAAGCATACCTTCTCTTAGTACCTGTACCACCTGGAGTCTGTTGTAGTGATCACGTACTAGGCTGATAGCTTCCGATGGCGATGCTTTGAATAAGTAGAACTTACATACTCGTACTACCTACCTGAGATTTAATGAATATTAATCAACATCAGCTACTACTGCTTAGGTGTCAAAATCAAAGACGTGTTGTTGTGAAGGAAGCCACCACGTTGTATCAAAACCAATCTATTATTTAGTTAAGTACTTAGATGTTATACATGAATTGTTTGTGGTGTTGTTAATGATTTTTGTATGTTTGAATAAATTCGAACGAATTTGAATAAATTAAAACGAATTTGCACGAATTATTTTTCATGCTTTTTAAAATAATTTTATCTTAGTAATAAGATAAGTTCGTGGTTCGATCCCAGGCGCCGGCGTCCCTTTCACGACACAAGCGTTTAGGTTAGGTGTATAGGGTTGTATTTGGGTTTGTTACAAAAACTCAGATAGGTATATCTTTTGTTAAAAAAATCTATGTACAATTGACACACTTATTTTAATATGTTAAGGACTAAACAAAAAAATATTCGATCTATCGGATAGTTTAAAATTAACCAAAAATAATTATTCGTTTGTTCTATCGACAGGCTGAGTTTTTTTCATAAGATATTTTGGATTTCAAATTGTAAAATTTTCATATAATTCTTGTCTATTTTTAGGAACCACTTACATCAATTAAAAAAAGCATAAAATTTTCACAATATTTAGCTACGAGAATTATGATCAATTCGCTTATCGATGTTCGATTTAAAGTGTTACATCCCTATCGTTAATTGATTAAAAAGTTTGATGTGTAACATCACTTTTGAATAATAATATGTATATAAGTAAATGTATTAATATTCTTCTGAATGATTGAAATTAATTATTGATTTCGAGGTGCACATACCGATGTATTGGTTTTTTAACACATTGATGAATACGATTTTGACACAACTCGGCTTCTGCCTTCGAATGAACGCATCATAATAGGCATGTTGTATATTTTATACGTGACGGAATGCTGATGAGAAATTTAAAGTGTTAAATGATTAATTATATTTTTTTATTGATACATTTAGATTCTCTCTCAGTAGTTGAGAATAATAATTATAATATGGAAGCATCATATTCATGATGCGTATTGAAATTATTATATGGAAGCATCATATTCATCATGCGTATTAAAATTATTATAATTATGTTCAATCTCAAATGCCTTAAATGGAAATATTTATCGTTTTCTTACGCATAATGTCTTTACTGAAATCACGAACCTATTGATAACCTTAATAAAATAAAATAATTTTGTAAATATATCTACTAAGTGCTGGCATTTTTTATTGAGTTTCATTAAATCACAAGATTCTAAAATGCTTTAATTTTAAAACATATTTATACTCTTTCTCTATAAAAAAATAATTGTATTTGTAAAATATTTGTAGTAACCTAGTTATAAAAATCCCTTTATCAAATCTTTTCAATATTTTTACATGATATTTTTATTTTTTATGTCAATCACTCATTCTATCAACAAAAATAAATGAAGTTCCCATAGTGTTTACATAATTACGTATTAAAACAATGAAAACTACAATAATAATACTTCCTACATTAATTATAACTTTTTTAGATTGAGTTGTGGTTAATTGAGTAAAAATCCATATTATAAAACTACACAAATGGTTTAAAAAATAATATTAATAACAATACTCAAAATCAGTTTGTAAATCTAAACCAGGTAGTTATATTTTTAAAAATAGTAAAACTTGAACCACTTTTGTTTCTTTACATAGAAAATAGTAATTTTTATATTAATTGATAATTTTTTTGCTATTCACTGTGATTTAGGTGGATTTAGGCTTTGAAAAATCAACGTCACCTTACTTGATAGTGCTCAGTACGGGACTCGAACCAGAAATCCATACTTTTAGCAAGGTATGACTTATCCAACTAAACTACCGCACGATAAACTGAACTCTCAGATATCCTCTCTTATTAACCCCAATGACAGCTTCATCTGTAGGTCCCTAATAAGGTTACATTTTTTTGTAGTTTAATAAAGTATTTCAAATTTTATAAACTTAAGTAGGTATACTTAAAACTGAGTATAATAATTATACTCTCATGAATTGTTTCACACGTGACTTTAGTATAAAATAATATCGAGTATTTATCTTTACATCGTAAATGTCCACAGGAGTTTGACAGATTAAGGAAATTATATAAAGCTTTTGAGATGCACGCTTCGTGGTCAGATGAAGCTTCTATACAATCAGAAGATAATACCGATAATGATGTTAATAATAATTATAGAAATTCCCATCAAATCATGCGAAAGTCTCACATTATTCGTGATTTATCTATATCACTTTATTAATATCAATACTTATTATTGGTAATGTTGATTTAGTATTTAAACAAACTAACGTGCCATTATATATCTATGGAGATCCTACTGTTGATTTTGTGTTGTAAATGATACAAAGACGTGAAGAAGAAAGGTATTGCGTTATACTTTGTAACATGACTTCATATTATTATTATTGGTATTAGTAATGAGAAAATTAAATATTGTATCAATTTCTACACAGAAATAATATATTTACAAACACTATGCAACGAATCTGTTTATTTGGTGAATGATATGTAAGTATGGTTCTCCGATAAATATGCAAAAATCAAACGAAAGTTTTGTATTTATGTATAACGAAATATCTTAATATAACAAACATATCGTACTACATTATGTATTTTGTCTATCTGTGGAATATTTGAAATCTTTCAAATACTTTCATAATACGCAAACTTGCAATTATCCAAAGAAATATTTTTACTAAAAATATCTTACATTGCATTAATTATTTTGCTAATGCTAAATGAAACAAAAAAGCTGTTACAGAAGTCAAATGGATTGCGAAAAATGTAACTGTGAAAGCTAAAAAAATTGTTTATCTCCGTGAGGATTGATTGTCAAAAATGTAGCTTTGAAAGCTTTCATTTCCGGCGTTACGCGATCAAAACACTATTCAATAAGATAAGATAACATACTGATAGATCATAGTTTAACGAGTTGAAATCTCTGTTAAGACAGTTCATTTACTGTGTTGTTATTATTATTAAATGCAAGATGAATATTATTATAAAATTAATTTGTTTGTATTTTAAAATAATGCGATTGATACAAATCAAATTGTGATGGTTAGAAATCACGTAAAGAGTTCTTACTGGGAGCTCATTAGTAGTATTATAACTCGATCGAGTACTATCCGAGGCAGAAGACAGAATGATGTGCGACAGTGCTAACATCACGTGCGTGCACGAATGTACCTGTAACTAGCCTATTTTATATCAAACTATAAATTGCTCTCTATTTATAGAAATATATTTCCCTAGGCATCTACACAATAATTATGTATATAAGTATTTCTTGGAAAGCAAAGTTTAAAATGAAATTTCTAAACTAGCTAATATTTCACTATTTTATATACCGAAGTAAGAAAAAAGTTAAAATAATTACTTAGTTAAATTTGGAAAATCGGGTACAAAAAAAATATGCTTAGAAGTTGTCAATAAATTGGGTTGTATTATTTTAGTGTCTTAAAAAAGTTTTCGCTCTTTTTGACCATAAAGAATATTTTTTCTTTCTATAGATAAAATTTTTATTGTTTATATTTTGTCACTTCTCTTAGAATACAAGAGGACGAATTGCATATTTTAGTATTACACGTCGCTAATCCGCTGTTTACCCTACTTATGGAAATTCCGTGAAGGTATGAATGTCGAACATCTTTTTTATTATCTGAAGAAAATATGGTCACCCCGTATAGATTACAAGATAATAGGTATAATAATGAAATAACAAACATCCTAACTACACAATCGCTACGTGAGGTCAAAGCTAATATGTTATTTTATTCCCTGGCGCAGCCCAGCAGAGCTTCTTACAATAATGCATTCAGTTTCCATAAATCATCATGAAATTACGCTGTTTCACAGTAGGTATGTTGTTATTAGATGGAAACTACCTATAGTATGTACCTACTAATTTTGTACGTATTCCTGCCTCGGCAATCGTTGCATTACTAACATCACAAACTCGTTGTATGAGATTATAATATAGAAATAATAATACTATTAACATTAAAATGCAGTTGTAAAGTAACCACTCTATTGTGAGGTCACGTGGTTTTGATGGAATTTTAAACATGCTTTACATTTTGTCGAAGTACTTATAAATTTGTTTTTTTTTTCATTGGTTCATTTATTCACGGTATTTCCGAAAAGTAAGGTAACCAATTGACTAACTTGTCACATAGTTCGAAAGGAGAATCGCAGAAGGACGCCTAGGATCATGGAGTGGAGATTCAAGGGAATATAAAATATGGAAAGACTTTAAAAGAGATGGTATAATTATTTAGATAAAGTAAAAATCTAGCGGGTGGATGATATTATCCAAGTTGTGGTAAAAAGAGGTTTCATGTTTTTTAAGACAGAGAAAATTTTGAAGAGGCCTATATCTAGTTGTGGAGAGATAAAGGCTAGTCACTTACTTCAAATGATCAACTTAATTTTATTATAATAAAAAAATAACATGCCATTCATGGTGTTACATTCCTTTTAAGTTGAGGGTCACTATATCTGTCTCTTAAGTTTTGGTAAAAAAGTTGTGAAATACTATCGTTTATTGAATTTAAGAACAAAATTTTCCAATTTGTAGCAAGATCAGAATAAGCATCACCCTAAAAGAATATTGAAAAATTGAGCCTTATTAAGTATGTTTAAATCACTGTTAATGAAATAAAATTGGAATAATTAATGCTGTGGAGATACGATCGCTGAGAAAAATGGTTGGTAAAATGTTACGTGAGGAATGAGAATATTAAAGTAACAAGCGGACCAATAAGAATATTATGTGTTAGTTTCGATGGTCAGGATATTATGTGTTAGTTTCGATGGTCAGGATATTATGTGTTAGTTTCGATGGTCAGGATATGTCGAGTAAATGGATAATGAAAGGGTAACCAAAGAAGTTTATTCATCTAAAAGAGGATTTTCCAGATCTTTTTATTGGATTAACAATTACATACGAAACTATGCTTTTGACCCTGCTTATAAAATCGTGATATAATAAAAACATCCGTAGTATACGTACGTATCTTGAGCATAAAGTACATATATGAATAATATGTGTAGTATTAATTATAATTGTTATTGATGATTTATATAGAGCAAGGTGAGTGTCATGGTATAATAATTATTCACTACCTTACTATGAAGATTTTATATTTACTTACTTAATATATTATATCGGCATCGATTTTCCTTGTGAATTGTATATTGTATACCTATCAAAGAACTGTAGGAATTACACGTATGAAAAATATATTAACTAAACCTTATGCTTTGTATAAACCTATCTAATGTACAAGGGACTATTATGTATGACTTCTTTGTTAATGTGAACAGAATAAAGTTTTTGTTACGAATGAAAAAAGTAGGTGAAATGACGGTTATATATTTAGTCATAAAATAAAATAACATAATATGAATAGACAATTTACACAGATCGAGCTAGTCCCAAACTCAGGTACTAACGCGACGGTACACATAAATACAATCCACTCAACACATATACATAATTTATGTAACATTCAGTCCCAGGACAATTTGAAAAAGATTATTCTTTATTTTGTCCTGGCCGGGAATCAAACCCGGTACCTCGTGGTTCAAAGGTAAGAGCATTACCTGTGCTGTAGGTCAGAACAAATTTGCGATGACTTTATTAGATAACAATACAGAAAAAAGATTAATAAATAAAAAAAACACAAAATTCACACCACATTATATCTATGAGGGATGGTGTGATGTGTACATATATAGGTGTATATTAACCCTAGAGTAGTCGCGCCTTTCCGTGAAACGTGAGTGCTCGCGTGGGGAGCATTTTGCCGCCCGTACTTAAAATGATTTTTTTTTGCAAATAATGGTTAAACACATTTGCAATGATTTTTAATGGATAGAATAAAACATAAACTATCAGAAAAAGTAACATTTATTAAATATTTATATTTAGTATTAGAAAAAAATTTGCTTTGGTAAAATTTCTTGAATTTTAACAATATTTTTATCTTAACCCACATATAAAAAAAGAAAAATTAAACTTAATAACAAAATTCAACGTTTTCATCATCTTCGACATGTATTTCAGCAAAGCAGTCCTAACACATGTATATATAATGTTCGTTGCACAGTAACTTTGCGCATCTATTGCACCCTATTTTTGTCCTTCTGTTTTTCCTGGATGGACATACTGCGCGTACACACTCTCTACCTGAAGATATATTTTTATGTTCCAATGGCACAAATCGGGTGATTTGGTTTCTTAGCTGTTCACCAGCTTCTTCAAAATAGATTCCTCTTCCAACCACGAAACTATTTGTGTGTCTTACTTATTTATTCGCCCGTCGCTTACCTAAAAAGATCTAACATAAACTTATCAAAAAAAACCCTAAATGATTAATCAAAACACACTTAATATCAATATTATTACGATATTTAAATCAAACAACATTAATTGCAATGAAAAATAATAATATTTCAACCGAATTAAAAAAATAGACACACGAATTTTACTGACGTGAGTAGTCGCGCAGTTAGCAATTTGCCGCCAAACGCGACACACCAACAACAACCGATAGTTCCTACAGTCACCCGTGTTCCAAATTTCTTTAAATTACTAAAACAAAGAGGTGAAGTATGGGGGGGCAGCTACTAAAATTATTGACCTTGACAATTGCATCGTGTAAAAAATATCACGATTTTTTTGCTGCGGGCGGCAAAATGCTCATAGCGCGAGCACTCTAGGGTTAATAAAATATTATCACCTTCTTAAAGGTATATGTTACACACATAGGCAATACTAAATGTCGCTTGTTTTTATTGTCACTTGCTATCATACATTTAATACGACTTAGGATAATAATAATCATAATAATTGCATGACCTGCATGTCCTTTTCTATCGTGACATTTCCATACTAGTCGCAGACTTGTTGTCTATCATCTCATACTCTACAGGTAGGTACATACTCAGTTTCATTATGATGGTCTCAATTAAGGACACGTTTTATGATAAATATGAAAAATAATTATTTTTGCATCAGATTATTGTATCAGTTTATAATTGCATCAGGCACAGAGATGCTCTGAATGGAGGAGGTGGAGGTGGTGAGGAATGGATTTCTGACCTGTGCTCCGGAGAGATGTGATGATGATAATTATTAGGCGATTTTAATTCCATGTCTTATTTTTATTAATGAGAGTTTTTGTGTTACATAGAATCATACTAAAGAAGACCTCGATGTGAATCTAAACAATCGTCAATACAAAACATGTTTGGATCGCATTTTGTAGTTTCTGAACCACTCATAATCCATATTTTCAGTTTTTTTTATAAAATTCTGTTAAACACATTAAAAGCATCAAATCTTTTAAATAATGACAACACTGATCTGGTTTCGACTTAAACCATTTGTGTTTCTTTACTAATTAATGTAAAAAATACAAGTGGTTTGAATAGAGTTTTACAAATATACATCAACTCAATTATTGAATCTACTACCTACTATCTACTATACCATCACAGTATATCCCAGAAGTGAGGTAGCCAGCAGTTCAGCTACATGGAATAAAATTGGTGAACCTCATCGCATCTTGCAAAATGCTATTTACAGGACACTAGAAACTCAAGGAAAAGAGTGGGAGGTTAATACTTTACGGAGTGTTCCACATATCATTTTTTTACCGAGTGTTACACATATCAATAACATCAATAAACTGTTTCCCTTTTAATTGCAGCTGAATAGGGAGTGAATCATTCCAAAAAAGAAACAAAATTATTGCATAATTCAGTACATAAATATAATAATCAATGGAACCAACTTTTTTATTAATTTTGAAGAAGAATACCCAAATTATGAAAATAGCATATACTTTTTTATTGAATCACCTATCTTATGAAAAAAAAAAAATTTTTTATTGGTTTTTCTTAAAAATGTTACAGAGATCTATAAAAAGTATAAGGAAATATTGCTATACAATCTTTGTAAGTGCAAGTATTTTGGTATATACAAGTATATTATTATGTACTTATGTATTTTTTCGAATAATCCAACTTCGTTTACAGTTAAAATTAAACTGAATACCCAACCATTAAGGGCTACATAAAATCAGAGAATCCCATGTTGTTCTTTTACGGTTTGTTATTTTTTGCATCCCAATCTATTATTTTAACAATTTAAGTACGTGACAATCTCATAAAACAGATTATATGCGGAAAAAGTCAAAATAAAATAATCTTTCGTTTCATTTTTATTGCAACATTTTCTCTCGGATCAATATTATTTGAATATCGTTCCATTTTATTCAAATTCAAAATACGCGTTCTCTCATCGTTTGCGTATTAGGGTTGTACAAATACAAATGTTTTTTTTATTATTTTTTTTAACTGGGTGATTCAAATTATTTCACTTTTTAATAAAATTTTGAATATTTGTGTTTCTTATCATAATTGTTAACTATTTGTTTTATTTTCCAGGAGTCTAACAATTTTTACGTAAGTACCGATACAGAAATTTGGTATTAAATATTTCGAATAATTTAATGTTATTACAGCTGAAATTTCATATAATGTAACATTAAAGAAAAGATAGCAATTTCATCATATTTTTTAAAAAGGTTACTAAAATGTTTCAAGTTTGAAAATGTTATATTTAATATCACAAAGAGTCACTCATGTCACCTTTGTGTTTTGTTTATCACATATGATCAACTCACTGGTCACCCCATTTGTGGAAGATACTGAGATGGAAAAGTATAGTACTTATTCAGTTATAAATAAAAAATATATATGTAATATTTATTTCACATATTTACAGCGTAAGCCTTTGACATGTTAACAATCATATTAAAAACAAAACAAAAAAACCACAATAAAAAAACACAACACAATAAATGGTGTGTCATGATATTATCAAGAACAGTAAGAGAGATAATTAAATAATTAAAATGCTTTAGATTATTTATGTTAATTGTTGACAACCCTGTTTGATCACGCGTCAAATTTAAAACATTCTTTATAAGATTCGTAAATCGAACAGAATCGATCTTTTATTGGAACGTTTTCAAATAATTGAAATCGTAAATTTGTTCTTTGATTAGGTTGTTCGATTTACAATTTTATTGCGTGCGTACGTTATCAAATCGTTATAATATACAACAGTACAAATAATAATAATAATAATTACAAAATATTCTTTAATTAAAAATGTTACATAACTTACATTTTATTAAATTCATACACAGTATAATGAGAAGGTGCCTACTTATTTTAAAATATACCTATACCTACTTACTCGCTGCGATGCATTATGTCTGAGTTTTATTGAATTCATTAAGATTTTTTAATTAAATACCGATAAGTGACATTTGAATTTTGATTGCACTTTTGAATTGATTCGTATTGCCTTCGCGTGAGTCACTTTTTTTTAAAATTTGTTAAAAATATTTGCTATTATTTTTGTAAAATCACGTTTAAAAGTATCCATTTTGATAATATATTATATATTCTCTGATTCATTCTTTCATCTTTAGTGTTTCTCTTAGTATCGTTAGGAGGTGACGAATTTCTTCCATTCATAAAAAATATTAATATATTTAGAAGAACGAACCTTTTTATTTATGGAAATAAACACACTATTAGAGTTTTACTGTATTTAATAATAGGTATAGAAATCTGGTTTCGACTTACAAAGTCATTAGTTATTCAGCGGTATATACTAAGTATCATCGTTCTTCACGCTCCTCTCAAGGGCACAGGGCAAAAACCAGCCTCTTTTATTCAGAGCAACTCTGCGCCAATTGCGTCTTTCCTTCCCACGACATTCCAGCGTTCTGATGTGGTTGTTGTAGGAACGGGGTATTGTGAAAGAGGGACTTGAGGGCCGTTGGAAACCTTGCAGACGGAAGAACAGTGCTCTTTTTGGCCAACTATCATTGAGTCTCTTCTGTATGAGATGTATGTCTGCGCACTGCATCATTCGGCGAACTCGGCATATAAAAACTTCTAAAACATCTTCTATGTGTTATAAAAATATGCAATTAATTTCAACGCATTGGATTATATAAATAAATGAAAAATAATTAAACATTAATAAACACTGCGTAGAATTTACAAATTAATTATCTTTCAATCAAGTATGTATGGGGAAGTTATGTAGGTGCGATCATATAGTTACGTGCAGCACACAGGTGTATTCGTTTAAGATGGTTTCATTATTTTGACAGTATGAATTATTCAAATAGCAATAATGATATATTGTTATAATATCAAACAGTTATAAAAAAGTGTTCTATTTATTCTAGACTTACACAATCACTGTATATGACGCGTCCATTATTGCCTGCAGGCAATTTCTTCCGAATAAACGGATAATTATTCATACCTTCTGTACGATGATTACAGAATGTATGTGGTCGTAAACCATCGATTAAAAAACTAAAAATATTTAACCAACAAATTTATTGGTTAAAACAAAAGATTATCTTAATCGAATATTTAAACAGGTATCGATAGTAATGTTAAAATAACTTTATTTGTCGGATATTTCAAGAGTCCAAGGACTACTATTTATCCGTTTAGGTGACAATTTATTTATATTTCAACTCTCTCTAGTCTAGTACCACTATGCCAGTGTTGGCATCTCCGACCCTACCACGATTAGGGACCTATTTATTTTAAGAGTATTGATAATAAGGCAGACACTATATGTTTGCGTTTTTTTATTAAAATGATGGCCCGTTTCCTAACAGGTTCGTTAAATTCTTCTATATTATCATAAGCCATCCACTCGTTTACAAGTGATCAAGGCCTGTTAGGTTCAAAATATTGTATTTATTTATATATTTTTCAAAGATTATTACAGAAAGATTTCAAAACTGTAGTAAATTTTTAACAAAAATATCTAAATAAATTATCTAAACCCAATTCATTTTTATTGATTTATTTTATTAGTTTGTCAAAAATATGATCTGGATTTCCGAACCGTAGCCCCAGTTCCCATTTAGTTCACCCATCACTAAATTGTCAAATTTATTTACTGTTAAGTACCATAATATATTCATTTTAATTCACTTTGCAGCAAGAAAAATAGTTGACGTTCACTGTCGACCACCATTCATTCATAGATAACAATTATAACATGATCTGGTCAATCTCCTATGACTGTTGCTCAAAATAATGACTATTATAATAATAAGATTGCAGCAAGTAAAAACAACATAAAGTAATAACAGTACAACATTATTTTGACCTAAGGCACTACACAATGAATGTACATACCTATCTACCTACCGAACTATCAGCGACCGGATTTACATACATTGAAAAATACATAATAACTAATTCATACACATTATAAAATATTTTTTCATCTTTTTCTATTTTCACTTTTAACTTTTAATGATACGTTTGGGCGAAGAATCTTTCTCTTATACCTATTATTATTTTCTTTTTGGTAAAGTTTTAAATGCGATATTAGACTCCACCTTTTACGGATTTATTTAGATTATTAGATATTTTTTTATTGTAAAACTAAATTTGGGCTCAACGCACAGATGACAAATTCAATAAGACATCTCGATTGGAGACCAATTTTTACACAATAGACACCGAAAGTAATCAGTTTAGCCAGCCTAGAGCCAATTCGTAAGCATTGGGACACCTTTCTCACTTCTTCCAATTAGATTCTTCACAATGTTACATTGTAGAAATATGGTTCGGCAAATGAGATGGCTGATTTGTGTTGTCATCTGCAATTTGTGCCAATATCCAATTAAACAAACAAAAAAATTGTATATATTCAAAACATTTCTTGCCGACTGGTCGAACCAACAGCCGAAAAATATTGAACTTCATTGTCTCTACGCCTTTTAGACGGGAGATCTTGATCCATTTGAGATTAGGAAAAGAAGATCCAAAAAAAAAATCATCTAAAAAATGTTTATAATTTGAGTGTTGTTCAACTTATTAATTTGTATAGTTTACGATTTACAAGCAATGTAATATATAAAGCGCGGACATATTCGAATAGTTACAATAATTAATTAATAGTTACAAACCATACAGTAACCAGGTACTATATTGGAAATAGGTAACTATGTAATAATATGATCTTATGTACCTACTTAGTATGTAAGATTATAGTAGTTTATAGGAATCCTCTATTAGTTTCTTAAGAAGATATAATTACTGATGTATTCCATGTTTATACATGTTTTATACGATTAGACATTGGTGTAAGGTTTTTATATCACTTCGCAAAATAGCGATAAAATTAGAAATGTTGCAACTTGCTACATGAATACGTATAAATGAGAGAACTCCTGTGAATTTACTCATATTCTTAGCGTCTGAAGAAATTAGTAGGTAGATATTTTGGTAATTTAATGATAAAAAATTATTCGCAAGAGGAGTCAAACATGTACATAATTTCTTATGATGGTAAATAAATCTGTTTTTCATTGCGCAGGAAAACAATATTAAAACTTTTGGTAAAATATAACAAAATCTGTTATTCATTCTCAATTATATAGATTGATTTTCTAGATTTTCTTCATATTTATAGAAACTATTGTAAGAACTTCTGAATTAAGAATTTTGCTGCCCCCATCTTCTGGTTAATAGTAACAGAGAAATGCCAATGTGATTATCAGACGAAGATTCATAACATTATGGTAGCTCCTACCAATAGGATAGTCAACAGGCCAACCACAAATAGGACAGTCAAGTCACTCTTTTCTTGTCTATAAAAGTTAAGGCGTTCAGAACGAATGACCTACCTATGTATATACCTACATAAAAATATCAATTTACTTTCAATTATATTGTTCTCGGACGCCCGCGTTTCCTCACACCCTTTCTTTCAGATAAGTATATCCTCTTTGTCATTCTTACCTCGTTCAACATGGCCAAACCATCGTAGTTTATTCACGCGCATTCTGTCCACAACACTCTTCTTGCATCCGCTCATTCTTCTAATATCCTCATTCTTCACTCTATCACGCAGCGTTTTACCAACCATTCTTCTCAACGATCGCATCTCTACTGCATTTATTCCACTTTCGTCCTTCTTCGACCACGTGGATCAAATTCTCAGGGACGGCCGCGTGTTGAGTAAGAGGAATCGACGTGAGTGTATGAGAAACTGTATGAATGTGGAGGAAGCGAAGGAAGTGTGTAAGGATAGATCTGTTTGGCGTTCCGTTCTCTCTGCCTACCCCACTTGGGACACGGCGTGAGGGTATAGTATAGTATATTGTTACGCCACTAGTTAGAGCATTTACAAGAAAGGTTATATCGATTCATTAAAAAATACTAGACACAAGTTTACGCACAAACAGGTATTCCAAGTATGCGACATCACTCCATTTCAATTTCTTATCGCGATACTAGTACAATTATAATTATAAGGTTTATCTACAATCATACATACATACACATCTGCTAACTAACTTATGTGCAAAACATTACATAAAAATAAAATAAATAGATATAATAAAAAAAAAACTGTAATTCACATAATTATCAGAATCGGATTGATATTATCAATGAAAACACAAATAATTACCTTGTTTTATGTACTGATTTATCGATTTTTATATTGATTAAGACTTCAATGGTTTGCCTTTACTAACACTTTTTGTTGATTAACACTCAGTGAGTTTTACGGTAATTTGCCAGTAATCATGTCACGGTATTTATTTAAATTTTATTTCATATTATGTAATTTAAAAAAAAATATATATTTTTTTTTACTCCCACGTCATCTCTCACAAGCTGGGTAGCCTACGAACTAATTGAATGTAATGAACTACAAATCGACTTTTTCGTGCCAGGAAAAATGAAGGTGGATGAGATACTAAAATTCATAGGCAATATTGCTTAATTTTTATTCCTCCATATTCTCATAATTATAGGTTCATTCTAATTTATTAAATAAACACAATTTACATTTATCTATAATATCGCTCTACAATAAAATACCTTTGTTTAAACAAAGCGAAAAATTGCAATAAAAGGTATTACTAACAAAATTAAATTTTATAAGAAGTTTAAGATACCTATTGATATAACAATTGACAAATATTAAAATCAAAAATGATCACAATTTTTTTTGAAATGGTATGTGAATATTTGAAATAAGTAATTGTGATGAACCAAAAAATTGCTCGTTCGCAAGAAAAGAATCTTATTAAAACCTTTACAAATAACGGTTAAGATTGAAGAAATGTGGAGGCTTATTTCCACCCTGTACTCGAAAGAGGATCATTGAATTGCAAAAAATAAGAATTTTCATAAGTAAGTGTCAACCACGTCATTCCAGAAGCCCCCATAAAGTGTGTTGTTTTGCATTCTGTTTTGGAAAAGCAACAGCTGTCAAGAATATTATTTTATTATGAACAAAGATGAGAAATGTATTATGGCAGCTAATAAATCTGCCTAGTTTTTTTTTATGAACTGAATACTCCAGCATACAACGGACTATTTATCACACATTTAATAACATCATTTTTAGATTCCATAAAGTCCACGGAGCAATCGGCAAAGAATTGGTCTCTCACTTTTTTACGTTAGTTTTCAAGTGTCCTGTAAAATAATTGATACCGAAAATATAAAGACATATTACAATTTAAATAAACGATGAGTCTCCCATTTATTATGAATGTCCTATTTTTTTTTGAACGGAGAGGACATTGTGCGTGTTTATTGCAAGCAGCTGGTCTGCTGACTACCCCACTTGTGGAATATGCCGTGATGGTATAAAAAAATGTTTTACAGGACACTCGAATAACGTAATTTATAAAAAAAAAACTTTTTCGTTTGTAATTCAAATGGTTTTATTTACTACAATCGTTTATGCATAAAAATAAAATTAAAAATATTCAAACTAAGTATTCTATAATTCCATGACAAAACAGATTGTGATTATATTATATTGAACCATTATATCACCCAATATAGTACCTACGCCATCAATAATACATGTATTATGTATAAACTCATCGCAAAACCGAGTAATGTCATGTTTACACTGAGATGAATGAATTTACACAAAGAAACGATTATTTTGTTACCCTAAAAATAAATGACAAAATGCGGAAGAAAAATTCTTGTATGAAACATATTATTTTAGTATGTTTACTAGTTAACTTATTATATTAGTTGTATTAACTAGAAATATGAAAATAAAGAAAATAATATCGAGTGAGTAAAATTGCATCCATTCTCTCATAAAATAGAGCTATTTATACTTTTTGATCAAAAATATATCTTAAATACATTCTTTTCACGCTCTGAAAGCCAAAAAAATGTTAACTCTCCAACTGTTAACTGTGCAGTTTATGAACGAAGATAGGTTTTAAACTACATATTTAAAAAAATATCTAAGTTCTTTTGCTCACCCATTTGAAAAAGTTAATTTAACACTAGAGCACACGCGCTCCAAATAGAACTTAAGCACACGCACCGCGAGGGAAACCTTCGCATGCAATTAAATGCTTATAACTCTGTTATTATATAAGATAAAACTATCAATTCTTCATCATTATGTACCTTGGAATATAAACAACAAATTTGTATTATTTGTTTTTTTGGATATTTCTTTATTTAATACGGAAATAGAAAAATATGACATCACCTATATTTTCGAATAAAAAGTACACCATGGTAACACGCGTCGCGAGGCAATCCCCACTTTTATTGCCATGTACGTAAGGATCGCATTCAGGTAAAAAGATACGTTGTGTAGTTTAGGGTTCCTATTGAATTTCGGTGCCATTCAAACACAATTGTTTTTTTTGTCATCTCGTTTCGGAATAATGTAACATTCAAACTGTAACATTTCTCCCATAGTCGGCAGATTTCAGTGACTCTCTCAGGGTTTATCGTTGGGTAAATTTATTGTGGTGGTTGTGCTAAGGAAACACTAGCATGATGTTGTATGATCAGTTTATTGACGAAGAATATGGTTACACAGATTATTATTACACCAAACAAAACAATTCACAGTTTTTAATACTGAATTACATTATTATAGCGACACTCACAGTATTTTGTAGAAGAGAAGAGACATTTTTATTTGGAGCGAGCCCCTGCTATGTCTATTGTAAAACGAATAGCAGGAGACTGGCCAAAATGGCTGACTCCCGGAAAAGGATCAAGAAGAAGGAATCTGTTTTTATGATAATAGCAAAAGGTATTTACGATTTCTCTAGATAGGGGCCAGGGCTTTCACAGGATTTCGATAGATGGCAACACAAGTACCATTTTTTTGGATATTAAATTATAAGGGTCCCATGACACCATCTCAAGTTGTCTTTTAAAGAAAAAAAAAATGAATAAAAAAAAGGAAAAGTTTCAAAGTCAGTAACAAGAAGGATTCTACAGAACTAAGAGTGTCAAAGATAAGAAAGATTTTACAATACTGTGAGTGTCAAAACAAGATAGATTTTACAACACTGTGAGTGTCAAAACAAGGATACAAATTATCATAACAGACATTAGTAACAAATTCTTAATTAATCCTTACAAATAGACATGTCTCAAGCAAGCAAGGGACCAGGAAGATGCACCGACAGAACAGGTCGCGGAAACGGGATCGTAGACAATGTTCTCGCCATACTTCTAGGTAAACCTTTACATGCTTAAGACAAAACAAAAAAAAATTCTTTTTACATAATATAACAAAACCTTCAACAATTTCCCAAACACTTTTCCTTACTCCAAGAGGAGGTATTCATTACAATTATATCTGATCTACCTCTATTATAAGGGCGGTAATCCTTTACCCTATAGCATTTTTCTTTTGTGGAAACTTCCCACCAATTTCATACAGGCAAATGGTTAATATCAGGTACCAAACCTATCGCGCAGAGCTTCTCTAAGCGACCTGTATGAATTTTCTTTGTTTGAGCGTCCTCAAACCTCACTTGGACAATAAGCTTGTCGGGCATTAAAAAATTGATAATTACTAAAATAAATTTGAGTTAGAACTGATTGTATTAGGGTAGGACGATTAGTCATTCCTCTATATCAGTCTAACCCAGGAGATGTACATGGAAGATGGCGAATCATCCAATGACTCCTTAACATTCATACTAGGCAAATAGAAATTACTGCAAGGGTACGCATTCCATACAGTAAAATTGCCGCAAAATGGCCAGCAGGTTCACACCATGTGAGAAACCTTGCCATATGATTTAATTACAAAACCATGCACACTAAAGATTGAAAACAATAAACTTATTTTTTAATTTGACTGATGCGACCTTGATCCTCAATTTAAGATTTTACATTAATGATTTGATAAACTAAGAGAATTAGTGGTAACTTTTCACGCACCTTCATACTTCATCTTTTATCGGCCGTTTTTTTCATGTATACTTCATTCTTTCGTACCTTGCATTCATCATCTGTCATAAGTCATTCATCAGTTACCACATAACTCAGTGATTCATGAGTTCACACAAAATTTAAGGAAAATTAGCAAAGGAATTCGTATACTTTCGTATACTGGAGGGTCAAAATTACATCAGTTGTACAGTACAAAATTCCTTAAAACTAACATGTTGTATGACTTTTGCCTGCGACAGTGGATGGGTTCAGATTATTGTGAACACGTTGCTAATGAAAACGGCTAGCATATGAGATGATAAAGGCAACTTCATGCATCCACGGGCGCAAACAAAAAAAAAGGTGATCAAACATACAAAAAATATTATTTAAGGGCGCCACAAGGTTCGAACAATTCAAAATTCTCACAGAAGCGGAACCTTGAAGAGCCTCTATGAGTTTTCTTAACTAAAAGTTTACAATAACATGGGCTGCAAAAGTTACAAGTACTTTAAGAGTAGAAATACCAAATTTTTGACTATTAACAGTATTATAATTTATTTTGCTTTAAAGAAGAAAGAAAGATAATTCCTTTGACATTACTATGACTGTAAATATAATTTCTTTTGTGAGTCTAACATTGTTATTACATACAAAATTCACTATTAACATTGACCTGTGATGTATAGACATAGTTCTTCTTATTCATTAAAATTGCAGCCCAAGAAAACATTACATTTTTACATAAATTCTTTACATTACCAAAATTTCAAGTTTACATTGATGGATTTACATTCAGAATGAAATATAACAACAAAATTTTTGAGAAACACATACCTAGGACTCAGAACTTAATGATATCCTTAGCATGATAGTTTCCCATTGCTCCAGTATCTACATCGCATAGCTCGTATACGTTAGCGGATATGATTCGGTGAACCTGAGACTTGATGAAACGAGGTGCCAATTTCTTTGAAAAATAATTCGCAGCGTTGCTATGAACGATGATTCAGACATTTTGAGATTCTACTGTTTTTTTTTTTTTAGTGTTCAAAAAAAAGTTTGCCAACCTTTGTAACATCAAACCTCAACAGTTGGGAACCATTGGATACTAAAAAAAATGTTTGGAAGTCTTGTCCTTCGATAAGACTCGAAAAAAAAATTAATAACAATATTTTTTAAATTGTTAAAGTTTGGAAACCGCTGGAAAGTTTGACATTCCCTGGAAATATCGTAGACATAACATTACATACATTACATATCATAAAATTAACAATTCCAGCATATGAGTAAAAGAATTATTGGTAATTATTCAAATCTGTTTTGTTAAGCCTCTTCCAGCAATATTGAGGTCTATGATCATTTCACTTCAAACCATACATAAATACATCCACAGCCCGCGTGACACGCACGCTAGGTAGGTACAAGTATAATGAATTTAAATTTAATTTCTTTACTTTTGAGTGTAATTAGCCAGATATAGAAAAACTTTACTTGGAATATTTCACAAACTGGACATTTATAAATTTACAATTCTTATTTTGTAGATCCCTCAGTGTAGAATCTTACATTAACAAACAAATAATTCCGTAAATAATTGCAAAGTGATCCTAGCCAGTATGACTTGAATTTATGCAAAATTGAAACTGGAATTTTTACAATCTCTTTGGCACAAAAGGCAAAGCATGGAACAACATGTAAAAAAAAACTGTATCTATAGTAGGTATACAAAATATTTCAGTACAAAATGAACACAACAACACCATATTTTTCCATAAAAACCTGTGTAGTAGTCAGACGAATAAGGTTGTCTATTACTAGTGAAGGAAGCATTTATTTCCTCATCCTCAAAACCATCAAGCATCAAGGGTTCTCTGTGTAGATAAAGAAGGCCTCGAAGAAACGTCAGATCTAGATGACAAAACATGGGACATCCTTCTATTGGAGGTCAGGAACCGTCAAGGAAGAAAATTCCGTCATGGACATCCTTTGTAGTGGTGGTAGCAGGCTTCTTAAGGGATTGTAACGTTGGAGATCTTCATCTCATCAGAAGGAAATTATCTGGACGTCTTAGGAAAGTTTGGAGTATCTGTTCACAATCTTGTCAATTTCTTGTTGTATTTATTTCTTAAATTCTCCATTCATTAACAATATCTGATCGTACTTGCAATATAGCGGATTTCTTTTTGAAGATCATAAATGTATCTCGCATATATTTATTATTATAATTGTTTTTATTTTAACACTGTTTATAATTCAAATAAATGTACTCGTTCATTTTTTTCCTTGTTGGTGTAACGGTTTTTTTCTTCTTTATTATATGAGTTTTTTGAGGGCGCGCAAATGTATCACGCACTTGATTATTTATTAATTCTCACTTATTTATTTATTAAAATGTTTTTATTATTTATTATTTATAGCACTGTTTATTTAAATCGATTTTTCACTGAAGCACCATCGTAGTCCTTATTGGTCATGCGGTGAAATTTTTTTGAAGAGCAAAGTTGTACAGTCTTGCTGTGAAGAAGGGAAAATTTCAACTGTTTTTGATCGAACATTCTAGAGAAGTGTGTGTGTGTGTTGGTGATACATGGAAACATGGGTGGGTCACGTGATACGTAACGAACTTATCCACGCACTATTTAATGTTATCATTTATGCACTGTTAAATTCACTCAAAACACAACAAAACACCACAATATTTAGGCATCACGTTGGAGCGCCAATCTGTAACATTCAAACTGTAACATTTCTCCCATAGTCGGCAGATTTCAGTGACTCTCTCAGGGTTTATCGTTGGGTAAATTTATTGTGGTGGTTGTGCTAAGGAAACACTAGCATGATGTTGTATGATCAGTTTATTGACGAAGAATATGGTTACACAGATTATTATTACACCAAACAAAACAATTCACAGTTTTTAATACTGAATTACATTATTATAGCGACACTCACAGTATTTTGTAGAAGAGAAGAGACATTTTTATTTGGAGCGAGCCCCTGCTATGTCTATTGTAAAACGAATAGCAGGAGACTGGCCAAAATGGCTGACTCCCGGAAAAGGATCAAGAAGAAGGAATCTGTTTTTATGATAATAGCAAAAGGTATTTACGATTTCTCTAGATAGGGGCCAGGGCTTTCACAGGATTTCGATAGATGGCAACACAAGTACCATTTTTTTGGATATTAAATTATAAGGGTCCCATGACAATAACTTTTGCAACATAAATATTTATTATTATTATAGTTTTATTTTAATGTTTGTACCCAACAGAGAATTATATTTCACTACTTATTCACTTTTTGATAATACCTGTTATTACCAATACTAGGTACCTACTACTACACCATCACGGCACATCCCACAAGTGGAGTAGCCAGCAGAACAGCTGCATGTGATAAACATTCAGGCCATCTTCTCTGTGCCAATAAAAATTAAGACATTCAAGATGGGTGGCAAACCTCATCGCTATATTATTCTGTACTATATAAAGTATATCGCTATATTATGTTATTCCGAAAAAAATGATTATCAAAGAATTGTTGAAAAAAATATTTTTGTATCACTTGTGAAAAAAAATTGTACGAGTACCAGTTCATAATTAAAATCAAAACACAATATCTGAAGTAACGAAAATACATAACTTTTTTTAAAATGCGATACATTATTTTAACCATTACATTTTAAATGTACCTACCTAATGGTTAAAAAATTGTAATGAAATTGTCTTTAAATCGGATATTAAATTGATGTTTTGAATGTGTGTACCTACGTTAAAAAATAATAAAAATATTGTTCGGACAATTATTATGTACAAAATTATAATATTCACCTACTTATTTGTTTCAAAGAAAAAAAAACAAAACGAAACCTAGAACCGTACACCGTCAGATATTTTTTATGACTGAGTACTTGCATAGTGACGCCGTAACACGCGTAGTGGGAGAATCCCCGCGGAACAGCAAAAAACTGGCAAAAAGTATTCTTAGGAAGATTTCAATGAGTTGATTTCACTATAAATAAATGTTGTTTATTGATGGGTAGGATATCATAGAAGGAAAAACTCGACAATCTCGTTTATTTTATTTTATAACGAAAAAACTGTCGATGTTAAGGTTTCCCCGCGCACGCGTGTGCTCTCGTGTTAAAAAGCAACTTATCGATATCGATAAATAAATATTTAGTTTCTGAGACATTATGCAAAAAAAACTAATAAAATAATTAGCTTCTTTTTGCATTGATGATAAGATTTCATTTTTATTTTGAAAGACGCTGTGTTATTGTATTAATAAATGATTGATTTATGTACCTACATAACTAAATGCCAATAAATTTTTATTACTTTTAATGTCACAAGTGTTTTATTCCTTTTTTGTTTAATCAATGACAATTAATCTCAAAGGTGATGATGAGACAGCGATGATTAAAGGACAAATAAAGTTTTTACAAAGTTATATGATTGTTTTAATCGTGTTGTAAGGAAAAATTAATGTAAATATCTGTCACTGACTTGTTCGTAGCTTCGTAACAGTTTTATTGTAAGTTTTAATTAAGATCCATGAGATAAAAAGACATTGAGAAATTAAGAAAATTAGAGGAAACCAATAGACCACCCTGATAGTTCAGAAATCTGTGGACGTCCATTTATCCAATTAAATTTCATTACTTAAAAAGTTGTCTACGTGAAAGATACCATGGTAGGCAGCCTGAAGAACTTTCTGGCTTGAAATTGCACGTGTGGAATTTTTGGACGACAGTGGAACAAATGGTATTTTGTACTTTGGTCTCTCAAAACATGATAAACAATTAAATAAAATTTTGATTAGATATTTTATACTTATAATTCACTTACCTATAATGTAAAAAAATGGTTTACATTACAAGGAAAAAACAAAAGACCGTTGCGTAGTTTTTATACATAAAAGCTTCTATTTAAAGGTCTTTACTAATTCTTGTGCAAAACATTGGAAACTAGAAACCTTCATCGTATTATATATTTTCTGCTTTACTCTCAGAGCTCAACAATGAGTGTATTCAGAACACGTATAAACCTACATTTATTTACATACGAAGTTCTAAATAAATAAAATAATGTTATATCATTAAATGTAAAATCTTGTATCATCATACATCAGATATGGAAAATGGATTCAAATCTAGTTTTCCTATACAAATACTAATGCTCAAACATACTTAGTAATATCATCAACCATACGTGTGTAATATTTACATTTATCGGCAATTGATCGCGATTTATTGCAATATCAATATGACGGAAACATCAGCATTTTTGTCCTCAGAACACTTTCCTTTTTGCGAAACGTCAAAACTATAATATTATATCGTGTCGTGTCTTCGAGTATTTATATATTGTGTGCCTTTAATAAAATCATTCTACTGTACGAGTAACTATATATGGTACCAATTAACATCTAATATTACAAATTAACAGCGAAGGATGTTGTCGTTGGTTAACAACACAACATGACGGAAAATAGCATAACTGTTCTCGTTTTATTATTTAATCTATTTTTTTTTTATTTTTTTTAAAGATATATCTGGGTTTTTGTTATAAACCCAAATAAAACATTATACACCTTTCACAGTAAGTTACTAAAAGCTTGTGTCGTGAAAGCCGGCACCTGGTATCGAACCACGGACCCCATGTTCACGAGGCCGAGACTCTACCTCCAGGCTACCGACGAACTCACCATTCACCGTTGATACATTCCCAACCAACGGACAAACTGATTCAATAAACATGCAGGTCGTCCTCCCTGTATCAATTTTTATGCCTGTGGGTGGCATAATTCATCGCTGAGTTAAAGATTTTAACGTAATTTCTTACAGGCCACCGGAAAACTAATAAAAATCAGTGAGAGACCTGTTATACACCTAGAGAGATACTCGAGATAAACAATTTTATATCTTGATTTTGAAGCGATGAGATATGCCACCCATTCCAAACATCATACTTTGATGGCACGTAGAGAACGATCCCAATGAATGATAATTACATACAGTCAGTTTACTATCAATTTATCTTGTGGGAGCAATGTTATTAATACACGGAGATATTTATTTATTTATTTATTATTTATTTATTATACTATCAAATGTCTTGATAACTTTTTGTATTTTAATGAAATAATCTCCTATACCTCTTTATACACCCCTCGAGAACATACGATGTAAGCAAACTTTTTCTGAAGTCATTTATTGAAATAATCTATTTCAACAATTTTCAAAAAATCTCCCACAAATCAAACTAACTGATAGTCCTCTTCGAGCCATTTAACAAAAATATTACACTAGGTTGATATGAGTTTTCTAAAGCTCAAGTTGATGCGATAGCTTTAACTGTAATCAGAAGCTTTCAACTAGCGACCATGGCATTAATATAAAATTATGATAATATATTCAGTGCTGTTGGAATGACTTGTGAATTATCAATACCCATATTTCATTAACGGAACCTCCCGCGTTGAAATAATTATAATTTGGTTATCATTGGTGTAACACAAAGGTACACATAAAATGACTATAAATCCATATAATTGTATCACGTCTACATAACTCAAAAATGTGATTAAAGAAACGCATTTTATTCCTCTCATTTATTTCGCTAATGAGTTGAATCCAAAAATTAAAAAATAATATTTACGTATGCACTATTATGTTCGACGGTAGCCTGGAGTAAGAATCTCGACCTCATGCACATAAGGTTTGCGGATCCCAGGTGCCGGCAAACTCTCTTTCATGATAAAAGCTTTAAGCTTACTGTGAAAGCTGTGTGAGGTTGTATTTGGCTTTATAACAAAAACCCAGAGATATCATTCTTTAAAAAAAAAAGAAGAAGAAAAATATACCATATTTGATAAAGTGGTAAAAATGTTAGTTTGGTTTGAATGGAGTATCATAACTTAATATTAAATTTTTCTAGTCTTCGATCTATTTTTCGATTCCATCTTCAAAATATGTAATTTTTTACACATGGAATGATAAATCTTTTATGATAATGACATTCATTTTACACATGGAATGACAAAAAGGTCTAGTTACACACGAAATGATAAATCATATTAAAAATTATAACATTCAACCGCACTACGATTATAAATAGTTTTCTCGGCGTGTTTAGCCTCATAATTATATTATCAAAATAATAAATCACACATTGAGACAGCACTGTGTTTTTTTTGCATCCTACTTGTTTCACTTCTACGTCCATTCATATTGACATGATTTGTACAACCCTCCGCTGCGGTTCAATAATAATTATCGTAATTAAAGAACACTTTCATTTTAATGTGTTTTTAATTACTTAAAAAATATATAAATAACTCATGTATCTGTATGGCAACCGTTCAAATTAATAACTTATACCTAGCTACTTTTTAACGTATGTATATTTGCCGAACTTTTTTTCACTACGGTTGTATGTTCATATTTAATAACGTTTTTTTATGCAACCGTTTATAATATTATGATTGACACGTTCATTTCACGATTACACCAATGCTTTTTGGATTACACATGGTATTATATTTTTATTTATTTGATTTTGATAATTACCTATACATCTATTTAAGATCGATCAAATTGAAAAAATCTTAAGACCGTTAGTTGTGTAAGCCGAGATTACGCATAGAATAAATAACTTTCGTATTTGGGAAAATGTTTATCATAAATTTATTACAACTTGAAAATACATTTACAAAACAAAAAAGTTCATAAATACTAATATAATATTAATATTTAAAGATGGTATTTATGATATTATAAATAAGAATCTTTAAACATGTCCTTCTTATATTTTTAGATTTACTTTGACTTTTTTCAGAAAATTTTAACTTTACTTTCTATCTAAAGACTAATGTGACTGAAGGACTGATTTCTAGTATTTTAGGATTTTTTGCTTTTATATTTATGTTTTTGTATTGTTTTAAGTATTGTATTATCGTTGTTTTTAAATTTAAATTTACTTTGACTTTTTTAGAGAATTTTAACTTTTACTTTTTTTTCCTCAAGACTGAGACATTTCTGGTAAGAGTGGAATCTTCGCTAGTCTACATGTTAAATGTATTAATTGTCAACATATTGTGTAACGACTGTTTGATTCTAAATATTGTAAAAATAAAAATAAAAATAAAATAAAATATTGAGTTCTTAGAAACATGTTTAATTTTGAATGTAATATATTTGTATCAAAAACATCCAGGGTTATAAAAAACTATTTCCACGTAAGTAACGTAAATTACGTTAGTAGGTAATTGATGAATTTTCTTGTAAAAATTAAAAATTCTCAAAACAGTTTAATACTAGACCATGTAGACAGGATGGCTGAAAACAAGATAACCCATATTACTGCAAAGAAGACACCAGCTGGCTCGCATTCACGTAAAAGTCCACCAAAAGGATGGAAGGATAGCTAGTCCTCAGTGTCACAAAAAGAAAACAGCTTACGAAGCAACAGATCAATGTTTTACTTCAAGAAGAAGATGAATAGTTTAACTAACATAAACAAGTGGACATTCACCTAATAACATATTAGTTTGATTTAATTTATGAGTAATATGTCAAACGGCAAAAGTACAGAGAAAATATCGTGATGTCACCAAATAAAGAATAGATTTAGTTGCGTGTGATGAATTTCTTTGTTGCGTAGTGTTATTTGATTATGGTAATTTAATATGAATCACGAATACAATAGAAATGATAGGCAATAGTAAAAAATCACTATAATAATAATATGTAGAGAAAAGTAGTCCATATACGAAAGACACCCAAATGACAACAATTTTACTACGATTTGATTTGTAATTTAGAAATGATTGCAAGTTTTATAAGTTTTTGTGTCTTGCGTTTTTTAACACATTGATTTCGACTTATGAATTTAAAAAGCTATTCATTTAAGGAATGTAATTTTATGGCATCTGTGGAGCACTCGGTAAAGAATTGGTCTCCCACTCTTTTTCATAAGTTTTCCAGTGTCTTGTAAAAGTGAGGTGTTTTTTGAAATACCTAATAAAGACATTTTACATATTTAATTCAGCGATTTGCCACTCATCCTCAATGTCTCAATTTTTTTGTCACAGAAAGGACAGCTTGTATGTTATTGACATGCAGCTGGTCTGCTAGCTACAAAATGCATGTACTTAACATTTTTATTATCTTCTCCATGTCAATCATAAAATAAGACATTCCAAACGGGTGGCATAACTCATTGCTGAATTGTAGATATAAATTGTCTTATAGGTACGTGAGTTTTTATGAAAACCAGCCTCTGGGATACAGAAGAGATTTGGAGACCTATTCTTTACCAGAGACTACAAGAAGTAACTCCACAGATACCTATTACAATGTTTTTTTTATAACTAAAATTTACAACAATTTTCCACACAAATATACCTAAATGTTCAAAAGACAATTGTCACAGAGTTTTAAAACATTTTTATTGCCAATGGGTTAAAGGGAAAGTTACCTAATAATAATACATATAATAATAAAAAAATTCTCACAAAATGACAAATAACGCAGATTCTCTCACAAAACATTATAAATATATTATAAATTATTACAACAATAATGATAAATTAGAAAATCCCACGATCTGATTTCAACGCATTTTTCTACAAGTGGTATATAGATCCATATAATAATAATCAACTTATAAAATATATCTGCGTCCGATCGTATGTTCGATCGTAGGTATATATGTATTTAATTAAAAGATCCTAATTAGACAAGGTAGAAAAAAATAAAAATCTCTCTTTGAAGCCTCATCCTTTCAAAAGTGTCTTGGTTAAACTAATTTATACTTTAATTAAATATCTTTGCGAATTAGTTATTATTCTGCATATTGTTGATACCACCTTGATATCGGTATATTAAATATTCTATATATTTAATATACCGATATCAAGGTGGAGATTTTGTTTTTATATTGATATATCTAATACATAATATTATGTATGATTTGTATTTGCATAAACACATCTTTGTTGAATAAGATTCCATTGTTAAGAATGCTACACCAGCTGCAAATTGAAGACGGGATCATATTCAAATTGTGTCCTCTAATGAACAAAGCCTTTAACACATTCAAATTGTGTCTTCTAATGAACAAAGCCGTGTCGCCACTATGCATTTACAAATCATCCAACATCATTATCATCATCAATAAGAACTAAACTTACTTTACTTACTTATGCAGCTATTCCTGTCCACTGCTGAATATAAACCTCCCCCATATGTCTCCAGACATCTCTGTCCTGAGCTTTCTGCAACCATTCACAATTCAAAACCATTCAGCAATTCTTCTAATGTCGTCTGGCCAACGTGTGTCTTGTGCTTGTCTCTACTCCTTTTAACTTCACGAGGTTTCCACTCCACTACCCTTTTTATCCATCTTTGATCTTTAAGTCTAGCAACACGCCCAATTCTCTTCTGTAGCTCAGTGGTCTGATTATCTCGAGACAGTTAGAAACTATAACACTATGCAAAAACAAATCAACAATAATTTTAAATAGATAGTGATGGAACATAAATAGAACTATTAAAAATATTTAAAATATAGTTTTCAACTTGTGTCTTCTATTTTTGACATTTCTTTAAGAAAGTACTTATACAATTTCCAAATTTGAATTTGTCAATTCGATTATTATTTTTTGATCGAAACCGTGTAAAATTGCTCTAGTATTATAAAATTATACAATACACAATAATAATACTTAAGTAGGTACTAATATGTTCAACCTAACATGTATCAATAAAATGACTCTGAAGCGTATGTAATGTTCTCATACTTAACATAGTTTTTATGTTTATTTCATTCGTTAAACTATGTTTTACATTTCAATAATATTTAAATACTTTAGTCATAAACATGTATCTTGCAAGAAATTGTAATACTGACATAATATGTAAGTATTATAACATTATATTATTTTATACTTTTGTTTATTTATATATCGTAATACCCACGCATATTTTGAGAATCTGATGTAATTTAAAATTATCATTTTTATTTTTGTATAAACATAACACGCATAGACAGTTCACACAGATCGAGCTAGTCTCAAACTCTGATATGAATCTTGTATTATAGGTACTAAAGCGACGATACACATAATATACAATGCACTAAACACATATACATGTAACACCCAGACCCAGAACAATTAGAAAAAGGTCATTCTTCACTTTGCCGTGGCCGGGAATCGAACCCGAGACCTTGTGACTCAAAGACAAGAACGTAACCTCCGCGCCACACCGGCCGGAAATGTACTTTCATTAAATGTTAGTTTTCGTGTGTCCTATAACAGGTAGGTGTAAGAAACAATAAAGATTTTTTACATCTCAAATTTAGTGATGAGGTTTTCCACTCATCCTCCATGTCTCAATTTTTGTAGACACGGAGAGGACAACTTGCATGTTTAAAACATGCGCTGTTCAGCTGGTCACTCCACTTGTGGTATATGCCGTGATGGTGCCGTGAGAGTCCTGTAAAAGGCAGGTAGGTAGGTATTCGTAAAACGTCACGTCTAAGACATCTGATAAATTTATC
This sequence comes from Athripsodes cinereus, assembly GCA_947579605.1. Classification (NCBI taxonomy): domain Eukaryota; kingdom Metazoa; phylum Arthropoda; class Insecta; order Trichoptera; family Leptoceridae; genus Athripsodes; species Athripsodes cinereus. Next base: position 7,550,498 of record OX388306.1, on the reverse strand, counting down.
CTTTGACATAAAAAAGCAGGTCTCATTTTTAATGTCATTCTGAGCCAATCGAAAAACTTCTATTCGTGACAATACTAACGCTCTGATATTCTAAGAATTCTATAGGAATAACGTATTGTTAAAGAGGGTCAACCAGCTTAACAGGAACCTTGTAGATGGAAGAATAGTTCTATTTAACAAAGATCTATCCCATCATGACATATCCTATAAGTAGAGTAGTCAGTTAACTAACAGCTTGTAATAAACATGCAAGTCGTCTTCTTCGTGTCAATAAAGTCGAGACATTCAGAATTAGTGGCATTGATAATAGCTACATTGAAAATTTTCAATATCTTATGATTCTTTATCTTGTATCCCCATATATCAGCAATATTTCTTGCTGTTTGGGGATTATAAAGTTTTTATTGTTGAAATTTTAGTATGTATGTGTTTACAATTGCGTACAATGTATATGAAAACTTTTGAATAAATTTTTTAATCTTTTATGATTTTTTTTTAACAAAATCGTTCCTTTTACAAGATGCCCAAAACTTACAGAAAAAAATGGAGCCTGATAAGTTGTGACATTCAAGATTAGTGACATGTTTTAAAATGTTTTAAAAAGTGATGTTTTACAAAATCATTATTTTTACAATACGGTCGAAAATTTGCAGAAAAAAGTGGACTCTTGGTGTAATAATAATTATAATATGTAGTGCCCTTTGTTTTAATTGATAATCAAGATTTATAATAAATATCCTCTAGAAAGGATAAAACTAAATTCCACCCATTTACAATACAAAGTGTTTATAATAATAATATTAATTCGCTACCTCAGGGCACACTTACATACTCTAGTAATGATAAATATTTCCTTGAACTTTTAATTAAATGCCCAGACCTATAACCGTCATGTTTGTAATAGATATTAATTATAAACTTAACACTTTAATATTGTGTTATGTGGATAACAACAATATGAAAAATGAAGTGATTAATGCAATCCACACCCTTGAAGAATAAGAGCAAAAAAGGTTTAATTTCTAAATAATAATATGTATTACATGGTACAACAGTAATTATAACACTTTTTTTTTTAAACAATAGCTGTCGTATGTTAAAGTCAAACGCATTTTTTCATTTATTTCAATTAAATTTTCAAGGATTTCAACAAAAGAGGAACATTAACGGTTTAATACATTTTAAGAAAAAATAATATCATAACTTACATACATAGATCTCAAAGTAACGCAGAAGTCGGATAGTTCACCAGAGCTTAATTTTTTAATAAGAATGATTTTTACATTCTTATATGAAATTATTCATTGTCTTTTTTTTACAATTCACACAGATCGAGCTAGTTCCAAACTACGATTGAATCTTTTATTATGGGTACTAAGAAGACCCAGGACAATTGAATGCTCACAGTAATTAAATGAATGGATTGAATGCTCACAGTAATTAAATTTTATTTTTTGCACGAGGGTAGTTTCTACGACTTATTTACATATCGTCAGTGGATCCATAAAACCTCGCATGCTTCATTTTTCAAATTAAAAATAAGGTTTTTAAGAGAATTTTCCGTCTCTTTGGGCCACATCTGCCTATGAAATAAGTAAGTTATTGAGTGCAATCAAATCTCTTAACTGCTGCGCTTTTTCTTGGATAGTCTGTAAAAATTCCCTTGTGTAATTTTTTTTTTAAATTTCAATAAACTTTAGATTTCCTAAGACACCTTCCACATAACGAATCAATCACAAAGAAAGCGTTACCCAGAAAAACAATTTTTTTTTGACTTCCTATAAAATCTTCATAAATGCACATAGAAAATTACACGAATCCATCAACAATATACTCGTACATTTACCTACAACTGACAAATATTTATATGATGACCTTAGCCCATGGAGACTAATAAGTTGAACTATAAGGTTCTTCAGTATTTATTCTAAATATTCGTGTCCAAATGAAGTATTTATACATTTTCCTCTTGCAACAAAAATGTAAGAACATTTACGAAATATCATTTTATTAAAATAAAAATTGTTAAAAATTATCCAGGTGTTGCCTACAATATAAACAGTTTATGGTCATTATAATTTATTGATAATTTTCTGACAGTATTTAGTGTTGTATAATATAATATATTATATAGTATAAGAGTAACAGATGCATAACAATATTATTTGTATCGGAATGTGGGCAAGACCCGCCAAAGTACCCATCAGTACTGTACGTACGTAGATAGCAACACGATCATGAATATATTGCTCTTAAATAATAATAACTGGATAGGTAGTGTGCAATAAGTGCATGCTAGGTACTATTCATAATAAGTTTATCGTTAATAAATCCATATTGAGACAGTTTAAACTTTAATACAAGCATACTGCTCAACACAAATCAACGTTTTACAACAAATTTATCTACTCTAATACATCATCAATTTTCAGCTCTCAAATATCTTGAAATATCTATTATTTTGTTTTACACCTGATACAAAAATAATTGAACCAAACAATATTGGGTTAAATGGAAGAGATCGCGCCTTTGCGATAAACTCGCCCTCTGTATATATATTTTTTTAAAGATATTTCTGGGTTTTGTTATAAACACAAATACAACCTTATACACCTTTCACAGTAAGCTAATAAAAGCTTGTGTAAAATATTGATTGTATTTAATTTGAATGTATACCATTTATGTAATTGTTTTTAATCAATGTACAGCAAAGAATGAATGAATAAATAAAATAAATAAAAAGTTTATTCTCTCAAGTTTAACCATCTGAGTTGTTTTGCAAGAAAGCTTTGCATTTCTTCTATTATTCCAGTTCGTTCTCAGATGATTGCGCAAATTTTTGAAGTAATCGCGAGTTGATTAAATATAAAAAAGTTTTTAAAAGCTGATTCGTGACAAAGATTGGTCTTGTGGAATTACTTAAAAAAAACGCTTGTCCTATGATGAAAACGAATAGAGTTCTGAAAAACTGACCAGCAATGAATACGAGCTACACCCTGCAGAATAAAAAATATTAGTCCCAATTTAAACAAATCCAACATGTACTTACACCAAATACCTTCGATCGAAAACACTGGCTATGAAAATGATTTTCCTTCACGGGAAAATGTTTTAATGAATCACTGCTTTATCAACAGTGCCCGTATGTTTTTGCTTCGATAATAACTGTACTACCAATTTAATAATAACAACCTTTTATTAAATCGTTAATATTATATAAATATTATCTAATAATAACAATAAGTTGTTAACCATCATTGCTCCACTTAAATAAAATAATAATAACAAATACTCTTATTTCTTGCAAGCTTAACACATGAAACTTTCACATAAGGTTTAGATAAGACAAAACTTTTTCATTTGGTAGTTCATTACTCCAGCGCAATGCATGATGAAAGTACATTCTGTGTAATGCACTTGAGGGTAGAAAATTATATAAAAGCTTCGGTATACCTTCATATTATGAACCAGAATCTCTGGAAGATCGGGCTGTCAGAGTGAAAGATTAAACGGTAGTTTTAAAGCTAAAACTTCGAAGTCTAAAAAAGTAGGTTATAAAAATAATATCTCAATAATCTATATACTAATAAAAGTGCATTTTGGGAATATTATCTTTTGTAACAAAATCTAAAATTTTCTTCGTGTTAAAACATTCTATGAAATGTTGTAACCGCTTTATGAAATACAAAACAATCTATAATATTATTTAAATAATACGTTAATTAAATACAAAGTTGTTTTAACAACATCAGTTAACGTCACAACTATGTAGACCAGTTAAGGTCAAAACTACTAATTGTATCTGGCATTTATTTTCATTGCTATAATACATCATGTTTACACTAATGCAGCACCAACAAAGTTTCTTTGTTTTAGTAATATTTATAGCAAGTACTATGCACTTACTACTTACTTACTACTACTCGTAGTCTCCATATTCCACCAAATCGCTGGGACTCTTTAAAAAAACCCGTCTTGAGCAACACGAAACCGTTTCTTATTGGAGTTTCGCGTTGCTTCTCTTTTCTTTGCACTGTATCGACTCTAGGATCCCAGGTGTCCATCAGCCATCCTATTTTCTAACCATATTACCAGCCTATTGCCGTTTTAGTTTGGAATCTTTTTCCAATTAATCTAGAATCTTTGAGTTTTTTCGATTTTTTCATTAATTATTATGCACTTATGATACTTTATTTATATTTAATTAACAGAAATCTTATTCTTGACTTGAAAGTTATGATTATGTAAATTCATCAAAAAAAGCATTTTTCATGTTTATTAAGAATGTGTCTTATTTTGTGACATTTGATTATAAAATATTTGGTACTACTTGACAAAATTGCGCTATTTTCTCATCTATGAAGTATTTGAAATCTTGTAAGATCCGTATTGGAAACCGTATCAAATTGTTAGGAATATTATGAGATGAAATAAACTCATCGGCGCAGAAGCACTCAGAATGGTAAAATCTTATATCCACCATGTAGTCCCGAGAGTAGCGCTGAAGATCAACAAGAAAGAAGAAGAGAGACGTTGAAGTAAATGAAATTGATTTTTTTCTTTTTTTTTCATTTAAAAACGATATAGGTATCTGGGTTTTGTTATAAACCCAAATACAACTTTATACACCTTCCACAGTTAGCTAAAAGCTTGTGTCGTGAAAGGGGAGTTTGCTGGCACCTGGGATCGAACCGCGGACCCCTTGTTCAAGAGGCCGAGACTCTACCTCCAGGCTACCGACGAACTGTGTTTGAATAGTTCAGATTGTAAATAAAAAAAAATACAGAACTCTCATACACCCATTGAATTACGTATTGTAATAATGTTATGTACCCAATGGTACTCGTAACTTTCTTATATTGTTCTTCCAAATGTTTCCTTTGAAAGTGGATAATATTAAGATTAAATTTATTCACGATGCTATGTGAACAAGAACTTATTCTTATGTTGTTTGGTCCGACAAAGGTTTAGGATCAGGTAAAGATCAGATACCTCAAACATTCTCATGTCCTTTTATTTGCTGTGTAAAAGAAACCAGAAAAAAATCAAAAACCCGTTAACTCATTTTTATTAAATACTATACTATACTATACCCTCACGCCGTATCCCAGGTGGGGTAGGCAGAGAGAACGGAACGCCATGTCGATCTATCCTTACATACTTCTTTCGCTTCCTCTACATTCATCCAGTTTCTCATACATGCACGCCGATTCCTCTTACTTAACACGCGACCGTCCTTGAGAATTTGATCCTAGTGGTCAAACCACGTAGTTCTTGGACGTCTGCGCTTTCTCACACCCTCTCTTTCAGATAAATAACAACACTCAATAATAAGTACATCGATTTTTATATTATTAACTATGGTTGGAAGATATTTACACTGGTACATTTGTATTTCTACATGTGTATTTATAATATCAATAATTAAAATCCTTAGAATTAACATAAGGCTGTAGTATAATATCTTTATAAATCAGCAAGCATTGTTAAGATTATCAATTAAAAAAGTTACTTAATGAATTTGTAAGATTATGTTGTACAACAAGCACTGCTGAAAAAGTTGACTGTTGTTTTTCAAACGCCTGTCGTAATTTAATAATACAAATTTTTCAATTAATTTTATAAATTTATCGGCTAAATACGCGGAAGTAAATACCAAAGATTTTTTTGATAGTAATTTATTAAAATAATTATAAAACATTGCAACAATGTTATATATTTTTAGGAGGAGTGGTTTGTTAATCGCAAAAACACGATATTTACATCCACGATATCTTCCATAAATGTCCATATAAAATTATATAGCCCACGCTTATAGACAATATTATTTTGTACCTATTATTATTTGCGAATTTTCGGTTGACATGTATGACATAAAAAAAAAATATGATATCAACTTTTACAATACACATTCATATAGTTTATTCGATCGTTTCGGGTGCTTTTTCTGTTTTGCAAACTTATCGAAAAAGAAAAAAATCGTATCGAATTGTTGTTACTACTAACATACATACATTCTTTCACTTCAAACGACTATCGAATCGTAAACATTGAAACAATTTCGAACAAACAATGTACTTATTTACATACGGTCTGTCGTAAATAATACAATATTTTCGATACTTTATTATACCATAGGAGGTATTGACGTTAATGACTTAATCGAAGAATAAAAAAACTCGATCTTGATTATACTCGATTGAAGTGTTCTGTAATAACAGCAGTTTGCAAATAATATTATTACATACAAAGAAATAACTGTTTTTTTTTTATACTACTTATAAAGAACTAGGTAATTTTGTGTATTATAAATTTTATTTTATGTAAACCTTGGGGGTATGGCATGCGCCATAGATTTAATGGCCGTGCTTTACCATATCAAAAGACATCAATCATCTTGTAACAGATTTCGCTGTCTACGACACTTTAGTTTACGATATAATATCATAGGATAATAATGGTATATCATTTATAGTTTATTGTGCTCTAGAAATATATAAACATGTACGTGAAATGATTTATAAAGTAAACTTAAAATAAAATATGAAACATGAAGTAAAATATTAAATGTCAGGATGTTAACATCAATTTAAAATAATTATTATCTGCATGGAAAACTATAGTATTGTTTAGAAGACATTTTCTCTTCATCTTCTCAAAAAGGATAAAAACTATTTATATGAAAATGATTTTAATATTTGCATATAAATATAGTGAGTAACAATCGATTGGATTGGTCTGTAAGGAGTTTGGATTTTCTTCTCCATTCCTCTCTATTTTCTGCTAATCTCTTCAATTTTACGTAGTATGTGCCACAGTTCATGTCTTTCTGCACTTGCTCCTTATAGGTACTTATCTCTTGGTCGGCCTCTAACATGTCTGCCTTCGGTCTTGTTCTCCACGATCATGATGAACAGGCCTGGGTGTCTGATATTGTGGCCAACCCAGTTAGCTCGTTGGTAACATACATAAAAATCATAATATAATAGTTCATGATACATAATTACACTGCAGTATCTACATTATTTTATACATACATGGCGTTCAGTTCTCTCTGCCTATTCCACTTGTGATACGGTGTGAAGGAATAGTATAGCTCAAATTTCGCAAACAGTTTATTTTAAGGAAACAGTAAAACAATCACTAATTTAGAAAACCATAATTAAATGTAGGCTACGAAGCAATACGAACAATTATTAGTAACATATATCTCTTTTTGTTGTTAATTTCTTTGAGAATTCGGATTCGTTCTTCGGGTTGTTCACAAAATCACTTGCTTGAAATACTTCCATAATTCAATTATAGAAATTATCGCACATTGTGTGATATTTATTATACAATAAAAACTTTATTGATTTCAAATCATGTAGCCCAATTGGATCCTGATTATATATTTGTGACTTAATAACAGTTTACCTGAATATCAACATTGCTTTGTTCTTAGACAAACTATAAACCTCTTTTACGATGTTTTAGCTCCAACATTTGAGTATTGATACAGAATAGTTAATATTGATTACGTTAACGTATATCATACACACAAGCCTGAAAGGTGTTTTATTACTTGAAAATAAATAGAAGGCAAATCCACTTTCAAATTATGTTTCCTTACATTGTTTTATCGGTTTATTATTATTGGAAAAATTATCACTTCAAAAGCATATTAAAAATTCAAAATTTCCTATGATTTGCGAACTCTGGAGAGTGTGGAGGTGTTCAAGGCGAGGTTAAAGACCCTATTGTTCTGGACGTGTTATGATTCTTGAATGGGCCCTCGCAGTGGTTTTTCTACAAAACGGCGCATCTTAAATAAGTTGTCTAGTTATTATTATTATTAACACTATTATTCGTTACTATAATTTAGTTTTGTCGCTTTTACAAAATAGGTAGATAAAAAAAATTTACTATCACAAAATATAATTTAAGATTTGATTTAACTTTACTATTTTATGAAAATTTATAAAAACAAAACTCTCAAATAAAAAAACACTTTATTTTAGTCAAAAAATATAAAAAAAAGTTTCTTCATTTCCTCTCAACTTTCATTCGTCATTCGAAGCGTTTTAAAATTAACAATTTGTTGAAATATTTTCATTTTTCTGACCCAAAACTACTAGGCACTTAGCAAATGTGATTGAATTTTGACTTTTTTTTAAAGAAGAAACGTTTAGGGCAACTAATTATGTATCTACTTTAAATAAACTGAAAACTCTCATAGACAACTGCATTTTAAATAAATTTGTATGAAAATTTTGTTGATGAAGGATTTCTCATATTATTGTATCGAAGGTATCCAAGTTTAATGTTTTAGAAAGTAGGAAATTTCTCTTCAAGAACATGAAAGGCTAAATAACTCATATTTTATCTTGAAAATTACAGAATAAGACGAGTTCACTAATACTTCACGTTGATAATTAATAAGTACCTTATCGGATAGCAACAATTATAAATCTGCTGGTTTTTTTTACAGCTGGTGATGTTACTAAGGTACAATTTTACATAAGTATTTTGTATATTAATTATGCTAATTATAACATTTATTTAAATGTGCATGCTGTAAACACCCACTATTAATAATGTCTCAAGGAAAGTATACATATATACAAGCTAGTGTAAATGTGAAATTAACAAAATTATAATGTAGAAGTTCATACAAGGTTGCTATTAATAAGATGAATCGGAGTTATTATTTCATCAGTTTTGGCAAGATTCTGTCAGTAAAACCATATTCAAAGGATTTGAGTTTCTGGAAAGTTAATATTAATACATATAGAGGCTCAGTACTCTGCTTTTAGAGCAACACTTATCTTGAGTTAACTCTAAATTTGTTAAATTTATTTTTACATACATTAAACCTCAGCATTTCATAATTATTTTACACCAAAATGTAAAAGACAGATAGAACTACTTTCAGTGACATGTCTTCATAGATAAGTGTTTTATCATTATTATTAATATTAGATTGATCACTTTCTATTGATAACTGCGATTATGGTACCTTGACGAAATGGCTAGTAGGTATTCCATATAATGGCTTTAACTGTCCCTCACATTTCGTTGTCAAATAACTATGAAACATTGAATTCTATTGGAAGTAAAACACAATGAGCCCAATAAAAGATTACCTCATGATACACTTCAATCTAGGGCACACTGAAATACTGGGTATAAGTGACCATAATTCTAAAAATCTTATAATGATTGTCTTCTTATTTTTCTGCTCAAAAGCGTTCTTTTTGGGATCACAAGAATTATTGACAACAGACAACACATTAGGGTTTATGAGAAAGAATGTTTGAGCTTTCGGTATGCCAAATGAATCTAGGAGTTTAATTGGACAAAGCGCATCTAGCGAAAAGTATGGTATGTGGGTTCAAGTTTTAACCGAAACACTACCAAATAAGGTGACGTGGTCTTTTCTAAGCCTTGTATGGTAGTTTCGAGTGTTACATTTTCAGACTACCACTTCAATTTATACTAAATATTTTGAAGCATTTTTATTCAAATGCAAGTAATTCACTAGAAAAGCTCGTTTTCGGCCTAATACGATTTGTCTATACCACATATAGCATTAAATATAATATCAATAAAGCTTTTAAATTAAAATCGGTTAAAGAGTGACGGGGCAAGGTAAATATGTATAAGAATTTAAAGGTAAAAATCTCGATTCTTTCTTCTACAACCTTAAAAATCTAATTGGAAAATTCTCCGTGTTGTCATTTCAATTAAACTTATTAAGTATTTTGTTGCAGTTTATTTCCATATATTACCGTTTATATTTAAAATAATCTGATAACATTATTTTAAAAATGTAATCATTAATCATACATGTTAACTTTACGCCAGGATGAAGTGAGCTGAATATTTTAAAACTTGCGCTACAATTTCGTTTTTTTTTTAAGTGTTCTACTAACTAATTACTGTTTTATTTTACACCTGTACGGTATCGGAAAGAATTGATATGAAAATATGTTCAATTTTTAGGGCCGATATTTCAACGTGCCTTTACTACAACAACGTGCCCTAGTGTGAACTTAATTAAGTTCCCCATGGCTCATTCAACTTTATCTTTTATACTAAGTAAACCTTAATCCATTGCACCTATTTTATAGTATTATATATGAAAAGAGCGTAATATTATAGAATAACTTCCAGTAGCACATAACAGGCCATATGGTTAGGTGTTAAAATCTTTTTTTTTTTAATTTCATTGATCAGCGACCAACTTTAATAGTGACGATAAAAAAATTATAATAATAAACCATATGGGCTGAAACATAATCAATGGGAATCATTCTATTTACTATTTGTATGTTGGTAAAAAATATTTGTTATAGAATAATGTTTATTTTATATAGAAGACAAAATAATAATACATACAGCCGCAAATCGATTTCAGATAATAAAGAAGGAATACTTCAGCGACACCGATATTTCTGTGATTCAAAGCACAGATGTGCGGATTAGTTCGAAAATTCACGTCTTCCACTGAGTTTTCCCTGTAACTTGACGTTGTGGTTTATTCAATGTTTTTGAATTTCTTATTCAAAACACAATGCCATTCAACAGCATTGTGTTTTGTAACGATTATTTCTTTGAAAACATTTAATTTATATTCCACTGTAAAAGCAATTAATCATAGGCAAACACTTTGATAAAAAAGTAATAAATAAAATCAATACAGTTAAGTGAACTTAAAAATAAGTGTTCCCCTAAGGAGACACTAAAATAGTCTGTAAAAGCTCTGTGATTTGCTGGAAATTAACATCAACCGATCACTACCACCAAAGAGCCACTTAATTTACATATTATGTAGCACTACTTAATATTATAATTTTAACCAACAAGTTATTTGGAGAAGCAGTTTCGTGCATATAATTATTGGTTGCGTGATGTTTCTTACATATTATAATAATATATGTGCCGCGATCTCCTACTGATGGATGTCCATCTTCGACACTCACTGTATGCAGTACTGTTATATAAAAAAATATATTAAATGTATTATGTACCTATAAACCTTCTCGAAACTTGGAACTTGGAACAAGTTGGAAAGTATAAAAAATATATCAGCTGGAATGAAATCAGAGGCGATTTTTACACAAGAGATACCTAGACCTAATTAAATGCATTATGTACTTATTCATTCATTCAATTAATTTAGTAATTTATCTTCATTATTTTAATAAAGTAATTCTGGGTCCATTTTTGGACATGAGCTGCTTCTTTGACTTTCCATTCTTTTCAATTTTTGCCACGCTGTATCCCATTTTTTCTGCAACTTTTATTCCATCATTAGAATGCATATGTAATCTGAGGCCTCTTTACATTTCTCTTTCGTTTTTTTGGGTGCTACTTTTTTAACAGAAATAAAATCTACATAAAAGTAAATACTACGACGTACTATAGATATATGTTCAAATAAAATCAATAATATCGTTATTAAATTACCTTTTCTTCTCGCTCACTCACTAGTCAGCCATCTCTCCACTGCTGGATATAAGCCTCTTCCAAAGGTCACGTTCTTGTGCCTTCTGCATATTTTTTTGTTCTGCAAGTGAAGTAATGTCAACAGCTCATATCTTTTGTGATTTCCAAATGCTTCTTTTGCTACTACATGGTCACCATTGGAGGACTCTAGGAGTCCATCTATTATCTTGCCACAAGACCTGCCCATTGCCACTTAAGCTTTGTGATACGGTTGTACGTAAAGTTTTGAGTTAGTTTAACTCATATAAAATTTTCTACAATATAATGATATTTGTACTTATAAGTGAAATAGTAAAATTTATGTAGCATTAAATTTGTCACTTTTTTGTATAATATAAAAATGTATACATATTATGTATACCTACATTTTTTATAAAGTTATCAATCGTTATTTGTTGCGTCACTCTTTATGTTGCTACAATATTAGCATATCATACAAATATAAATATTTAATAAATTGTGATAAGTTACACAATGAATAAAAATAACGCCATTACATTGGCGTCTTATATTTTGTCAAAAATGACACTCTTGGCCCTGCGTCCATTCCTTAATCCGTTACTTGACAGACAAATAAGAGTGGATTACATACAATAAACTACTTCGTACAAATTACGAACGTTTTACAGATCGTTTAAAAGTAAAACGAAAGTTAAATCGGCTTACTATGTACCTACTTTTATCATTGTTACTGTTAACTTTAATGCAATGATAGTGTTCCCTATAATAAACATCAACGTTCAAAACACGAAACCCGATCAATTTGGAAACGTTCAATCTGTCGAATTTCATTTATAATACCAATTAAAAATTGAATCGGCTACTATTTACTTATTCTGAGCTTTTAACTGACTTCCTTTGAATATTAATTCATCCCTTTCTAAATTAATACATTTTTAATGGACGCATTATTTTTAGCAATGACCATTAAATTCACGTTATTTGATTAATGTATTCGATCAGCTTTTGAGTGTTATTTTGCTTTTGCATACATACATACATACATACCATCACGCCGCTTCCCTCGCGGGGTAGGCAGAAAGGATCGAGCGCCACTTCCTTCTATCCTTGCATACATCTTTCGCTTCTGTCACTGTCATACAATTCCTCATGCATGCTCTCCTGTTCAATGTGCTCAACACTCACGTGTAGGATTTGATTTAAATTATATTATCATTTAATCCTCGGACGTCCGCGTCTCCGAGCACCATTCCTCTCAGCCAAATATATTTGCTATTATTGTAATCAGAATCCAATTAATGAAATGAGAATCAAATAAACGAAATACATTAATATTAATACTCTTACATATCATGTAAGAGTATTAATATTAATATGACTTATAAATTAAAACTACTATTATTACTATGCAATCACGGCATACCCTACAAGGGGGTAGCCAGCAGACCAGCTGCATGCAGTAAACACATAAACTGTCCGACTAAATATTAAGGCATTTCGAATGGGTGATAAACCTCATCGCTGGATTCAAGATGTGAAATATCTTTATTTTTATAATACCTGCCTTTTACAGGGTACTATAAAACTTATGAAAAATAGTGGGAGGTCAATTCTTTACTGGGTGCTCCACGGAAAACTTTATTAAGAATACTAATTAAAAAATATTTTTTAATCAAACTTGAAACATTTTTTTTATTCATTCTTTACTGTAGGTACATTGACTACAAACATTAACAAACTATTTACATATTATTTAGTTTGAACAGTTGTAAGAAATATATGTATAAACGAAACGCTTTGATAGAACGAAATGAGAAAATTATGTTTCATTTTCATAATTCAATTCTAAATAATATAATAAAAGGTATTAAGTGAAATACACAAAGCCAAATAAATTACAAATCGAACGTTTATTTTCAACAATGCACTAATAAAATCGTACTAAATATCGGTAATTTGAAAATCTGTTATTATTATTTCTTTGAAAATACTGCAGTAAACATAGTTTTATTGCATGAAAAGGCATTAAAAGTAAGACACCGAATACCTGCGGAGTAAAATGATGCTATGTCTAATATTCCCCAACGCGACTTAAATATTCATTTATAATATTGCAGTCTTCATCATATTTTTAATGGTATATTCATTTACGTTAAAATGTTTTATTCTTGAATTTTGTGATATCTATAAATAAAAAAATACGTCAAATTATTGGTTACGTAAAATGACATCTTTTTTTAAAATAAATAATTAGAGCAATAGTTGATAGGAATGATCCACAATATACTTAGTGTACTATTGCTCCGATATACGGATTTTATTTCTTAGTTAATCAATATAGGTGTGCACCGACACAATTAATAAAATAGATCAAATTGCGATCGCGTTTTCTTTAAAGACGCTTCAAACTGTCCATTGTACTATTGAAATATTTACAATCATATTATATTGTGTTCATTGCTGTTGTCGTTCTGAAATAATATATACTACTAAATACTTAAATAAAATATTATTTTCAAAAATTACTATAGAGTATCTGCTTGATAATGATACCTATATATTAATGGAAATAATATTATGATACATTGCATGTATTAAATAAATATAACGATTCAGAATATTACCCAAAATATCATTTGTAAATCCGTTTTCAGATCCGTTCATTCCAATAATTTTATTTTTCAATTGGTTAACGCTGTATTTTCTTTGTTTTCAGGACGTGTTCCCATGAGCCAGGCGGCCAGTGCGCTGCCCGCCATGCGAGAGAAGGACCACTCCCCGCGAAAGATGGTGTCGGGGCGCTCATCCCCCAGGGCAGCAGCCCCAGCCTGCGGGCCCCCCTGTCCCCTTCTCGTCAGAGCCCCCCATGACATCAATCGTTGTTCTCCAGCTCTATCTCCCGCTCACATGCCACCCAGACCAGCGCCACTATCACACTCACCGATTGATGAACCCTTGGATCTCCGTGTAGACAGAAAGAAATTATCGTTACTATTAATGAGAAAAAGAATAGAAGATGAAAATCAAAATTTGATATTAAGGACACCTTCACCTGAGAAAGTTGAAGACTCGTTAGAGGATAGTAGAAGTTTAATGACTCCACCAAGAGGGATGTTTGTACCTCCACCAATACATCCTGCTGTATTAGAGGCAGTTAGAAGATTACCAGTTTCTTTATACCCTCCTTTTCCACCGAGGTATCCATTTTGTTCAATGGGAACTCCTCCTACCCCTCCGACTCCTCCCGCTCCTCAAGCACCCGCCAGACCAAGAGATAGGTATGCGTGTAAATTTTGTGGTAAAGTCTTCCCTAGAAGTGCCAACTTAACGAGACATCTAAGGACCCATACGGGAGAACAACCGTACCGGTGTAAATATTGTGAGAGATCTTTCTCAATATCAAGTAATCTTCAACGTCACGTAAGAAACATTCACAATAAAGAAAAGCCTTTTAAATGTGCCTTATGTGAGAGATGTTTTGGTCAGCAAACGAATTTGGACCGGCACTTGAGGAAGCACGAAGCCGAAGGTGCAGGAGTTGGACAAATGGCTGGTGGAACAACGAGACTTCCATCAGACGATTGTTATTTTGAAGAGATACGTTCCTTTATGGGTAAGGTGACAGCAGCCAGGTTAGGTAGACCACCTCTCCCGTCGCAATCACGATCTCCTGCGTCGCCTCCTGACAATACTTAGTCTAATGAGTACAAAAGTAATAAAAAAAAAAGAAAACTATATTAATTATTGTGCTTTTAAGTAATAATAACCTACAAATTATATTGTTATTATTATTATTATGATCAGAAACAAGAAAATCGATTACCATTAATTGTATAAATAACATATTAAAGCGAAATTGTAATGAATCGACTGATGAAAGTGTTCTTTGTTTTGTACGTATTATAGATACCTATCAATAAATGATTTCGTAATAATGATATGTAATTATTTTGTTAGTTAAATATTGTATTAATTTGATACTGAATTAGAATTGTTATAATTTCATGTGATATTGTTTCTTTAAAAGAGAAGTACAATCATGTGATATGTTGTATTTTACTATAGTTACTGTACTGCACCAACTATATTCACTTTTAAATTATTACCAATCATCATTCGACATAATCACGTCAGAATCATTTCACATCCTTTTATTTCGTTTTTTCCATCTATAATTATATATTACTTCCTTACGTTGAATAAGATACTTTCTTCAGATTCCTCACTTTGACAAACGTTTTTTTTCTGACTCAATTTAACAAATTATTTCTGATATTGATCTTTCATAATTTTGTACCTTATTTTCTCGAATGTTATTTCTTCTATGACTCTTACGTTATGTCTTCTTCTTCCTTTCATTGTTCATTATCACTATTTTCATGGTTAGCTGTTTTCCTTGATATGATTATTTTTACCATCTTTTTGTCTTTTAAATATTGACTAATATTCTTTATTATTTCATTTTTTTATTTTTAGTATGATAATTTTGAATATGAAATGAAGTGTGACGGTCACGACCCTCAGAATCGACAAAACAACCGAGATGATGATACTTACGATTAAAATAAATTTCATTGTCCTGACCCTTAATTTTTTTTATATATTTTTTATATTATTGATTGAGGAAGAAAAGATGTTTTCATTTCATATTTTTTTTCTTAAATATTGAATCTTCTTCCTTTATTCTTTTCTTCATTACTGTTAAATTTATATCAATTTAGTAAGGAGGTACCTATCTACAGAGGTACCTATTTTTTCTTCTCTATAATAATATTACACCATACTTATTTTATAACCCACCAATTCTGTAATTCACTCATTATATTTGTTTCCTTTTTACTTAATTTTATTTCATACCACTACTTTATGTTTCATACTAAACACCAATATTTGTTTCTTTATTCGATAATTCACTCACCACTATACCAATTCTGTAATTGACTCATCATATTTGTTTCCTTATTACTTAATTGTATTACATCCCACTAATTTATGTTTCATACTTAACACCAATATTTGTTTCTTTATTCGATAATTCACTCACCACTATACCAATTCTGTAATTAATTCATCATATTTGTTTCCTTATAACTTAATTGTATTACATCCCACTAATTTATGTTTCATACTTAACACCAATATTTGTTTCTTTATTCGATAATTCACTCACCACTATACCAATTCTGTAATTGACTCATTATATTTGTTTCCTTATTACTTAATTGTATTTCATACCACTAATTTATGTTTCATACTTAACACCGATATTTCTTTCTTTATTCAGTAATTCATTCACCACTATACCAATTCTGTAATCAACTCGTCATATTTGTTTCCTTTCTTTATTCAGTAATTCACTCACCACTATACCAATTCTGTAATTGACTCATCATATTTGTTTCGTTATTACTTAATTGTATTTCATACCACTAATTTATGTTTCATACTTAACACCAATATTTCTTTCTTTATTCAGTAATTCATTTACCACTATACCAATTCTGTAATCAACTCATCATATTTGTTTCCTTTCTTTATTCAGTAATTCACTCACCACTATACCAATTCTGTAATCAACTCATCATATTTATTAATTGTATTTCATACCACTAATTTATGTTTCATACTTAACACAAATATTTCTTTCTTTATTCAGTAATTTACTTACCACTATACCAATTCTGTAATTAACTCATCTTATTTGTTTCCTTATCAATTGTGTGTGATACCACTACGAGTACCTACTTTATATTTTTACTTCACCAATATTTGTTTCCTTATTTTATGCTAATGCATATAATATATAATTTTCCATTTCATTTCTATAACTAATTATTTCTACCTCGTCCCCGATGAATATTTTTTACAATTCACCCTTTTGTTTAAAACGTACCTACATGCAAACGTACATTTTAGACTTTAAATTTCATTTTTAATATTATTATATATCATGGAGTGAAAAGTTATTCAGAAAGTGGAAAAACTTGTATAAACTAGCATGGGACAAAGAAATGTACGAGAGAATGAAATAAATTGAAGGATTATTATTGACAATTTACTCTTATAATGCCAACTTTTGCCTCATCGACAATCTATTTTGCGCAGGTTTTGCTATCTTGTGTTAGTTGAAATAAATCCTTTACTCTTTAGGTTCTTGTCGTAACGCTAATTTTCATTATTCGGAAAATAAATATTAAATTGCTTTCATAGAAAACAAAACATTTTCTATATTTTCAAGTATTCCATTATTTTTTTCATATATTGCAAAAATCATGATATCATTAAATTTTTCCTTCAAATATACTTATAAATCCCACCATTGAAAAATTACCATTTTTATTTTAAAATTTAATATTGTTTAAATACAAAAAATTCCATGAATTGTTTTTGTTTAAGAATCCAATTATAAATGTTGTAATTGATTGACAAAAAGGTTATCAAAAAATTTAAATAGGGGTTTCAAACCTTTATTAAAAACCAAGAATTTTTATTTTTATCATCGAAATATTTTAAGTAGAGACAAATGATTTTTTTTATATATTTATAAATGTTTAAGTTGTACAACTAAAAGATCTTCCTATTAATTGACAACTGTAGTACTTAAGAGATGAAAAATTAGAATTACAAAATAATATTTTTTTACTTCAAGATTTTACTCTACAATATTAAAGTAATATTTTTATTTCGTTTTGAACGAAAAAAAAAAAACACGTGTACTTAACAAATTAATGTTTTAAAAAATAAAATTTGTTTGTAAATCTTACTATCCTACCTATTATTATTTATGTTTTGTAAGATTTTGTATAAGTAATAATTGTATAGTTATTTAAATTTTAAGAATTTATTTTATTTTCTCTATTATATTTTTTTGATAATTAAAAGCGTTGTAAAATAAATAAATAAATAAATAATGTTTTAGAAAAAAAAACATCAAATGTTGCCTTAAATGTGAAACGTTCGTTACCAAGCACTATCAATTTAATTATATTTTAGTTATTTTATTTTATCATTATCGTAATTTTATAACAAATTTTAGTTATTATTAAATATGAAAATCATTTATATACAACATATAGAAGAAATTATATTGAATAAAAATAATATAAAAGCAAATATACCGCATTTTATTTCCCATTTGTTCATCCATAGATTATAAATTAAGAAATAAACCCGTTTTCTAAAACTATTTGTGATATATGGTTTGAAAGTCAAGCTACATAACATTTCTCAGATATTTTTCCTTGTGCCTAAAAGCTTTTTAGTTCATACTACAAATTGTAGATACAAGTTTTCTCTAAGTTTTAGAACTTAAATCAATCTGAAGAGAAGATAATTAGCTTGAAAAATAAGTAAGCATAAAAAATACTGGATATCAGGTTGTCATAATACGACGATCTGTATGTTTATTACATTACATGCAGTGAGTCCACTGAGTGTCACACTTGTAGTAGATGTCACGATGGTATAAAAACTAAATACAATTCAAATGAAACTGTGCTATGACGTATTTTGTAAAGCTCTGCTGTCTCTTTGGTATAGGCTAGAAGATAGTTCTAAGTGAGTCATGTTTTGGGAATATCCAATGGCAAAGTTCTTTTGTCTACAAAACACATAATACAAAAATTTGTTTGTTTTACGGTAATGCCTTCCTTTATTTTATAAACTATTGGACTAAAATTATAATTATGTAAATTACTGAACCTGTTAATTAAAGGTAAGACAGAGGATCGACGGCATATGAAAAAGACCAGTCTTCTGGCTCCATGACAAAGATGAGATGACAGAAATAAGGATTTTCAAGGGTCTGTTGCTGGCTGCCTACAACAAGGACACATTCTTACATGTGATAGTCAACGTTAGGGGGACATGAAACAAAACACAAAGAATAAGAGATGGACTGCAGTAGGAATATAAACTTACGAACGTCCTACGAATGGGGCTAGCCAATAGACCAGCTACATAAAATAAAGAAGCAAAAATCAGAAAAGGTGGCAAACCTCATTGCTGAATTTAAGATAATAATATGTCTTTATTTTTTCGAACACCTGCTTTACACAGAAACTTAAAAAAATAAACTTGAAGACCGATTCTATGATCGGTGCTCCGCGATTTATATAATATGTATACTTAGGTATATACTGTAAAATGTATGTTATATTAAGATTAAGCATACAACTACCTACAACTCATTAAAATTGTTTACGATTATACTTAGCGAATCCATAAAAACAGCATTAGCACTAAATGCATAAAACTAAATTATAATGCAATATACTAGAAGACACCAGTAAAGTAATAAAATTACAAATCATCTCATATTACTATCAATACTTATTATTATATATATGTCTTCTTCGATAAATATGTCTCAAAGTCTAATGACAGGTATACAAGTAGGTACCAGAGGCGTGCTTACCATACATGCAAAAAAGCACAGCACGCCCGAGGATTAAATCTATAATTTATATACATAATATAAAAAAGAAAAGTAACAAAAACCTAGACAGCAAATTAAAATTGATTCAAACTTGACACCAAATGGATCTTTTGCAAACTTCAATTGAAAGCAAAGAGAAATTTAATCTTCAAGCTAATGAAAATATATTTTAATTTGCCGCCTAGAATACCTGTAATAATATACTTTATTTCAATTAAAAGCACTGAGAAATTTTAATGACCCCTAAAACTATTTATATCTCTTTTCCCCCCTATTGCATCATTTGTGTTCTCTATCATGCTTCTGCGAGACGTGGACCATCAGCAAGAGTGAAAGCGGACGGCTGGCGGCCTTTGAAATGTGGTGCTACAGACGCATGCTGAAGATTCATTGGTCGGAACATGTCGAAAACGTAGAAGTGCTAACCAGGGTAGACGAAAAAAGGCAAATCCTTAGAGAATCAGCCAACGACGAGCTAACTGGATTGCCCACAACATCAGGCATCCAGGACTGCTCATCGCTATCGCGAAAGGTAGGTCCGAAGGCACAAATGGCAGAGGCCGACCAAGAGACGCGTATATGGACCAGCTGAAGAGGGACATGAACTGTGGCTCATAGGTAGAGCTAAAGAGACTGGCTGAGAATAGGGAGGAATGGAGATGAAAATCCAAACTCGTTGCAGACCAATCCAATGGATTGTAACTCATTATATATATCATGCTTATTAAAAAGATAATGTTTTAACACACATACCAGTGTACATGGATGTGATGATACAAGTTTTAACTATGAAAAATGCAGCGCATTCTCTTATGACTTGAATGTATTAGTGCGCGTTTTGGATATAAATGTTCTCGTAGAATACAATGTTATATTTTACGAAGTAAGTGTTGGTCTTCAATCACTTGATTTTTTTAACGAATTGAAGTTGTTATCCAATATCAATAGGTATTTATTTTTTATTTATTTATTAAATAAACGGCTAATGCCTTTTTAATATGATGGGTATTTATAAAAAATGGTGCACATTATTTAGTAAGAGTTCGTCGGTAGCTTGGACATAGAGTCTCAGTCTAGTGCAGATACGGTCCGTGGTTCGATCCCAAGTGCCGGCAAATTCCCATTTCACGACACAAGCTTTTAGCTTTCTGTGAACAGTGTATAAGGTTGTATTTGGGTTTATAAAAAAAACAGATAAATCTTTCTTCAAAAAAATATTTCAATCACTAAATTACATGCCCAATATAAAAACCCTACTCACTGTGTCGGTGTTCAGGTAGTAGAATTCCATGACAAAAATTAAAAACAAATGTTTTCTTCTTGACAATAAAACATGTACCTATAGAAGAAAAGATTTGTTTTTTATTATTTCGTCATAAAAACCCTAGTCCCGCCACTGCCAAGTACCTTTTACTATCATTCACATTGCATCCAATAATCATATTGATAATGCAATTCACACATTTATATGTTAAATAATTATTATAATTATTCTTTGAGTCGTTGTAAGTGACTCGTCATGCACTTAAATACAATAAAGTGTATTATCAAGTAAACATTATATAAGTGGATAAATAATCTGATATTTATCCACTCCACAGGAAATATAAGCAAATCTTATTATTTTTCTTTCCTTAACATTGTTAAGAAGGTGCCTATATTTTTCCGTGGAAAACCCGGCAAAGAATATGTCTGCCGCTTTTCCCGTTAGTTTTGAGTGTCTTGTTAAAGGCAAAAAATAGATATTTCACATCTTAAATTCAGCCATGAGATACTCAAACGTATGTAATAACCAAACAAAAAGAAAAATCGTTTTGTTTGGTTATTACATACCTACGCCTGAGGCCTGAGTCAAAACACATTTTCACGTTACGTTTTCTTTCCGTTAGCGTTCAAATGCAGACGACGTTGCACCAAAGTGTAAATTTTCGTAACTATTGTGTATCTTAGCAACGAAATTGACACTTGCTTGCAACGTCGTCTGAAATTCAAACGCTAATGGAACGAAAACGTAACGTGAAAATGTGTTTTGACTCAGGCCTCAGAGGCCTGAGTCAATAATCTGCGCTACACCATCACGGAATATCACTCAAATGAGGTAGCCAGTAGGCTAGCTGCATGTAATAAACACACATGTACCATGGAAGTAAGACGTTCAGTGTGAGTGTTTTATTACCGAATTCGAATAATTATGATAAATATCTCATACGGGATGAATTCTGGAAGTCCACCTGCCATCCTTCCGCCTTACCACATGACCAGCCCATTGTCATTTCAGCTTCGAGACTTTATCAACAATGTCGACGACTTTTGTCTTTTGTCGTATGACAGTATGTGAAGATTTATTTATTTGAAATCATTTACGGCGTGAGCCTTTTACATGTCAATAAAAAGTATAACAGACAGCAACAACAAAAAAACAACCATACACAATCACACAAATACATTGCAAATTCATAAGTCAAGATCAAAATCAAAACAAAAAAAAATAAAAATTAATTAAAAAAGGTCTATATAATGAGTCAATCATGGTGTGAGAAAACGAGCTAGTAATTATTATTATTTTTTGGCTATCCACCCTTCTTCGAGTGACTGGAGCGCTAGTTATTATATAAAACATTGGTATAAGCACGTCAAAAAAATAAAATTTAAATGGGGTAAGACACAATTCGAAAAATGACTTCGTCTAAAATATGATTCAATATACTGTATTTATTTATTTATTTATTCTATAAAAGAAACAATGTACAGCATTACAGTAAAAAAAAACCTTTTCGCTGTCATTGTACGTAAACAGTAAACAATCCAGAAAATTATAAAATATAACACAAAAATATAGACACACTCATAGAAATTCTATGACACAAATATATAAGAAAAAGGAATTCCTATTGACCACTTCGAACCACAGCGATAATAAGGATATAAAGTGTCATTTGATAAAAATAAATATATTGCAATGAATTATTATAATATGCAAAATAAATAATAAAATGTATTATAAACCGAGCTAAGTACAATAATAATTATAATTTAGTATGTATCTATGGGTGCACGTGCATCCATTAGTAGGATAACATCTGCCCGGTATCGTAATATCAAATTATTTATTCTCCTATTTGAGTTTTACTTGGCGATAGTAGTAAAAAATAAAAATGATTTCTTATTGACTGATAAATGTGACGTGGACATCCAGATCTCGATACTATTTTATCACATTATAGTCTATTCGATGCGGTGACCATAATTTTTACTTTTAAGAAATAATCTTACACATTTTTTTTTTCAACTTTTTTACCTCAAGTTCAAATAAATACATTTGGTAAATACACGTGTTACTTTGTGAGGATAATACTGTGACTGTGGAGCTCAGTCCCAAACAATTCAACATCTGGTGGAGGAGTATCCAGGGAGAAGGTACGGGGAGACAGGATGGACATCCATAGATCAAGCGGTGCTGTGGCTTTTTGAACGAGAACCAAGGATTTGATTTGGAATGATTATTAATACAAGCCCAAGCCATACAAAATGTAAGTAAGAATAATACTGTTTAAATGTTTGATGAAAACAATTCTCATCTTTTAAAGAAAAAAAACTTAAAACCAAAATGTATAAATCCACGTTTTTAAATAAATACACTATATACTATACAGGCAACTTGAGACGGCAGAGATGCGAATGCTCAGATGGTCAGCAGGATTATCATTAAAAGATAAGATAAGAAGTTCACGCATTCGTGGTAGCATGGGTGTGACTGACATAAATAACAAACTAGAAGAGAGGCAACTAAGATGGTATGGGCACATAAGACGGAGACCACCGGAACACACTGTAAACAAAGCCACATCAATAAATCTCCCTCGACATCCATCAAGAGGGAGACCAAAGAATACCTGGATGACACAATGCAATAGCATCCTGCGGAGAAATGGCCTGGATGAAGATGATATAGCAAACAGAAGGGTGTACAACCTCAGAACGAGAAGAGCCGACCCCAACAGCCTTCAGCGGCAATAAGTTGGGACAGTGCCAGGAAGAAGACACTATATGTATACTTGACATAGTCGTAAAATTGACCTTTTTAAATAACGCATTATAACCAACCAATAAGACCGATTGAAATGGTTTTTTTGGCCGCAATATCAATTTTCTTTTAAATATCTAGTCTATAATGAAAAGGTTTATGAAAAAATGTGGATTTGCTGAAAAAAAATTATATCGCTAACTCATTCATGATTTTTTTTTTAATTAGTAACAAGGATAAGAGACTCGACTTTTTATTTATAATTTATTCTCATCCAAGTATTAGCTAGTTATTTTGTAACTCCGATTTCTTTCTTTTTTTGGAAAATAAATTATGGTTTTATCAGTTTATATCTTGGTCACTCTTTTATAGTTCTCGTTATACCACGTGTTGGCCGCCTATACACATACGGGGCAATAAACATGACGAGCCTTGCTCAGACATGCCAACTGACACCGCAACGTAGATTTATGCCATCGATACAAAACACACCACACCTATAATTTCATTCATTCGATCATCGGACAAACCATTCAAATTGAGGGCTTTTGATAATACAAAATTTATAAACTATTAATGATCTATATCGCTTAAATCATCATTCGAGGATTTTTGTTTTTATCATGTTTCACTGATGTACTGCACAGCACATGTTGGGTAACCAACGAAGCTCAGAAAAAGAAACACTGGTATATAGGAGTCCCTCGGATAAAACTTGAACCTACCTATATCATTCGATTTCCGACTGCCAACCATTCCCTTTCAATTTTTTTACAAATTCCCAAACATTGGTCATCATTACGTGAATATATTTCCATCCTGCGCCACTAAATAACTTCATAAATCACAGAATTTCAGATTTTCAATGTAATGGATTTTATAACAGATTTTCAATGTGTTGCACAGCATTTGCCTTCTGCACTCCTTGTCAACTCTCAAGTATGTCTTCTGTTAAAAATTATGAAAAGGATATTTTCACCCTCATAAAGCACTTATGAAACGAACAATCTATGTTAATGTATATTACGAATAATCAAGGTTTCGAAAAAAATCCTTTCATTTTCAAACCGAGAAGAATACTCTTTTTTCTGATCGCTTATTGGGGATAAATTAGTGTATTGAATTAACTTAAATGGTTTTAAGTTAATTCAATACACTAATTTATTTAAAAAAAATTAACATACAATAAAATGCATAGGTCTTTAACACTGTAAAGGCTTCGATATTCTAGAAGATGGTTAGTTAGTGTAGGCAGACAAGTATACGCATCAGCGAACATAGAATTGCGATACTACGATGTGGATTCATAAATTTACTAAGAGAAGTCTTGTTCTTGATAATATTTATGTTGATGATATTATAAATCGAATGACTATTTTTGTTACATCGCAATTTTTGACATATCAAGGGGACCTACCTACTTAAGAAATAAATCTATTTTTTTTCCCAGAGATTTACCGAAAACAACAGTCATTGAACTACATTAAATAATAATAAACATATAAAATAAAGTAGGTTTAAGGTTAAAGATTTGTGTTTAACATTTTATTGTAAGAAGGCGAAATGCAATTTTCTGTACATAATTAATTGAACACCCAAAACTACAAATAATATATTTCATGTAAATACTTATAAATACCTACTTAACCCTCTTTTACACGAGACTTGTCTCTATAAGGATGTTTAGATTTAATAATATGAAATATAAAAAAACACTGTTTTATTTAAGTTTATATAAATTTATTTAAAATAGTCTATGTGTTGTTATATTTGTATTGTTTGTTATGTTCAATAAAATTATCAAATTATATTTGATGGCAAGATGGAGGGAAGACGTGGAGTTGGCAGAAAGCAGATGTCCTGGCTGCGCAACATTAGAGAGTGGACTGGAATGAGGACGGTAAATTACCTGTTCAGAGCAGCACAGAACAGAGGGGTTTTCGCCGGAGTGATCGCCAACGTCGGGGGGAGCTGACATGACACAGAAAGAAGAAATACACTTATTTAATATTTCAAAATTTCCCATGAAACTTCGTCACAGGTGAATGCTGAACGTTATATTTTCGATTTATTATCAAGCAAGCACAATTTTCATTATCTATGAATTGTACTTAGAGGTGAAAATATTTCCGCACCAGCATCTAGACGGAAAAAGACTACAACGTCCCGAAGTGTCTAGAGCGAAACCCGCTCACCCACCTCCTTCGTTCTATCACAGATCATAGTCCGTCACATTAAGTTGATACATTGATTATAATATTATAGAGAACACAAAGTATGATACCGAGCCCATAGAATAATAATATTATGATGCTGAATGATTTTCGATCGTTTACGCCTTCACAAAATACATTTGTATCGGATTACCTACTCTAAGGATCTGATTTCTTCCGCCCTGTCGATGAAAATTACATTGTACATAGTAAATGCAATATATTCGTGAAGTCTAACAGATTTATTGCAAAATTATTTACAAGCGCCCATACTGTATATTAAAGTACCATCACAAGAAGGTATTCATTGGAAACATATTCTAGTTATGTTTCTCTTCATACGTTTACTTGAACAATTATTTGTTTAGCGCCGTTTACTCATAACATGACCCCGTGTAGTTATACAAACCCAAATTTGTCAATCTATGTATTCAATAAAGTAAAGCAAAACAAATTCTTTAATACCTTATTATATTATATATTTAGAATCAATATTATTTAAGGATAAGATACATGTAATTTCTCAGTCTATATTCCAGAAAAAAACTTCGTCGAATGTTCATTTGGACTTCTAGCTACTTGACTTATCCATTGCCATTTTTAACTTGCTACCAGTCAGAAAAAAATATTATTTATTATTTTCACATAGATATTATCTCAATTATTTATTTAACGCTCTGTTTGAGACAAAGAGAGAGAGAGAGAACTTGGTTACAAAATGTTGGTCAGAAAATATGGAAAAGAATGAAGAAGACAATCACCCAAAAGTGAACGGGAAATGAGCTGAAAAGAAGAAGTGAGAAATTTAATATAATATGTATCATTGTTTGTCATTAGGTATGTACATACCAAACCCCTCAACCCCAGCTTCTAAGAATAGACAAATTACATAAATTTAAAGTTTTGTATACATATGAATGTTTTTAACCAAAATAAATAAATAAAATTGATAAAATAAACAAACACTTTCTATATATAATAAATATAATACCAACACAGATTCTATATATGATTTAATTCGGTAATAATTCTATTTTATCTCTGCCACTAAAAGAATATAGCTTTGAATTTAATTTGTATAATCTTTTTAGCTCTACTTTAATTCCAAGATTGTATCTTATAAAAAAGCAATATGTTGCGCGTTATTTATGATGCCAGAATGGTCATTCTTTAAGGTTCATTTAAGATTACGACGCTGTCTACTTTTTGACACTAGATTAGAAACAGTTCGCGCATTTATGTTACAAACACTGATCCAATCGATTTATTTATTTCAAATCAAATCAAAATTATTATTTTATTCATTCATTATTACTGAGCGTTTCTCCAACATTGATTTCATTGACAAATATAATCAAAATAAATATACTCTATAACACTCCATGTCACACACGTCTGATAAACACCTATTTTTTGCGAACCCTATTTTGCTTTAAGTTTTACTTCGCCATCGACTTTTTTTTGCTAGTAGCTGCATTTGATATCATATTTAATCTTAATCAAATTTTGTAACTCACTGCAGTGATGTCCGTCAAATCTCACCCATACATTCTCGTCGGACACTCCATTATTTGCAACATGTTAAGAGAGAATTTATTTGATTTTGTACTAGTCTGTAAACCCTCTCTGTATATCTCAAAATTGCAAAATCCGCCAAAAAAATATTATCTTATAGCCTTAATATTACGTGATACCTTCTAAAAATATTTTTCTTGGCACAAATCGTCCCACAAGGGACGGGATGCTGTAGGTAATCTTATAAATAATAATAATAATACCTACTAGTCTGTAGTTTAGAGTCTACTGCTTTGTCTGTCATGAAGTGTTAAGTGTCATAAATAAAGTCTTCAATCCATTTTCTAAATGTTACCCAATAAAATCATTAAGAGACGGCTATCATAAAAGAGAAAAAAAAATAATTAGATCGTTTTGTGTTTATTGCCCACCTTTTGATATACACAATAAATATTAATATTACAATAAATAAACTGTTTTACTGTCATGAATTTATTTATTTATTTTGATACCTACACATCTTATATTATACTTATATGTTAATACTTTGACCACTTGATATGTATTTAAACTAATTCACCGAATCAAAATTCACCGCTAATATTGACTTTGATCTGGAGTAAATTTTTAAAATTCTGGGCAATGTAAGCACGACAGATTTTTGAGTAAATGTGGTGTTGTATTAAATGTAATTACCTGTGAATAAAAGTTGTTGGTGATAAACACAATCAATTTTTATTAAATATGCTTTCTTTTTTTAAAAAAAAAAAAGATATATCTGAGTTTTTGTTATAAACCCAAATACAACCTTATACACCTTTTACAGTAAGCTACTAAAAGCTTGTGTCGTGAAAGGGGAGTTTGCCGGCACCTGGGATCGAACCACGGACCCTTCATACTTAAACGACCTAAAAACAATTTCAATTCAGTATTGACATAAACATGTTTCCCGTGCTAATTGCCTTTTGTCCCGTGTCCCGACCTTAAAACAATTTCAATTCAGTATTGACATTAATATGTTTCCCGTGCTAAATGCCTTTTGTCCCGTGTCCCGACCTAAAAATAATTTCATTTTAGTATTGACATAAATATGTTTTCCGTGCTAAATGCCTTTTGTCCCGTGTCCCGACCTTAAAACAATTTCAATTCAGTATTGACATTAATATGTTTCCCGTGCTAAATGCCTTTTGTCCCGTGTCCCGACCTAAAAACAATTTCAATACATTATATTGACATAAATATGTTTCCCGCGCTATATGCCTTTTAACCTCGAGAGGATGACATGCATGTTTAGTTCATAAGACAACTGGTGTGGCGCAGAGACTAACGCACTTGCCTTTGAGTCACGAGGTCCCGGGTTCGATTCCTGTCCAGGGCAAAATGAAGAATGACCTTTTTCAATTGTCCTGGATCTGGGTGTTATATGTATATCTGTTCAGTGCATTGTATATATGTATATCTTCGTGTTAGTACCCATAATACAAGACTCATATCTGAGTTTGGGGCTAGCTCGGTCTGTGTGAATTGTCTAAACATGTTTTGTTATGTTATTCATCGCCAATCCTGCTTTTGTAAGATACCATGATGATATAAAGGATAGAATTTATTTTCTTAAATAAATTTGATATTGAATATTAATAATAAATATTATGCTTTTTTTCTCAAGACTAAGACATTTCTGGTAAGAGTGGAATCTTTGCTGGTCCAAATGTTGAGTGTTTTAATTGTTAACATGTTATGTTATGACTGTTTGATTCTTTAATATTGAAAAAAAAAATTAAAAATATTATATCGGTAAATTCAATACACAAAACATGTCACTGGTTTGTAACGTAACGTACTGCGATACATTAGATGCATGTTGGTAGATATACTGACGTGTTTTATTACTCGCTGCTTAGATTGTGTTACCGTCAATCATAACATCTAAAAGAGATACATAGATACTTCTATGCCTACATACCTAGTTTACTACTACTTATTTCATCGATAGAGACGACAATGTTACGCAAACTACACTGCTATCAAGAGACACTCATATCGGGGTAAGAACCTTTTGTGCGAAACACTCAAACAAGATACAACTAAAAAAAATCAAGCTTCGGTTATTTTTAATTTTTTGGCAGCACAGGATAGAAATAAAACTTTTCTTATGACTTTCAAAAAACTGTGATACATTTATTAAAGGAATAACGGATTGTCAAAGAAAGCAATCAAAAGGATAATTTTAAAGATAGGATGACAAAACCCAAAAATGTAACTAAAAACAACTGTTTATTCCAAATCCTCTACAACCTTCAAGCATGGCATATTTTCTTATTTTATTTTTATGATTGCGGAAGGTTTCATAAGCAAAGTAACCATTGAAATAACTGCATATTATAATAAGTAGACAGATTGCTTTCTCTGTGTGCCATGCAAATAAAAAAATCATGATCTAGTGTTAACGTCATCGCTGAATTAAAGCTATTGAAAGTCCCATGTTTTCATGATATTTTATGAATATATGCCTACCTCTTATAAAATCCACAAAGACTTAGGTACACAATAGAGTAAAAAGCACGTTCATTTGCAGAAAATATAGCTCTTTTATTATAAAAATCATTTTATAAACTTATACTAAGATAATCAGCTATAAGAATGTCTCAATACAATACTCAATACAATACTCAATACTCAATACAATACAATACAGGCATGTCATATAGATTTATAATTTATATATAATGAGTTACAATCCATTGGATTGGTCTGCAACGAGTTTGGTTTTTCTTCTCCATTCGTCTCTATTCTCCGCCAGTCTTTTCAGCTCTACGTATGAGCCACAGTTCATATCACTCTTCAGTTGGTCCATATATGCGTCTCTTGGTCGGCCTCTGCCATTTGTCCCCTCGGTCTTACCCTCCGCGATGGCTATGAGTAGTCCTGGGTGCCTGATGTTGTGGCCAATCCAGTTAGCTCGTTGTTGGCTGATTCTCTTAAGGAGTTGCCTTTTTTCGCCTACCCTGGTTAATACTTCTTCGTTTTCGACGTGCTCCGACCAATGGATCTTAAGCATGCGTCTGTAGCACCACATTTCAAAGGCCGCCAACCGTCCACTTTCACTCTTGCTGATGGTCCATGTCTCACAACCATAAAGCAGAATGCTCCATACAAAGGCTTTTCTTGGTTCTAGGTTCTTCCTTACGCTTAAGTCAATATTTGGGGATTCCAATATCTTTGATTTTTTGTTAAAGGCAATCCTTGCCTGGTTTATTCTACTTACGATTTCTGCTTTGGAGCGTCCATCCTGGTTTATTCTACTGCCCAGGTACACGAATTCTCTTACTTGTTTGATGTTCACTCCATTTATGGCAATGTTCGCAGTCGCTTCCTCTCTTCCAACGACCATACTTGGACCAACACATTTATAATTTAATATTTACAATCTTCTACTTTCATTTTATTGATCTGTTGCTTCGGAAGTTGCTCCCTCTTGCGATTATGAGGACCAGCTATTCTTCCATCTTTTTGGTGGTCTTCCTCGTGAACGTGAGCCAGCTGATGTCTTCTTTGCAACAATATGAGGGATCCTATTTATAATCAGTTTTATTTATTTATTTTACCGATTGTTTACCATCTCTGACACTTTATAGATAGACACTCAAGTCTGACGCTCTAGCAGCAACTACACATTATAAAAATTGTCCGAAGCAAAACTAGTTGTAGAAGGAAAAAAACTAGATCAATATTTCGTAACGTAGATAGATCTTGCGCACGTACATACAGAAGATATTATTATTGCCAACTATTATCTATATTTATGTGTAATAATATAGTGGATAGGTCTAATATTTAATACTGCAAACGTTAATGCGTTTAAAATAATATTATTAATTTAGTTTAAATGAAAGACGATACAAAATAAATCTATTCACTGTGTCTGCGCTTAGGTAGTGAATTAACATAATGAAATCACAAAAAATGTTTTTTCTACTTTATTGTTTCTTAAGAAATGTCTTTCGTCTTTTAAGGACATTGCCAACCTGTTAAGGAGATTGACAATGTCCTTGTTAAACGAAAGACGTCTCTCTAAAACATTTCTTGTGATTTCACTGAATAAATCAATAATATATTTTTGGAGGGTATTGTAAAAAAAAACGGATAAAAAAATATTTCTGCAGAATGATTTTGGAATGTGTGACTTGAGCAATCATCGAAAAATTTGATGTCAATAAATTTACATTTCACAATATCAACAAAAAGCAATGTTTTAATTTGCTGATTTCTAAATGAGCTATTAAATTAATACTTTTTACAACTTGCAAAATGCTTACGTAAAATAGACTTGCTTTGTAGCCGCAATAAATATTTTTACATGTTCTTACATTCATCTCATTGTTTTATCACTTTTATTTTTTTATGGTAGCAATATTTTAGGACAAGCGCGAAACCTCTTTAATAACATACATACATTAGTTGGATGATAATGATATAATGCTTTTACTATGTGTTTATAAATTATATTAACATTTTATAGTCTTGCATTGTTCGAGGATTATTGTAATCTTTCTAAACTATTAAACTGTAATGATATAAAAATACTTTATTTATTTCACTATTTTTTTCTAGAACAACATTTATATTATTAATAAATTTAGATTCTTATGCATTTGAAGGTATTATATAAAGCCAAAAAAAAGTTGCGACTTTTAAAATAAGTATTGTCTAGATATCAATATCAGGAATGTTATTCTCAGTGCGCCCATTAACTTTATTACTAAGCCAGCTGACAATTCCATCTATTTTGATTGGGCGATTATCAATACTACGTATTTGTAAAATTAACTGATATTCATAAAATTAATAATTTTCATATTATGGAGCATGAGAATTCAATACTAATATTGAATGTGTGTATGTTAAAGAATGCTAGTAGGTGGATATGTTTACAGCATAACTCACAGAGTTAAATATTATTTAATATTTTCTATTAGATTTTGAATTGAAGTATAGCATATTATAAATATTTACAATTAACCTATATTATGTTGCTGGTATAAAGATTATGTTAACAAGATCATTGACGCTTAATACGATGTATATTAAAATTAATATATAATTATATTTTGTTGCTAAGAGTTGTGCAGCGAGAAAAATTGTGAGACAAATCAATGTTGGGTATTAGTTTGAAATACAGAATAAGAAATAAACTCATCAAAAAGTTGTGCTTATATTTATAAAGTCTACATGCAGAAGTGACAATGGGCTATTTATATAATTAGACGGGAAGTCAAATATTAGATATATGACAAAGATTCTGGGATGAAGGTCACGAGAGGATAAAAAAGCATAGAAAAACCCTAAAAGAGATGGGTTAATAATGTTACCCAAGTAATTGGAAAAAAGTTTTTTGAAAAGCTCTATATTATGCAGTAAAGAGATGATGGTTAGCAGTGAGTATGTATCTGTAGTCATACAGTAAAATAATAAATTATTCTCTCAAATAATTTGTACAAAAGACTTCTACAAACAAACTGCAAAATATTAAGGAAATTCTAAGACACAAAACAATTTTTTTATGTTCAGTAAAAACTGGTGATTTGCTGCTTCATTTTGCGAATACCATAAACTTATTCCTAGTTAAATAATATTAAATTATGTACCTAATAAAAGTTTTTTTGTATTCAGACAATAATATTTATATACCTACGTGTAATGGTTATACATATATAATATGATTTATTTCATTTCAAAATTAACTCTGTAAATTTTTGATTGACATCACCATCAAATCATGTGATTCTTGGACGCCCACGTTTCCTTATATAATAAAATCTGCTTTAATTTAAATAAAGAGATAAATACATATTATACCATAATCTAAGATTGTATATTTTGATGTAAATATTTTTTATGTCTTGTCATAAATACTAAGTCGGTAAAGATGATAGTAATATATTTTCAATTTTAAATCAAAAATGGATTGATTCACAATCCTTGAAATAAAATTATATAAGCTTATCGATTCCTTAATTCTTACAAAAAAAATGTTGGATATGTGCAAAGAATAAATGGGGAAAGGACGATTAAGAAAACGTTTTTAGCAGCAAGAAATGATGCTCAAACTCAAGAGGACTTAAAAGATTGATTATTAAGATCAAAATATCTGCAGGGCTACTCTTGACACAATCTAAATACGATCTTAATCTAGTCTTGATCTTGATCATACGACGCACGAAGGGACTATTGTCAAAAACACCGCGCTACCGCTACCGCGTTATCGGTATGCGCGTATTTGCGTCGTATGATCAAGATCAAGACTAGATTAAGGTCATGTTAAGATTTTGTCAAGAGTAACCCTACTGATCCTTCAAGACGGATACGTAAAGTATAATTTAGCATTGTTGAGAAATTGTAGAACAGTGGCAGAAGCGAAAAGTACCTATATGTAAGGATAGAATTAAATGTCATTCGATCCTTTTTCCTTACTCCAGCAAGGGAATGGGATGATAGTGATGATAATGGTAAAAAAAAATATAAAATAATTATTTATAGTTGGCATAATAGACAATCTTCAAACACAACCTAGATCAACCACTTCATATAAAAGTCGATCTATGATTATTTGACATGTAGGCGATAGGACTTATGCAGGCGTAATGCAAACATGATTGGCAATTCATGAACTCGAGATGAGCAACTTTGTGTGTTCGTCAGTATCGACGTTTTTAATTTCGTTTACTAAGGGTAATATTAATAGTATTGGCAGGATTACGTTAATTGGGTTATGTAAATTTTATCATACTGTAAACGTGAATCCTTCCACATGCACATGCTTTGCTTTATTGTGGAGGTATCCACCAATGACTGCAGAATTTATGATTTAAACAATGATATAACATATTATTATCTCTTAACTGCACTAACCAGTAAACTAATTACATGTAACCAACATGCAATAACAATTTTGTAACACATGATTCTAAATAATACTCTTATCGAAATCGAAATCACACTTTGCAAATAAATTGCAAAAACTATATGAAATTTTCTTTAAATCTTTGATAATAATATATTCTTAAATATGTTCATACGTTGTCCGATTATTTATTAAGCTATCTTCGTTACATTTTTTAAACATCAGTGTTAGTTGCGACGTTTTGCGATCACGAGCAAAGATAGTCGATGCATAAATTTTCATATTGCAATAATAAACAACACTATTATAATTTACGATGCTAAAATAAATATGTAGCGAAATAATTCAAAGATGTCAACTAACAACTTAGTTGGAATATCGATGTTATAAAAGTAGCAGTAACATTTTAGTATAAATCACATAAAAACGTTGTCTTTTTTAGCAGGTGTCACATACAAATAACTTTCATGAGGCACTGGTAGGTACTTTTTAAAAAAGCGAGTTTTATTTGTGACAGATCATTCATCCCATCACGTTATTTCCTACAATTGGAATAACCAGCGAAACTATGTAATATACATGTAAGTCATCCTCTCAGTGCCGTCATTATGGATGGGAGATATACCTCATCACCGAACTGATGATGTTAAATGTCTAAAACATAATTATTTCACCAATACCCGCCTTTTACAGGACACTCCAAAACTTAAAGAAAAGAAGAGGATATCCTTTCTTTCGGGGACTCCACGGGATATATTCCGATAATTTTCCATTAATTATAATCAATGAAAAAATAAAAAAGTTTTTCTTCTTTACTTTCAAAGTAAAACACTCGAAATAGATTGATTTATCTGAATCTTATGCAAGATTATGTTACTTTTCTACGTTACTTTTTAAATTGAACTAATAAAAATAACAGTGACTTAAAAATAAATCACAAACAAAAACGCACTGTTATAATTTATGAGACAGTCTAACTGACACCGACAATAAAACTAAGGGCAGAGACAATACTAATATAAAATATAAGTATAAGGTACACTTTAGTAGTAGATACATGTACCTACTTAATATATTTTATATTTTAGTTCTGGATGCGTAACCATAGACACGCGTTTCTAATCTCGTTTGCGACAGGGATTTGTCTGTGATATTATTATGGAACAAGTATTATTATTATTATTATTATTGTAATTTTGTATGCATAGAAATCACAGGAAAAATAGCAGACACGTAAAAAGTAACAGGTTTAATTTGTTTTATGCATCTTTATATTTTTATTTTAGTATTTCACTATCCTAAAAAAGGCTGTGAATTCTTATACGCTACTCTTGGAAGCACATAGTGGTAATATGTTTTTTCGTGAAATACCTGGAACAAAGAAAGTCTCCTACTCATTTTTATTACAAAGTTTGTAAGCTTTCAAGTGTCCTGTGAATGACTCGTATTTGTTAAATAAATCAATATTGTGTCCTTTTTAAATTTTTCAAAAAATATCTGTGTTTTTATATCAATGCTAATGATGATTTGTATTTGTATGCATGTTCTGTGCTGGTGAGTATCGAGAGACATTACTTGGTTCATTTGTCGACTTGACTTTGTGACATCAAAGTTTTACTTCATAAGTTATCCCACAAATTTGTTCCTCTGTTTTTGTGAGTTTGCAGCGCTAGCCTACGGTCCGATCCGCCTGTTCGGGGTATCTTCAGGGATTTCTTTGACTAGAAAGCCCCAGCTGGCTGGTTGAATAGGATGCATATTCAACAAATATGTGGCTGCAAACCTATAAAACACAGAAGAACAAATTTGTCAGAATCACGGCGTAAAAATAAAAAAACCTAAAAAGTTATTTGTACCTCTTTGGACTGTAACAAAACAAAATTCTAAGACAATATTCTGTTTATTTTTTTAATTAGACAATAGTCACTTTGTAAAATACAGTCTATCAGTATACAAGCTATCCTTCTTGTGGAAAGTAACACAATTTTATACATGCTTTATTCGTATGGAGCCGGATTTAAAAACAACTTAACACGTTATAGTGGGACAATCCTCGGTAAGAAGCTTTTCATAGTAAAATCCAAAGCGGATAAGCTACTCTCCGGCTGTCAGATCATTGCAAAATTTATTATTTTGATTCGCATTAATCGAAAGTTATTGCCTCGATACGCTGTCGGTTCATTGATATTATTTTATAATAAGATGAATGCTGTTAGATTACAATGTGCTTAGACGCAAAAAAATACCACACAAGACATAAAAACACTGCCTTTTGATAATTATACTATACTGTACCCTCACGCTGTGTCCTAGGTGGGGTAGGTAGAGAGAACGGAACGCCTAAAGATCTATCCTTACATACGTCTTTCGCTTCCTCTACATTCATCCAATTTCACATACATGCACGCCAATTTCTCTCACTCAACATGCGGCCGTCCTTAAGAATTTGATCCACGTGATCAAGCCACGTGGTTCTTGGACGTCCGCACTTTCTCACATCCCCTCTTTCAGAAAGATACATCCTCTTTGTCATCCTTTCATCGTGCATTCGCTCAACACCTCCAAACCTTCTTAACTTGTTTTAATATCTAGGTATGTAATTTTGTATTTAATATATTACAGTTTATTTATTTTAAGTTGAACTTTTTCTAATGATATTCAATAGCCAGCTGAAAATTGAGAGGTTTAAAAGAAATTTTATATCGATCCACTTTCTAAAACCTCAAACAAGACACTTAACATAATTTTGGCGGTGAAGTGTGGCACCTGTTCTGAAAATCTTTTTAATAAACACAAGAGAAATGCGTCTTTATTACATGCAGTTAGTCTACTTGCTAACACACTTCTGAGAGATACCTTGATGTTACAGATAGATAAAAGGATGATTTGACACATTGTTGCAATACCCCATCTTTACTATTATTTATCTAGTATTTTTGCTTTATCAATAATATATAATAATAGAAATAATTTCATATGACATTAATATGATGAATGTGATATTAATATTATAATATTATACTAGTATTATGTTATATTTTATTATAAGACGCATCGGGAATCGCACACGTGTTCAGAGGCTTTCATAGCTAATAATCAGATACGCTGATCTTTATCTATGATCCATAGTTTGCTTATTTAATAATAAAAATAATAATAATAAATTTAAATTAATTGAACAGGAATCAAAATTACCATACTATAATTATTGTCCAGTATCGGTACTTGAAAACAATGACACTAAACTCTACTGGGATCGACCAATTCAAACTGATCGAACTATTATAGCTAATCGACCAGATACAAGTTGATCGCAGATGCCGTAAAACATACATAATAGACATCACTATACCGCACGATGAAAATTTAAATAAAGCTGAGCAAGATAAGATAATAAAATATCTTGATCTTGCTCATGAAATCAAAGATATGTGGAGAACACCTACCACAATCATCGTGCCTATAGTGTTGTCTGTGAATGGTTTAATACCTAAGAGTCTGTCAAGCAATCTCAGAAAACTGGGAGTAGATGACAGGCTCAAATATAGCATGCAGAAGGCCGTACTTCTATCGTCCACCAGGATAGTAAGAAGGTTTTTGTCCCTGTAGCTCTGTAAGTGATCTCCCATGATTGTACTATTTCATAGAACATCATGGAAGAATCAACTCGAATAATGTTGGGGTTCTACATTTTGAATATAAATTTATTTTAATATTTTATGGTTTTTGTTATTTAATGTTATATTTAAATTTTATTGTTAATCTTATATTGTGTTCAAAATGTAGAATCTTATATTGTTTTGTTAAATAAATGAGATATGAGATAATAATAAAAAACTTTATTGCACAAAAAATCAACATATGAGAATTTTCAATTTAACTACACAAATAAATTTTGTGCAATGGGCGAGTTTATCGCAGAAGCGCGATATTTTACACAAATGACAATACACAGACAAATCAATTACAATTAATAAACCAGCAAAATATATCTTCCAACTAACCCATTTAATAATATAATGGTTGAATTTATGTACCATGGAGCACTCGGCAAATAACATAACATAACATAACATGTACAGACAACTCACACAGACCGAGCTAGTCCCAAAATAAGATATAAATCTTATATTATGGGTACTAACACGACGATACACATATACAATGCACTAAACACATATACATGTAACACCCAGACCCAGGACAATCTGAAAAGGGTCATTCTTCATTTTGCCCTGGCCGGGAATCGAACCCGGGACCTCGTGACTCAAAGGCAAGTGCGTTAGCCTCCGCCTCACACCGGTCGTCAAATAATAGGTATCTCACTCTTTTCTGTAAATTTTTAAATGCCTTGTAAAAGGCAGCTGGTGTTCAAATAAAAAAAAAATCATCTTGAATTCAGCAATGAGGTATTCCGTCCCTCCAGAATATCTTATTTTTT
Source organism: Athripsodes cinereus (assembly GCA_947579605.1). Classification (NCBI taxonomy): domain Eukaryota; kingdom Metazoa; phylum Arthropoda; class Insecta; order Trichoptera; family Leptoceridae; genus Athripsodes; species Athripsodes cinereus. The sequence continues at coordinate 7,511,516 of OX388306.1, read as the reverse complement.
TATGGGCACAAAGAGGATAGTATGTATGTTTATTACATGCCGCTGATCTGCTGGCTGCCCCAATTGCGGCATCCTATGCCGTGATGGTGTTGTATACATAGATGTATCTATGTATCAAAATGTTTGCAAATATTTATTATTTACACACACATAAAAAATACGATTCTAGTAAACCATATTATAATATATTGGTTTTGAATGCTAATCTCCAATGGGATGTGATCGGCTTAAAAGACATCGAAATATACATCTGCAATACAATTTATCTCTCGTACAAACCTTAAAAATTAGGCACTGAGGAAAACCCTGACCCCCAAAAAAATACAATCTCTCGCAGATTGTACTCTTCCCCGTAAAAAGCTGCCAATTCTAAACCTCAGTTTCTGCGATTAAAATTCAGGTTATTTTATTCAACTTGGCTTCTTTTGAGATTGGTAAAACAAAAAAGCATAATATTTTGTGAGTCCTGAATTGGGTAACCTACCTTAAAACCCCCCTGTCCAAATAAAAGATTGCACAATAAATGTTTCACTTGTTAACTCAAAATTTGTTATACTCAAACAATAGTATTTCATTATTAGACAATAGTATCTACACAACATTGGCTAATAAACTAATAATAATTATTCCCTACAACTGGGTGACACTGTTGTTACATTATTGTACCAATGTAATCATAATGAGATACCAGTGAACAAAAAAGTTGTCGCAATTTTAATGTCGTCTTTAAATGGTTATGATGATGTCCATTTTAGAAGTTTCCCATGACAAAACATAATAATAATAATAACAAACAGTGGTTACTCTAATCATTAATCTTTATATAAATTGCTTGCAATCTTTGTACAAGATATTATTACGTATACGCATTTTAAAGCTGTTTCAGAATTGCTGAGCGAATGCGACGCGACAGCGATTAACGTTGCATTTTCATCAAAACATAATTTTGTGATTACTTTAGTCTTGAAGAATGAAAAAACATTGATAAAAAATTAGTAGATAGGTAGTATTTTTTTTTTAATTTTCAGATTTCAAAAATTATCAATACATACCTACCGTGGATAAAAAGCTCGAGCATATTATGTAGTGGCCTTTATCAATTGTTTTTTAATAGGGATAGCGGTTCTATATATCGATTTTTATTTTATTTAACCTCTGACTCCATTGTGGAATTACACAATTTAGATTTTAATGTTAATACAACAGAAACTTTTTAGAGTTTTACGATATACTTTTGTTTTAGTGACCAGGTTTCGACATGTTATGTCTTTGTTAATCTCTTTAAGTTGTTATTTTATTTACTTTAAATTATGGAGTTACAGAAATATTGTATCAAAATACAATAATTAAGATTGTCTATGAGTCCAGATTCGTCAACTTTGTATCTGTTTTCATCAAGATTTATAAAATACAAAGACTGTTTTTAATATTTGAAATCTTCATCCCTTAGTATATCAATGGAATCTCGTATATTAGTCAACCAATCATTTTTATATTTAAACCTAACATTAACTTTATTTCATTTTTACTTTATAAGCTTCTCCCACTGTCGCTGGTGCGTATCATCGCGTAAATCTGTATGATACCTTAACGAACTGAATTCATGTATATTGTGTATTAGTATGTAGTAAGACAGTTTTCTCGGTGGCAGTCCCAGTATATCTATCTACATGGTTGGAATTTTAATTATTACGCAACTCTGAACTAATCTATTTCATAGTCTACGATAAGTTTAAGACTATATTATATTATTATACTTACCACGAATACAAGAACCACTATTGAAAATTATGAACATTATGGAAGCGCTTTGTTTTGATTGTTTCTGGATAATGTTGGTTGTAAACATTGACAAAACATACAACTTTCGTATTGTTTATCATTGTTTGTGATGATTTGAAATCACTTCACTATATTTTTAAGCGGGTAACTACGTATGTTTCGTGACAGAGTTTTTATTGGATTTTTATAACGATCAAATGAATATACTCCACAAAACCCAGTGGCAGAAGAAGTATCGGGAGGCCAAAGTTGAGATGGATGGACCAAGTGGAAAGGGACCTGCGAGCTTTGGGTGTGACCAATTGGCGACGAGAGGTGATGAACAGAAGAGAGTGGAGGCGACTTCTTGAGGAGGTCAAGACCCACACCCGGTTGTAGTGCCACTGATGATGATGAATGCACTCTTTGTACTTATTGATCATTCATGAAGTGACGACTTATCAATGCTGTTTAAAAATATTAATTTTAATAATTTATTTAATTTAACATTCAAAGGCCATTCATTCGTTAACGGGTGATCAAGATCTTTTATATATTAACTTTTTATGTGTTTATTCAACGAAAGTTATGTAGCAGTTAAAACAGTTAATTTATAAAATTTGTATTGTATTTCTTACAAGCACAAAAGGGTTGCTTTAGTATAAGACTGTATAGTTAGTGTTTATGTTTTAAAGAAATATCTTAATTCGTAATATCTACTAATTTACTGACATTTTCAGTTCGCACATAAATTGTTTAAAAAAAAAAGAGAAAACTAAGAAACATGTCAGAAAAATTATGGACATGGACATGGACAAACCATTTTCAAATCACGCGTTATAGGTAATTTATTATTTCGTCGATTTTCTGTAGTGATTAAATATCACAAAATAGACAAAACTATGTCTACATTGAACAGGTACCTAATAATTTATCAATCGATGTTAACAAGCACACGATAATCATCTACAAAACAATTAATTTTATAGCTACAACAAGATACCAAAGTGAGATACCTAGTATAAGCTCCTATAAGGTATCATATTATTGTGACCATATAGGACGCTCAGTCTGTTGACATTTATTTATTTAGACATTATTAAAGATAAGAAAATAAAAATAAATATATATCAATAAGATTTATTTACGAGTTAGTTCGTGTATGTAATTTATTGATTTATTTTTTAATCCTGAAATTTTTTTGAGAATATTATTTGTTTTTATTTTATTTACTCATTCAAGAAACAGTCAATACAGTAAAAATTACAAGAATCAATGTTACATACAATATAGACCACAAGAGTCCCACAGCATATAATTCAAAGCAACTAAAAACAAGGATGATAAAATAATCAATCAAAGAGAGATTGGTCCTAAATACACAGAATAGGGAGGCGTTCGCCAAAGTGATCGGCAAATGTTGGAGGGATCTGATATGGTACTGAGTGAGAGAGAAATACTTTCAAAGTGCCTCTATTTTTAATGAAAAAAATTATTCAGCGATGAGGTGTAGGTACCACCCATCCTGAATGTGTTATTTTTGTTGGCATGGAAAGGACAGCTTGTATGTTTATTAAATGTAGCCGGTTTGCTGGCTTTTCCACTTGTGGGATACGTCGTGATGGTATAGTAGTACCTAGTTGTCGTAGTAGGTTGTTCGAAACATCATAAAAAAAGTAACCTAATTGATAACGAATCACTCTGAATATTATGTAAAATCTACCTACTTAAGCACATATACTCGTTCATTTTAGGAATTTCTTTTAATATAAGAAAAGAAGCATAAAACATCACTTTAAGATATTAAAACAGACATTTTAAGTTCAGCGATGAGGCATGCCACTCATCCTAGCACGCAGAGAAGAACTTGTTACAAAACACACACTCTACAGTTAGATCGCTAGTTACGCCAATTCTGGAAAATGCAGTGGTTGTATGGATCAATGAATGAAGAGTATATGGTAAAATTGCTAGTATCAATACAAAATTAATAATTCTCAAACGTATAATTGACATGTATGTATTAATTTTTTTACATAGATTTTGGTGCTTTTAATATTCAATTTCTTTTCCTCTTAATCTGACAAGATCATGTTATGTAAACCCAATTATTATTATTATTTAAGTCCATTATTCTCATTGCATCGTCATGTTTCGCATCGGAACAACATGACTTGGAGAGACTCGGACAAGTGTATCGTATTGGTGTAACAATGTTTTAAAGATAACAGAGAATTTTCACTTAATAATGACCACTTATTGCTTTTCCATGCAGCTAACGTCATAGGTAACTACAAGTACTCGACACATAGGTATAAGTTTTATAGAACACTTCGTAATGTTGGTACCAATGACACTAGAGCTATTGATACCAGCTGTGATAAATACTCGAGCAATATGAATTCTTTCACCAAACTAAAATCTTGCCGCTGATCTACTCCGTCTTTAACTTTCCAGGAAATTAATTACTATGTAGGTATTCTGGGGTTTATCTGAGCTTTTAAAATTCTTTGATTATTGTTTCATGATTTGTTCATACCTTATTTGAAACATCCAGGGCAGTAAACATGTGTCATTCTTTTTTTCAAACTTACTATACTATACCCTCACCCCGCTTCACAAGTGTTAAATGTTAATGTTTAACATTTATTAATTGTGTCGGTGCACACGTAGTAGAATTCTATAATTATGTAATTGAAACAAGTGTTTCTTTCTACTACAATCGATTGATAATGACCTGATAAGTCGAAAAATCTCTCTCGGAATCAATAATCTATAGTAGAAAAAAACACTTGTTTCAATTACATAATAAATGTTTAATACTAAAATGTTAATGTTTAATATGCGATGATGTGTAAGAATATTAAATTGTAATTTTACCCCGATTTTGAAAGATCAACAAGACAGTTTAGATATATGAGGGGTTCCTGGCAAAGGCACACCGATCCTAGAACACTGAAACCAAGAGAACACCACATTATTTTGTTTTTCATTTGTCTAACCAGGCTTCAATACAAGTGAACCATGCACTGTTTCTATTCTTTGTAAAGAGGTTTAGGCACCTGCTTTTTATAGAGCACTTGAAAGCTTGCAGAAAAGAATGTATGTAAAACCAATAGAGTGCTCCACAGAATAAAAATGAGTGAAAAAAGTCATTCAGAGCTTTTTGAATCAATCAAACCTCTTCCCATAGGACGGGAAGAGTGCATGGTTCGCTTTTACTGAAGCCCGGCTAGACAAATGAAAAACAAAGTAATTTATATTTGTAAATAACATGAAACATGTAGGTGCTTTATATAAAATACAGTGATATGTGTAAGATGCTTTATATTTTATATTACGATATAAAACCTAGTATCTACATAATATTAAGTATATTATCGCCATATACAATAATATACATCTATAAGAGTCTGTAGATATACCTATACATAATTATATATATACATATAATAATAATAAAATCTGCTCCAGATATTGACCGCTTCTCCGTGTTTTTATTATTATTATCATCCGACCGGTTTTACAGCAGACTGCATAGTAATAATAATAATAATAAATTTAATTAATATACGAGTCGGCTTGTTTATGTGTATGTACATATTATTATGTATTTTGATGTGTCCTCCGTGAATAACTTAACTAAAAAAGAGAGAAGAAAACTAACACCATTCGTACGTTTTTGGATAATAGAATTTTAGACTTCATATTCATTGGCTCCACGGGATATAATTTATCCCGTGGAGCACCCGGTAAAGAATTGGTCTCCCACTCTTCTCTGTAAGTTTTCGAGTGTCCTGTAAAAGGCAGGTGTTCGAAAAAATTAAGACATTGTACATCTTAAATTCAGCGATGAGGTTTGCCACCCATCCTGAATGTCTTGATTTTGTATTGGCGCGAAGGGGACGGTTTGCATGTTTCTTGCATGCGGCTGGTCTGCTGGCTGCCCCACTTGTGGGATGTGCCGTGATGGTATAGTAGTAGTAGATATTCATTGGCACTGATGATAATAATGATGAGAGATGATTTCTCATGTGCTGTCCTTTTACCTACCATTATTATCTTTGAATATTCGCCCAGAACTGAGACCATAACAGCTTTTGGTTAAGGCGATCTCAGCAGGGAAAAAAAGCAAAAGAAAATGAAGAAAATAAAAAAACAACAGAATCAAGGGAAAGTCTCAATCCTGGCGAAAAAGTCATTGTACGAGTATGTTTTGTTCAAAATATCAACAAGAACATGAAATACTCATCTGGAGGGCATGGATAATTGACCAATATAATTACAAATTAAATTATTTACAACAGATTTAGATAAATTCCATTGAACTGTTATTTTCGATAGGTACGATCGTATTGATATTATACGAGTATTGTTGTCCTGCTTATACATATTATTAAAGCTTGTCACTTTTCTTAAAAAAAAATCTTCTTCAAACCTACAACTGTACCACTGCAGCTGTCAGCCTACTTTACCTTCACAAGATAAGCTAGGGCGTAACTATTTGAATATATTTCGATCCCATATTCATCTGCAAAAATCAGAACACCGAGTTATAATACATATAATAATAGCTAGTAAGTGTATAAAATATACTACACTTTATACACAGGTAGTTACATATGTATGTGAGTATTTCTTACCTCGTATAAACGAGAGAATATCTGTCATATTAATGTATGTATTTATTATTAATTCTGTTTAATTCATTCATTCATTCAGTGTTAGATGAGTTTTAAAGGATCAAACTTTCATATGAGGACTTTCGTGGAAAGAATGAATGAGGACAGAATGACTAAGAAGATATATTTGGCTGGTGCTCAGAGACGTGGACGTCCTAGGATTAAATGGCAACATCATTTAAATCAAATCCTACAGTACGGTCACGTGTTGAGCACATTGAACAGGAGAGCATGCACGAGGAATTGTATGACAGAGACGGAAGCGAAAGATGTATGCAATGATAGAAGGAAGTGGCGCTCGATCCTTTCTATGTATGTATGTAAACTTTCATATTAAACATATTTGATCTTACACTATTCTTACATAATTATAGACAATAGGAGGTTTACTTATGCACAATAAAATCGTCTTATTCTTTTGTCAAATTTTTATCAAGAATAAATAAAAAGCTACTAACAAGAAAAGATTTTATCAAATTACCAATGTGTGTAAGTTGTGTTATAATAATATCGATTTTTCGAAAGAATTGTTATTTATTCTGTTATACTACTGCACAGCTTTTTTTATCTAGCAATATTTGAATATCAAATTTTCACACTTACGAGAAAGGTTAACTATCTCGAATTAAGAATTTCGCGAGAGATCAGTTGGCAGAAACATTGCTATTCGATTGTCCGTGAAGAAGTGATGCTTAAACTTGGATCTTTCTTCGACCCAGTGAAAATTTCTAATATTTGATAATCAGCTGGCTACCCAATAAAATCATCTGACTGTCAATCACCTAACGGTGATTAAGCATGATCACTGGTATAAAGATTGATCCCCATCTCCATCTCACATGAAGCAGATGACACAAAACAATTTCAAAATCACTGATGATAGAAGGTACAAAATATTATCTAGATAATGAGATAATAATGAGAAAAGAAACAGGATATCTCTGTGTTTTATGATAATGTTTATAGGTTAGAAAAACAGAGATTAGCAGGAAAACAAAATAATGAACAAAGGGAATATGCTTTATATACCCAATAAACGTGCACAATACTAAACTCAATTTAGTTTATTCCTCAAAATAAGTGAAAGAATGTGCTTAGTAAACAATCGAATGCGTATTATATTAAAAAAAAATAAACAGAAAATAAGAAGCAATTCAAACAACTTTCAATTATTTATTCTCTGTTAAATTTAGTTGTATTGAGATAAAGAAATGTAATAAAATTGAAATTTATTTTTATTTCTTTTATTATCGAAGGATTCTTCAGAAAACTGCAATTACATCTTCAAGTACAGCTAATAACATAACTCACTGATTTTCAATGTGAATGCAAACTAAGGTTTAAACAATATACATTGTAACATTCTTATTTTTTTGTTTTTATTTTTTTAAATTACACTCAAGTATATGAAATCTATTTATCTTAGAGATAAATTCAATCATTGTCAAAAAGACTTATGATTTGTAGCGTCCGAATTTAATATGGCTGAGACTATAAACCTTGTGAGTAGTCTATAACAAGGATCGTATTCTATCAGTCTACAGATTCAGTCATGTTTTGAAAATATTCAATATCCATAAAAAACATTGATTTTCCTTTGGTTAACACAATATTAGTAATGGCCTGAACGCCTCTTTATCACAATGAATTATTTATTTTTCTTTCAAAAACAACAAACGCCAAAAGATCCTACATTATATTTGTCTTATACATGTGAGAAAAAAAATCAAAAAATTGCCCGTTTCAGGCATAAATGTGTTGTGTCCCGAGCCACCCCACCTAAAAGCCCTTTCCCGAGAATAAATCCCTCAAAGTACCTACCTATCCACCGAGGACACAGACTTAATACTGGCGATAATATGTCCCCTTAAACACCACGATGGAAGACAGTACCCTATACAGCGGAGATCAGAGAGGAAGAACCGAATCGCTCAAACAACAACAAAGGTGGATCAAGGCCTGTCCCAGAGCACGAGCCACGCTCAATTCTGGGACGGGTACTTTGATCAAATGAATTGAAAAAATAAATAAATTATATTATGTATATTATTATGTAGGTATATATATTATGTATGTTATTGTGTATATATATTGTTATATTATATATGTTATTATATATATTATATGTATTGTGTATGTATATTGTTGTGTATATTATATATTATTATATTTAAAAAAAAAAAAAAAAAAACCAACATCAGTATATGACCCCAAACATAAAACCATAATTATAATTTTAAAAACACAGCTTCTTATTAATTTATTTATTTATAGCTAAAATAAAATAGTTAGTCTTTCCTGCGAAATCTGTCAAATAGCAATTAAAGTGTTGAATGAAAAAGTTTTGAGAAGACATGAAACAACTGATGCAGGATCACTATAAAGGGAAGGAGGCTCGTTTCAGTCCATGCAATTAAGACAGCAACTATTAAGGACAAAAGATAAATTATTAGCTTAGTACTTTATTGTATAGTGATGCAATTATCTTCTCAAAAGAAGTCTTCGTCAAAAACGTACGAACTTGTGATTTCAAAACAGTTCTCAAGATTGTTTATGCTACAGTTAGGTACCTTCTTTTTTTCGTACACAGTTATCAGAAAAATATTATGAACATTTCTCGTATTATTTACAACACCTATAATGATATAAAATGTAATATTTCAATAATTTCACATTAACAGTCTCACTCTCTTATCGTAAGTTAGTGACGGAAAAATTGAACGATTTTTATAATCGATCTTTTAAATCGATTCGATTATTTATATTTTTCGATCCAATTTTATACGGTTTTTTAAACAACCATGTGACATATAGTTTTGATGATAGAAAGTTACATTCTGTTATCTCTCTATCATCTGGAAGCGTGTTGAATATATAAATTTATTCTAAATATTGTTTAAGATTACTTTTGGTAAAGGAAAAATATGCAGAATGAAAAAAAAAACAATTTTATTACTGAAGAAGAGATTCTTTATTATTAATTTGGCTTTTCTACAGGCCTTTACAAATAAAAATAAAGTATAAATATCGCTGAGGAGGATGGTTTGTAAAACGTTGCGTGAGGAATAAGGATATTAGAAGAATGAGTGGATGCATGAGGAGTGTTGTGGATAGAATGCGTGTAAATGAATTGAGATAATTTGGTCATGTGGAACGAATGGAAGAGGAAAGAATGATAAAGAGGATATACTTGTCTGAAGCGCGGGCATTCGAGAACTACATTCCTTGACCATGTAGATCAAATTCTCAAGGACGGCCGTGTTTTGAGTTAGAGAAATCGTCGTGCGTGCATGAGAAATTGTATGACGGTTGAAGAAGCGAAAGATGTACATATGTAAGGACAGATCTATATGGCGTTCTCTCTACTTACCCCACTTAATGGGATACGGCGTGAGGAAATAGAATAGAACAAAATAGAATCAGTGCTTCGATTTGGAAAGTCGAACGATATAATATATTTAGAATTTTTTTTTATTCATCGATGATTATTGAAAATAATAAGTTGATCGTTTGCATTCGAATACTCGCATCTTTTATCACAACCCATAAACTTACTATTGTAAAACTTACTCATCTCAGCGTAATTCAATTTTATTAGGTACGTTCTTATTGATATCTTTCTTTTAAGGGATTTTTAATATTGCATTACCGTTTACGGGCACAAAAAATAATAACTCATTGATTTTATCAGATCACTCAATAAGTCTCTACCGATTCCAGTCACATTTACCGTACAATTTTTTTTATTGATATTATTCTTAATAAAACTCTTCTCGGGTACCTATTCACTGTTAAAATGGCATTTCATTGTATGATAAATATAATTTTATAGAATATTGGTACATACTAGATAGGTACTTTTTCTCACAAAACATCAGAGATCGATAAATTGTGAGATCTAATTAAATATGCAGTACACATAATACTTGAGGTTCTATAAAAAAATAAACATAAGTACTTACATACCATCACAGCATTTTCCAAAAGTAGGGTAGCCAGCGAACCAACAGCATTTGTATGTAATAAACATTCAAGTTATCATTCAGGATAGGAAAGCGAGAAATTCATTCAACCAAGAACCCGGTAAAAACTAAAGATTATGGGATTATAGAATATAGAATTTTCAAACGGATATTGCTCGAATTTAAACAAAAGGAATAAGTTGGTAAATTTCGGTTGATCTGACTTTTACAGGGCATTCAAAAAATATTATGCTAACAAAGTAATTAAATAGAAATGCTTCTATCTAATTTGCAATACATACTTGCTATACATTATTCACTTTATTTTTAAAACTTATGCTTTTTCTATTCGTTTTATTGTTCATAACATTGTAGAAGAATGAATAAAATTATTACTCAGATTTCTCTACATTTCAATACAAAAACTTGAAGGCTGGTCTTACTGCGGAGAAAATTCTAATTATAAGGTAATTTATCACTTATTTAGTTTTTGTGGCTACGAACTTAAGAGTACGTGATGAATAATACTTTTTTTATATAAATATGTAAAATTTCAGCTTCAATAATCCATTAGAACTATATAAATTTTACATTTTTTGAGCTTTTGATCAAAAAATAACACTTATTAATTTCATAGATTCTCCGTAATATATTCCATTGATAGATACCTACGTTTTTATAAAACTGCGATAATTTTGGGAAAACCATAATTGATAAAATTTTATTTTAAGTAATGTTTTGAGTATATTTTAAGAATATCCAGTTATAGTTGGCCAAAAAGAGCATAGTTCTTCATAATTCGTCCATAAGGATTTTGATGGCCCAGACGTCCCTCTTTCACGATAAATCTTTCAGATAAATGACAGAAACATCAGAGCGCTAGGAATGTCATGGGAAGAGATGACTCAATTGGCTCAGAAAAATGGCGGATGCTGGTTTCTGTCTTGTACTCCCGTTAGGAGCGTTATCATTGATAATATATTGAAAGTGCAGATTTAAGGTGATTTACAGCCTGATAGTAGATCCTTAGACTTTTAATCGAAAGATCTCGGGTTCATTTTTACCCGCTGACTACCTGCTCTACCATCACGACACGGGCATATTGCTTGCTGTGAGGATGTTCGGGGTAATATTTTTTTTGAGTTCAGATTATTTTTTTAGTTCAGCAGTGTTACTCTGGATACTCGATCCCAATCACAAAATCGTAAAATTTCAAAATGGTACTCTTGAAATTCGACGCTAGCGCCGGATCGCATTGGAATCGAGTGTTGATTTGAAGAAGATGTGAAATCGTGTAAAATTTGAAAATTGGTACTCTTGACGTCGTTTTGACAGTAACTCGATTTCGTGGGATTGTGTTGAAATCGACTAACTGTCATTACATACACGATCGCAAGAAAGTAACTTTTTTGGAATCGAGAAGAAGTAATTTATTAAATTACTTTAAAAAATGGCTCGTTTGGCATTATTTTTTTATAAATTTGGAAAACCAGCATCAAGTTAATATTCGTCAGCGTAAGAATTTGCGTAGAATAGCAAGATATTCGCAAAATGTGTCTAGCATGAGTGGTGGGGAATTTGTAGTAAATCATAGAATATCAAAAGAAATGTTTCAGGAGTTGTGTTTCAGAATATCAAAAATATGTTTCAAGAGTAAATTATTTAGAATTTACTCTTGAAACATGTTGTTGCAGCTCATGACTTACATAGGTATACAAGCCAGACATGCATTAGCTGTGGAATTCACATCATAGACGAATTGAAAGTACACGTTTCATGTATTCTTGAAACATATTTCTACATTTATTTGAATGAAATTCATTTATTTGAAAGAAACATATTTTTACATTTATTTTATTTGTACACGTTCATTTGTGACATGTTCATACCATTTTACACCCAAAATCCTCCTAAGACATTAGTTTACAAAACTTAGTATCTATATATTATATGTATATATACTATCTATGTACATATTATAGAATATGTAAACTCTCAAGGTTTGTAAAAATAACAAAATTGTAATTGTATAATACATAATAATTTTATTGACTATTATACTTGATAATGAAATTATTTTAAAAAAAATACTATGTACAAAATAAAAACCATTAAGACATCATGCTTAATAAACAAGTATTTTTCTATTCTAAAACTATTTTCTACTGCATATTGTCTTTGCAATCTTCCTCAAGGCTGATGATACTTGAACAGACTCTGTACGAATGGCAGCACTCCTTTCATTTAAAGATTCGGCACACTGCCCCAATTTTTCAGCAGCTATTTTAAACGCAATCACCGCTAAGCACTCTGCTTTCATTCGTTTTTCTTCGATTAATACGAGTTGCTCTCGTTGTTCCAACCCCTGTGTTCTGGCGAGATGAGAATGTCTTGTTTGGTTGCGGAGACTTCTAACAGCTTGTACCTACAAGTGGGCTCCTACCGGCTTGTAGATGTGGGCTCTGCCTGCTTTGAATGCGTGGACTCCGTCCAGGCGCTGATGGAAAGAAAAAATAAATATAACACTAGTTTTTTTTTTATCAAAAACAACATTTTGAATTTAAAAAAGGAGATTAATTGCTAGAATTAAGATTAGTTAAAATATTAGTGTAACATGCAGTTTTTTAATTTCAACACTAGTTCTACCTTTATTTACAAATCATCCTCGTGGAGTTCACATATAACTTTGTTTATAAGTTAACAAATTAAAAAAATATACATATAGATTCATTTTTATATTAAAATTAATCAGCAACTAAAATAATACTTACGTTTTTGATAATTATAACCAAATATATTCAAACAAACAACGCAACACTGAAATGCATAAACGTCAGAATTGATATTTGAAATGAGTGTTCCATTTACAGAAAAAAAATAATCCTAAAATATTATCGCTACGTCAAATTATTATATTTGTTAAGTAGGACAATTATTAGTAAATGTATTTGACTTTTTAATGTTTCAAAAATAAATACATATACCACTCTCGGATCTCAAGTTTACTTCCTTACAGTTTCTTGTAGTCTACATACAAACGCGACATATAAACAATTATTTATTCCTTATTTGCAGCGAAAATATTTTTAAAATTGCAATAACAAACTCGATACGAACACGATCCCGCGCTTTGGAACGCCAATCTCAATACGATTTCGATCGCGCGGGATTGGGTTCAAGAGTACGGTTTTGAAGTTGAAATTGAGATTGAGATTGGAATCGTGTTGGCATTGGATTAGGATCGAATCGAGTGTCAAGAGTAGCACTGCACAATAAGTAAATGCTAAAAAATATATTCCTAATTTACTCGTATTTATTTTTGTCTTATGAATGAATTCAAAAATATTTTAATTACTAGCCCTATAGAATCGATCATACCTACCAAGTTTAATGAAACCTTACTTTTATAAGTAGAAGTGTTAATACTCAGAAAAGCATTGATATTGTTATGCATAATAAAACTTTGTACTTAGACGAGGAATAACGTTATAGTCCGTGAAAAGCTATAATGGAAGCTTGCACTTATAAAAAAGTAAGGTTGAAAAACCTTTCTATATAAAATAGTTATTAGGTGATTCAAAATAAAGACTCGATAATTCTCGACTACTCGGCAACTTGTAGGCCCATTTCTATGTTTAATACATATTTATCACGTCGTTTTTGTTTGTGGATTTTATAACTTTCCAAGTACAATAATTATCGTAAATTAACTAGAAATGAATAATTAATGCTCGAACATTTTGAAATGCTTACAGTTATAGTATTTAAACGTTTAGTCTACAGCCTGTGTTTTCTGAAAATTAAAAGACTATAAAATCATAGAAGGGCGTACCCTGTTTCGTTAAAAAAATATATATTCCAATCTTCTTTGCAAGTTTTCGAGTGTCCTGTAGAAAGCAGATACGTATTCGTAAAACATCACGTTTAAGGCTCAGCATATTTCAGCGATGAGGTATTACACCCATCCTGAATGCCTTAATTTAAATAGGCACGGAGAGAATGATATACATGCTTATTACATGGCGTTAGTCTACTAGCTATTTCATTTATCGGAGATACTGTGACAGTGTAGATAATACCCTGGGATCTCATAAATAAGAGGAGAGTAGAAAAAATGTAGAAAAATAGTATTTAAGTATAAAAATTAATCTAAAGGTCAGGTTCAATATAGTAATATAGTGAGTTTAGAATTGTTACATAAAAATGCAAAAACTGGGATTTTTTTGAGTTCTCATACCAAATCAATAATAGACGACGTGGGGGTCATTATTTGAAAAGCTATTTATTTTACTTACCTTAAACACGTGGAGGATGACTATAGCTTATTTATTACAGGTATTTCAAATACTGGTTTACCCCAATTGTGAGATGTGATAAGATAGATAAATAATATACTATATCAAAGTAAAAAAATTGAAATCAAAAGAAAAATTATTCCCTAATAATGTCAATACTTTTCAAAGCGCTCCTCCCTACCCAGTACATTCTGCGTACGCCTGTGCTATATTTATTTTATGCAGTGTTTTTATGGTTATCTATAACATGATCAATATTTAATAGTAAAATTACAAGTTATTGACTCGTCATCATAATCATTTGATATAATCAATAATTATAACCAACATTTAATGAGTCGATAATATGAAATATTACAAGTATTATATTAATAATTATTTTCAATAACACTTAAGTGCGAAATTGAAATATTGATTGATGACAAAATTGTAAAACATTTATCTATAATATTGATAAGGCAACTTTGTATCCACTATTTTACATATTATTTAAGTAACAAGTATCGGTGGATGGCGCTCACAGTAGCTGCCTTTTGCGTCTCGCTTTTTAAAATTAAAATATTGTCGTATTAAGATATATCGTAATGCTAATATTAGTATTTTTATTCGGACTAAATATGTTTTGGTGTTTAACTATTTGATAAAACAAAAATTAGATAAGTATTACAAAATTATTAAGATCACTGAATATGATAAATATGTGACAATAAAGCTTAAAGTTGGAACTCATTACTCAAGTATTTTTTGAAATTTTGTTCATATCTTTAAATTTTAAAGGCTCAAAAGAAACTTTGAAATTAAGTCATTTATCTTTAAAAATAATCATTTGAATAAAAATATATGTGAGCCCTTGCGGTCATTTATTACAAAACGACGCAAACTAGGTTATCTCTAATATTATTATTATATTTAAAAAAAGTTTAATTTTATTTTTCATGAATTGATATTTATTTTTGAACTTAAATATTTTCTATGGGTACCCTTCAGTAATACCTCAACACAAGACCACGTCTTGCACACAATTATAGCATTGCGTTTTACCTTATAGAGATTAGTACAAAACAAACACTTATATATTCTTAATCTTCCGTTGCACACTATAATCCATAAAACTGTCTCGTGATAGTTGTTTGTAGTATCAATGAACCTTATGTTTTAGTATTTTTTGAATATAGCTGACGAAGAAGACACTCTTTGGATCCCGCTTACAATCTTGTATTATTAAAGATGCGAACAAATTTTTAAAGATTAGATCCAAAATTTAACTCATTTGAGATCATACCATCTTACATCCAGATACTTGATTTTACATCGCATATAAAAAATTCCAATATGATTAATAATATTAAAGTATATTTCAAAATACCGCAATTTCAATTAACACACGTCAAGTCAAGTTAGTGAAGATATTTTTTACATATAAAGTCGTCTCCTACCACGAAAAGTATGACTTCTCATCCTCACATCTGGTCGCAAAGTTGTAAATTAATTCATTAATATTTAAATTTTTACATATAAAGTCGTCTCCTACCACGAAAAGTATGACTTCTCATCCTCAAATCTGGTCGCAAAGTTGTAAATTAATTCATTAATATTTAAATTTTTACATATAAAGTCGTCTCCTACCACGAAAAGTATGACTTCTCATCCTCACATCTGGTCGCAAAGTTGTAAATTAATTCATTAATATTTAAATTTTTACATATAAAGTCGTCTCCTACCACGAAAAGTATGACTTCTCATCCTCACATCTGGTCGCAAAGTTGTAAATTAATTCATTAATATTTAAATTTTTACATATAAAGTCGTCTCCTACCACGAAAAGTATGACTTCTCATCCTCACATCTGGTCGCAAAGTTGTAAATTAATTCATTAATATTTAAATTTTTACATATAAAGTCGTCTCCTACCACGAAAAGTATGACTTCTCATCCTCACATCTGGTCGCAAAGTTGTAAATTAATTCATTAATATTTAAATTTTTACATATAAAGTCGTCTCCTACCACGAAAAGTATGACTTCTCATCCTCACATCTGGTCGCAAAGTTGTAAATTAATTCATTAATATTTAAATTTTTACATATAAAGTCGTCTCCTACCACGAAAAGTATGACTTCTCATCCTCACATCTGGTCGCAAAGTTGTAAATTAATTCATTAATATTTAAATTTTTTGACAAATTAATCATAGGGAGGGAACTCTATATTATCATTATTAAAATAAAAACATTTTGAAGACTGTGGAATTATTATTACATAACTTGTCGTACGGTGAGAAGATGAAATTAAAATAATTCTATTTGCATCTATAATATGAATAAATTAGTATCAGATCGTATGTATAAAAAAAGTATAGATTGAAATATCTCCCTGTTTTAAGAATGGAAAAAATCACTCGACAGTACTTACTTACTTTTAGTTTTCGGGTCCGGACTTTAGGCTTTGCCACTCCAGTATTCAGCGACGTATATCGCCTTGTCATTCGCCATCAATAGGTCACTCTCATTACATGCATTCCGCATCAGCGGGCATTGCAATAAATGAGAATCACTCTGCACCTCCCCGCAGTCACAGCTAGTGTCCTCCTCATCCAAAAAGCCCCACCTCTGCTGGTTACTTTTGCACCTAGTCACCCCAACCCTTAGCCTGTTATCACTTATCACTCGACAGTGATACTTTACTTGTCCAATGCAGTAGACTATGCATTTATGCAAGTTCTTTAACAAGGAAGGGAGAACAAAAAATGTATCCAAACGATAATGCAGCTTGAGAATTTCAGTAAAGTTCCCTTTTCCAGTTATAAAAAAATATAATTATCCTGAATTCCTCTATTTTCGTTGCGACGGAGAGATATGCCGTGATGCTATAGTAGTATAGTAGAAGTAAAAGTAGATGACTATATATTTTATATAATTTTTACAGATTTATTATTGTTGATGAACACAAGCCTCACAATAATTGTTATTTGGCAAAACAAATTCTACCTCCACAAGAAGAATAGACGTAACATACACAAAGTCTGGCATGAAAGAGAAAGCAGCAAAGAATATAAAAAAATCCAATGGATTGCGACTTAAAAATATTAATATAGTAAAAATTGTGGTTAACTTTGATAGACTAAACAGAACAAAAGTTTTAATATTAAAATAAAAAAAATGCGCAGAGGATTATTATTATAAAAAACGCGAAGCTTTTTATCAAGATTAAGGGTCATTTTCGTGACAGTATTTCAATATTAAGAACATCATATTGTCGTCTTGTTGCCAATGAAACTTTTTTATATCTCAATTACAAAGTGATGGAAAGAGAGTTATGACTTTATTATTAAGAGTCCTGTTACTTTGCGTAAAACGACTTCTTACAATTACGAGACGTGCGATTTATTTTTATCTTCCGAAAAACAAAATTAATAACACATCGTTATTATTATTTTTATTATTATTTTGTAAATTGAATTGTGTATCGAAGATTATTCATTTTGAATATGGAGAAAGTCATACGATTTGTTTCATTCATTTTCATAACATTTCTATATAATATACGAGAGAATTTTAAAATTGTTTTGATTTTTTTTAAAGATATATCTGGGTTTTGTTATAAACCCAAATACAAACTTATACAACTTTCACAGTAAGCTAAAAGCTTGTATCGTGAAAGTGGAGTTTGCTGGCACCTGGAATCGAACCACGGACCCCCTGTTCACTCTACCTACAGGCTACCGAAGAACTCATTAATAATGTAATTTAAAACAATGAATTGAAAAATTTTAGACACAGGAGTTATGTTGCCGGTAAAGGAATAATTCATTAGATATTTTTAGCACACGTTGAAAATCACGCGGAGTGCCTAATTCGAGATTTTTTTGAAACAAATAAGTAAATTTCAAGACCTTACTCATATTTTAGCGGCAAGTTTATTGCTGCTCCATAGGTATAGTTCCTAGCAAAGCATAGAACTCCCCTTTAACACCATTCTTGAATGACTTGCATAAGACACGTATTCGTAAAACATTGCGAATAATGCAATTCAGCGATGATATTTGCCATCAATATGCCTTAATGCTTATTTGTGTGGGAAGACGGCAGATGTCCTGGCTAAGAAACATTAGAGAGTGGACCGGAATCCAGAAGGTGTAAGAGCTGTTCCGGATAACTAGAGAAGCCTACCCTATTTTAAGAAGAAGAATGCTTATTTACTAGGTACAACATACAGTCAATTTATTGGCTACACCCCTTGTGGGATATACTGTGATGGTATAGATAAATGAGCAGAAGATCCGATACACATCAAAACAAGCTTTCAAGTTAGGTATGTATTCGTAATAACATTGCAACATATCTACATACACTTCACTTTATCGCAATATTTTTAATTAGCTTTTAAATCTCCGATTCGCAAGTTGATATACGATGTCCAAATAAATAATCTGTACGTGTCACAAACGTAAAAATATCTGTTCTTTACGATTTTTCGCATGAATGACCATCGTTGGTCGATGAAAAAAAAGTCTTCCAAAAGGTACGTAATTAATTATTATCTGTTGTACGAGAAGCAAATACCACCTATCAAGGAAAAGATATTGAATATTTTAATATATGCAAAAAATAATTTGCGAAAATTAATTTAATATAAGACCACGTCCAATATTCGTGAAATATTGCGTAGTCATTGGAAGAGTTGCCGAGCGAAACGATGAGTAAATATGAAGAATTACTCAATTTCCATTTTGCGTGTAGGCATTTATTTAACAAAATAATTTGCTTGCATTTACCTACAGCTTATTGCTATTTTTTTTATCACAAATTTACAAGTAAAACGTTAACTATACAAGGACTTTTGCTCAAAACAGTTGCATAAACCAACAACTCAAAATTAACAAGAAAAACTTAACTTTATTGTGTACTTCAAAACTTAAGCACGCAATGTTGTCTCGAGTTGTTGCTTTTTAGAAAACTGGGCGATAGATATTTTACCAATAGTTAAAATACAGAAAGATAATCCTGAGGATAAGAATCTCCTACAAGTGAGGAAGTCAAACTGCTATCGACTTGTAATAAACATAGTCATTAAGTTCTTTCATTGACAATAAAAATTAAGAGAATGCCTTATTTCATCGATTATTTGAAGATGATACAAATCTTATTCTTAATGTGTTATGAATACCTGCATTTTGCATGACGCTCAAAAACTCCTAGAAAAGAGTAGGAGATCTATTCTATTCTTCTCAAGATCATCCACTCGTCTAGGAGATCTATTGTTTGTCAGAGAAGAAATTAAAAACGAAATAAATAAAACAAATAAAAGATGAATTATTTCATTTATTTCTATGAGATTGAGACCACCAGTGAAAGACGACTCATACGTTGCTCAGCACAGGGTGAACCAAAAGGCAGACTAATTGAGCCATCTCGGTCTCGCAAGATAGAGCATTCAGTGTTGCGGGTCTCAGATCCTGGCAAAAGCTGCCTCTGGGTCTGCGAGAGGAGGCAAACGGAGATAGCTTTAGAAGAAGGCTGAAGATGCACTTTTTTGAAAGATTCGGGTGATGGGCCCTTGATGTCATGTTTTGAGTAAATAGCGCTTTACAAATTGTCCATATATATAAATGAATAATTTGATATTATTACAATACAGGAAAAGTACATACATACACGTTAGTGATGTAACGAATATTCGTATTCGCATTCGCATTCGCGAATATTCGCATATTTCAAAGTATTCGAAAAAAAATATGCGAATGTTTTGCGAATATTATTTCGTTAATAAAGTATCGGATATTCGGTAAAAGTACCGGATACTTACCCGGTACATTGTACAAAAAGGTACTGCAAGAAAATATTCTTTAAGAAAACCGAGGAGTTTTGAAGTATTTTAAATTCCTATACCATTTTGAAAATTCGGCGACGGGGGGGTAGAAATTTTAATGATTGAGCAATATTGTAGAAATCTAAGCATGTCAAACTCTTCGCATTCGCATTCGCGAATGTCGGCAACAAATATTCGCATTCGCATTCGCATTCGCGAATATCCAAAATCACACATTACATCACTAATACATACACGTATGATTTATTTTTGACTTATTTATTTCAATTGCTTTTTCTCTAAGAGACTTTTTTACGTCAAATCGTAACAGGGTGAATGTTTGTTCAAATTATAATAATATAAACGACGCACTAAAGAAACATCATTAAATGGAAAGTGGCATTGGTATTCACCAAGACTATCAGACTTTTCTTATTGCTTATTTACTTTTACACCATTTAACGGTTCACTTTACAAAACTAACAATGTCATTGATTATTATTACTATTGTTGTTGTTATTATTATTTTTATAAACGATGTGTTTTATTATAAAATAAATAATAAACAATAACCAAAAAACACTAGCCAATCACGCGACCACTCAATTATGTTTTTGTTTTTATTCGAAGTCTTGATACCAATTATTATTGCAATATCTCGCAAACTCTAAACAAATATTTGAAGTAGATCGTATATGTGTAATTATAATTATGCTTCTACTAAAGAAACAACTGGGAATCTAATACACACACCCTCTATACGAACTCTCATCTTTTGAGCATATCAAGGGTTTTATATTCCAGTTTTATGTCTACTACGAGGCACTTAATCACGACATATTATCCCGCAAGCACCTAGCTGTCCACACTGTGCCAACGAAAAATGAGTCATTCAGGATGGGTGGCATATCGTATCACTGTAAAATCACTGACTTTTATAGTATACTTGAAAACTTACACAAAAGCGTGGAGACCTATTTTTCCCGAATGGTCCACAAAAATAATTGTGTTTTAGCTTTACTGCGTATGTAAATAGATACCTACAGATAAAACTATTACTTGTTTAATCAGTACATTAAGTTCTCAAAATTTAAGTATCTAGTGGGTAATAAAAATGCTACATTTCCTTACTACTACTACTACTACTACTAATATTACTACTACTCCTACACCATCACGGCATATCCCACAAGTGGGGTAGCCAGAAGACCATCTGCATAAAATAAACATGGAAGCTGTCCTCTCCGTACCAATATAAAATCAAGACAGGATAGGTGGCAAACCTCATCTCTAAATTTAAGATGTAAAATGTCTTAATTTTTTCGAACACCTGCCTTTTACAGGACACTAGAAAACTCACGGAGAAGAGTGGAAGACCAATTCTTTACCGGGTGCTCCACGAAATATCTTTATTTCTTACACTACGAGTATCAAATTTGTGTTTATTTTTTAAATTCAATGAATGTATTCCATTAGCAAACCCGGGTCCAAAGCTAGTATTAGCAATATAAAACCTTATTATTGAAGAATTTGCGTCTTGAACTTCTTTCTTCACTTTCCTTCATTCAAGTACTATGTCCATTTTTCACTTTTTATAGTTCAAATAATGCGCACAAACATTCATTGATTAGTTCAGTGTTTATAAATCCAATAACTTCATACATAAAAATACAGTAAAGGCAATTATAATTATAAGAAATGAAACAGACATCCGGTAATCAAATGCCGAAAAACTAGAACAAAATGTTAAAAAAATTAATTTCAAATGTAAGTTTTCCGATTCCGATTGACGAAGATTCAATAAAAAAATAATAAGTATTTCCTTTTTGAACTTAATTGTGACAATCTCGCCACCGTATATTATCGTCCAAGTATCGCTTTGCGGCCTTTGAGATGTGGTGCTACAGACACATGCTGAAGATCCATTGGTCGAAACACGTCGAAAACAAAGAGGTGTTAACCAGCATAGGCGAAAAAGGCAACTACTTAAAATAATCGGCCAACAACGAACTAACTGGATTGGCCACAACATCAGGCACCCAGGGCTGCTTATGATAATGATCGCGGAGTGTAGGACCGAAAGCATAAATGGTAGAGGCCGACCAAGAGACGCTTATATGGACCAACAAAGAAGGACATGAACTGTGGCACACACGTCGAACTAAAGAAACAAGCTGAAAATATGAAGAAATGGAGAAGAAAATCCAAACACGTCGAAGATCAATCCAATGCATTGTAACTCATTATAAATGTATACTATTTTAAATTTTGTAGTGTTTTCTATTTAGGTTGTGCGTTGGTCCTGGCTGGGACATGTTTTGAGAATGCCTAATGATAGTTGGCCAAAAAGAGCACTGTTCTTCCGTCCGCAGGGGTTCCGTCGGCCCGGGCGTCCCTCTTTCACAATACACCGTTCCTATGACAACGATATCAGAGCGCAAGGAATGTCGTGGAAAGAGGTGACGCAATTGGCACAGAGACGCTCTGAATGGAGGAGGCTGGTTTCTGCCCTGAGCGTTGAGGGCGATGATGATGATGATGAGTGTTTTAAATTTTTGATTGTTTTGTGAACGCTGATATCATAATATAATGATGATGTGCAAAAAGAATAAATAAGCAGAAGAAGAAAAAAAATCTGGCTATTTGGTTTAGTTTGTTTTCGAATATCCGATATCCGGCCAAACTACGACAACAGTTTCACAACTTATAATTACTTCCGGCATCACCCAAAATTCACTAGAGCGAAGATAATTTGACAATAATAATAGTTGGCGAATAATTAGTTATGACTTTATATAAAACTTAATGAGATTCTCTATTGGCGTCTGAAAGTAAAATTAATGAAAAAGTGGCAGATTTTTCTTAACCAAACATGATAGATACCTATCTATAAATATATTTTAAGAATAATAATCAACAGACTCTTCTTCTGAAAAACCAACAGACTGTGCAAACTCCCTTGTGTATGAAACAGAAAAGACATTCAGATGCTTTTGAATCGGCTAAGGTTGGTTTAGGTACACTTTACGCACGGTCCGTTCAGCAATCCCACCAATTCTTGTTTTAAACATTGGTTTGACATCTGTCATAGAAATGGTTACTGTTAGTCGACATGTATAAATGACATTTGTAATCCATACATTCATATCATGGAAGACCTGCGAAAAATATATATATGTATAAACATAAGGACCAAAATCGGTCAAAAAACTCAAATCATGATTGAACTACAAGGGGTCATTAGATCGATTCCAGATGCCGGCAAAATCCCCTTTAACGACACAAGCTTTTTGCTTACTGTTAAAGGTGTATAAGGCTTTTTTTGGGTTTAAAACAAAAACCCAGATGTCTTTAAAAAAAAACTCATAATTCATCATTTTCATAAAATCATCGTTTCATCGAAAATCTGTTAAAAATACAAATATTAAAATTTTGATCAAAATCGGTCAAGAAACCCAAAACATCATCATCAAGATAAACATCAAACGAATTCTCAAACATGTTCATAAAATTATTACATCATGGATGACCTGTAAAAATATAAATATTTACATTTTGGTAAAAATCAGTCGAGAAACCCATTTAATCGTTAGTTCATGATTCAACTGTCAAACTTTCATAAAACAAACAAACATAAATCCTTCACATTGAGGTGAACCTGTCAAAAATTGTCATATTCGCGTTTTGATCAAAAAACATGGAAAAATCCATGCAATCAACATTTCATGATTGAACTGTCAATTTTTTTTATAAAATAATCCCAATTTGGTAGACCTGTCAAAAATAGTCATATTCGCATTTTGATCAAAATCTTTTAAAATATCCATACAATCGTCATTTTATGATAAACTGGGTTTTTCGATGTTTTATGATCAAAACGCGAATATTATTTTTTTGACAGGTTTACCAAATTGGGATGATTTCATGAAAAAATTTGACAGTTCAAATCACGAAATAAAGATTGGTTGGGTTTTTTGATAGATTTCGATCGAAACGCGAATTTAAGTATTTTTGACAGGTCTTCCAAATTGGGATTATTTCATGAAAATTTTTGACAGGTCAATCACGAAATGTTGATTTTATTGGGTTTTCGATGTTTTTTGATTAAAACGCGATTATTCGTTGACAGATCTACCAAAATGAGATAAATTCCTGAAAATTTTTGACAGCTAAATCATGGCAGGCATGGTGATTCTAATAGGAGATTGAAACGCGAATTTGAGTATACTTGACAGGTCTACCAAGTTGGGATGAATTAATGAAAAATTTTGACAGGTCAATCACGAAATAAAGATTGTATTGGTTTCTTGATAGATTTTGATCGGAAAACGAATATGAATATTTTTGACAGTTCTACCTATTTAGGAGGATTTCATGAAAATTTTTGACAGTTCAATCATGAAACATATCTGGTCGATTGCATGATTGCATTGTAATCGAAACAATAATTTAAATATTTTTGACAGGTCAACCATGATGATGTGATTTCATGCTAATTTTTGACAGTTCTATCATAAAATGACATTGTATGGGTATTTTAAAAGATTTTGATCAAAATGCAAATTGAATATTTTTGACAGGTCTACCAGAATGAGATGAATTCATGCAAATTTTTGAAAGCTCAATCATGGCTGGTCGATTGCATGGGTTTTTTGATAGATTTTGATCAAATTTATTTATTTATTTTTTTATTCATTCTTTACTGTACATTGATTAATTAAAAACAATTATATAAAAGGAATATATTCAAATTAAATACAATATTGATACAGAGGGCGAGTTTATCGCAAAGTCGCGATCTCTTCCAACTAACCCAAAAGTATTTTTGACAGGTCTTCGAAATTGGGATTATCTCATGATAATTTTAGACTGTTCAATCACGAAATGTTCATTTTGTTGGGTTTTCGATGTTTTTCGATCAAAACGCGATTATGAATATTCATTGACAGATCTACCAAAATGAGATGAATTCCTGAAAATTTTTGACAGCTTAAATCATGGCTGGTCAATTGCATAGTGATTTTAATATGTGATCGAAACGCGAATTTGAGTATATTTGACCTAGTTGACCTATGTAGACCTAGACCTAGAGTCTACCAAGTTGGGATGATTTAATGAAAAATTTTGACAGGTCAATCACAAAACAGTGATTGCATGGGTTTTTCGATGTTTTTTAATCAAAACGCGAATATTATTTTTCTGACAGGTCTTCCAAATTGGGATGATTTCATGAAAATTTTCGACAGTTCAATCACGAAATAAAGATTGTATGGGTTTTTTGATAGATTTTGATCGAGAAACGAATATGAATATTTTTGACAGGTCGACCTAAATAGGAGGATTTCATGAAATTTTTTGACAGTTCAATCATGGTTCATTCAAGCTGGTCGATTGCATGATTGCATTGCAATCGAAACAAAATATAAATATTATTGACAGCTCAACCATGATGATGTGATTTCATGATAATGTTTGACAGTTCTATCATAAAACGATATTTGTATGGGTATTTTAAAAGATATTGATCAAAATGCGAAATTGAGTATTCTTGACAGGTCTACCAAAATGAGATGAATTTATACAAATTTTTGAAAGCTCAATCATGGCTGGTCGATTGCATGGGTTTTTTATAGATTTTGATCAAATTTGATTAAGAGTAGTTTTGACAGGTTTTCGAAGTTGGGATAATCTCTGGATAATTTAAGACGAAATTTATGGCGAAATGTTGATTTCATTGCTTTTACGATGTTTTTTGATCAAAACGCGATAATGAATATTCATTGACAGATGATGACAGACAGAAAATGAGATAAATTCCTGAAAATTTTTGACAGCTTTAATCATGGCTGGTCAATTGCGTGATGTTTTTGATAGGTTTTGATCGAAACGCTAATTTGAGTATTTTTGATTGGGATTGGGATTTGGGTTGTTTGGGGTTGGGATTGGGATTATTTCCTAAAATAATTTGACAGAATTTTATAATGGAATGTGATTTGCATGGGTTTTTCGATGTTTTTTGATCAAAACGCGAATATTATTTTTTTGACAGGTCTACCTAAATAGGATGATTTCATGAAAAATTTCGACAGTTCAATCATGATTCATGGCTGGTCGATTGCATGATTGCATTGCAATCGAAACTATAATATAAATATTTTTGAGATTTAACCATGATGATGTGATTTCATGCTTATTTTTGACTGTTCTATCATCTGACAGGTCTTCGAAATTGGGATTATCTCATGATATGTTCTCAGACTGTTCAATCACGAAATAAAGATTGTATGGGTTTTTTGATAGATTTTGATCGGAAAACGAATATGAAAATTTTTGACAGATCTACCTAAATAGGAATCCTCCAATTTAGGTAGGTATTATTGATATTATTGATATGAGGTATTCATGAAAATTTTTGACAGATCAATCATGAAACATGGCTGGTCGATTGTATGATTGCATTGCAATCGAAACACTAATAGAAATATTTTTGAGGTTCAACCATGATGATGTGATTTCATGTTCATTTTTGACAGTTCTATCATAAAATGACATTGTATGGGTATTTTATAAGATTTTGGTCAAAATGCAAAATTGAATATTTTTGACAGCTCTACCAAAATGAGATGAATTCATGCAAATTTTGAAAGCTCATTCATGGCTGGTCGATTGCATGGGTTTTTTGATATATTTTGATCGGAAAACGAATATGAATATTTTTACAGTTCTACCTATTTAGGAGGATATCATGAAAATTTTAGACTGTTCAATCACAAAATGTTGTTTTTATGGATTTTTGATAGATTTTGATCAAACCGCGAATATGAATGTTTTTGACAGGTCCATCATGGTTTCATGGATTTTTCGATGTTTTTTGATCAAAACGCAAATATTATTTTTTTGCAGGTCTACCAAATTGAGATGATTTCATGAAAAAATTGGACAGTTCAATCACGAAATAAAGATTGTTTGGGTTTTTTTATTGTTTTTGATCGGAAAACGAATATGAATAACAATGAATGAACAGAATGAACAAAAATGACAGGTTTACGAAAAAGGGAAGACTTAGTGAAATTTATTGCCAGTTCAATCATGAAGTGATAAATGTACAGGTTTTTCGATAGTATTTAAGCAAAACGAGAATATTTATGACAGGTCTACCAAAACGGGATTATTTCTTGAAAATTAAAGGCTGTTCAACCACAAAATGTTGATTTTATGGATTTTTGATAGACTTTGATCAAAACGCGAATATTAATGTTTTTGACAGGTTTATCATGGTTTGATGATTTTATGAATATCTTTGACAGTTCAAGCATCAAATGGCGATTGTATAGGTTTACTTGACAGGTCTACCAAAATTTGAGGATTTCACGAAATTCTTTGACTATTCAATCATGAAAATCATTTCATGATTAAACGGGTTTTTTGATAGATTTTGATCAAAACGCGAATTTGAGTATTTTTAACAGGTCTACCATGATCTGATTTCATGAAAAATTTTGACAGCTCAATCATGAAATGATGATTTTAAAGGTTTTTTCATAGATTGTAAGCAAAACGAGAATTTGAATATTTATGACAGGTCTACCATAATGGGATGTTTTCGTGAAATATTTTGACAATTCAATCATAAAATGATGATTGTACGGGTTTTTTAATAGATTTTGATCATAACACGAATTTAATTAAAAATAATTTAATCAAAAATGACAGGTCTTCCAAACTGGGATTATTTCATGAAAATTTTTGACAGGTCAATCACGAAATAAAGATTATATGGGTTTTTTGATTGATTTTGATCGGAAAACGAGTTTGTAAATTTTTGACGGGTACGAAATATAACAATCAAGAAATAAATCATCAGATTGCATGGTTTTTTCGATGTTTTTTGATCAAAACGCGAATATTATTTTTCTGACAGGTCTTCCAAATTGGGATGATTACATGAAAATTTTCGACAGTTCAATCACGAAATAAAGATTGTATAAGTTTTTTGATAGATCTTGATCGGAAAACGAATATGAATATTTTTGACAGTTCTACCTATTTAGGAGGATTTCATGAAAATTTTTGACAGTTCAATCATGAAACATATCTGGTCGATTGCATGATTGCATTGTAATCGAAACAATAATTTAAATATTATTGACAGGTCAACCATGATGATGTGATTTCATGCTAATTTTTGACAGTTCTAGTATTTTAAAAGTTTTTGATCAAAATGAAAATTAAATATTTTTGACAGGTCTTCGAAATTGGGATTATCTCATAATATTCATTGACAGATCTACCAAAATGAGATGAATTCCTGAAAATTTTTGACAGCTTAAATCATGGCTCGTCGATTGCGTGATGTTTTTGATAGGTTTAGATCGAAACGCTGATTTGATTATTTTTGACAGATCTACCAAATTGGGATTATTTCATTAAATAATTTGACAGAATTTAATCATGGAATGTTAATTGCATGGGTTTTTCGATGTTTCATGACCAAAACGTCCATATGATTTTTATTGTCAGGTCTATCAAATTGGGATGATTTCATAAAAATTTTCTACAATGGATTTTTTGATAGATTTTGATCGGAAAACGAATATCAATATTTTTGACAGGTCTACCTAAATAGGAGGACATCATGAAAAATTTTGTCAGTTCAATCATGGCTGGTCGATTGCAGGATTGCATTGCAATCGAAACAATAATATAAATATTTTTGACAGGTCAACCATGATGATGTGATTTCATGCTCATTTTTGACAGTTCTATCATAAAATGATATTTTTATGGGTAATTTAAAAGATTTTGATCAAAATGCGAAATTGAATACTTTTGCCAGGTCTACCAAAATGAGAAAAATTCATGCAAATTTTTGAAAGCTCAATCATGGCTGGTCGATTGCATGAGTTTTTGGATAGATTTTGATCAAATCGCGATTTAGAGTATTTTCGACAGGTTTTCGATATCTCAAGATAATTTTAGACTGTTCAATCACAAAATGTTGATTTTACGGATTTTTGATAGAATTTGATCAAACCGCGAATATGAATGTTTTTGACAGGTCCATCATGGTTTCATGGGTTTATCGATGTTTTTTGATCAAAACGCGAATATTATTTTTTTGACTGGTCTACCTGACTGGGATGATTTCATGAAAAAAATTGACAGTTCAATCACGAAATAAAGATTGTTTGGCTTTTTTGAGAGATCTTGATCGGAAAACGAATATGAATATTTTTGACAGGTCTACCTAAATAGGAGGACATCATGAAAAATTTTGACAGTTCAATCATGGCTGGTCGATTGCAGGATTGCATTGCAATCGAAACAATAATATAAATATTTTTGACAGGTCAACCATGATGATGTGATTTCATGCTAATTTTTGACTGTTCTATCATAAAATGACATTGTATGGGTATTTTAAAAGATTTTGATCAAAATGCGAAATTGAATACTTTTGACAGGTCTACCAAAATGGCAGACCACAAAAGAGATGGACTGACGACATTACTCCAATCGCGGGAAGGAAATGGATACAGAGGGCACAGGACCGCAACGATTGGAAGAGTTTGGAAGAGGCCTTTATCCAGCAGTGGAGAGATGGCTGACTAAGAAGAAGAAGAAGACCAAAATGAGATGAATTCATGCAAATTTTTGAAAGCTCAATCATGGCTGGGCAATTGCATGGGTTTTTTGATAGATTTTGATCAAATTGCGATTCGAGTATTTTTGACAGGTCTTCGAAATTGGGATTATCTCATGAAAATTTTAGGCTGACAATCACAAAATGTTGATTTTATGGATTTTTGATAGATTTTGATCAAAACGTGAATATGAATGTTTTTGACACGTTTATCATGGTTTGATGATTTTATGAATATCTTTGACAGTTCAAGCATCAAATGGCGATTGTATAGGTTTACTTGACGGGTCTACCAAAATGGGAGGATTTCATGAAATTTTTTGACTATTCAATCATGAAATGATGAATGTACGGATTTTTTGATAGATTTTGATCGAAACGCGAATTTGAGTATTTTTAACAGGTCTACCATGATGATAGATTCATGAAAAATTTTGACAGCTCAATCATGAAATGATGATTTTAAAGTTTTTTTTTATAGATTGTAAGCAAAACGAGAATTTGAATATTTATGACAGGTCTACCAAAATGGGATGATTTCGTGAAATATTTTGACAATTCAATCACGATTGAATGGGTTTTTTGATTGATTTTGATCGGAAAACGAATTTGAAAATTTTTGACAAGTCAATCACAAAATATTGATTGCATGGGTTTTTCGATGTTTTTTGATCAAAACGCGAATATTATTTTTGACAGGTCTACCAAATTGGGATGATTTCATGAAAAATATTGACAGTTCAATCACGAAATAAAGATTGTATGGGTATTTTGAGAGATCTTGTTCGGAAAACGAATATGAATATTTTTGACAGGTCTACCTTTAGGTGGATTTCATGAAATTTTTTGACAGTTCTATCATGAATCATGGCTGGTCGATTGCATGATCGTATTGCAATCGAAACTAAATATGATGATGTGATTTCATGCTAATTTTTGACTGTTCTATCATAAAATGACATTGTATGGGTATTTTGAAAGATTTTGATCAAAATGCGAAATTGTATATTTTTGACAGGTCTACCAAAATGAGATGAATTCATGCAAATTTTTGAAAGCTCATTCATGGCTGGTCGATTACATAGGTTTTTTGATAGATTTTAATCAAATTGCGATTCGAGTATTTTTGACAGGTCTTCGAAATTGGGATAATCTCATGAAAATTTTAGGCTGTTCAATCACAAAATGATGATTATATGGATTTTTGATAGATTTTGATCAAAACGCAAATATGATTTTTTTTGACAGGTTTATCATGGTTTGATGATTTTATGAATATCTTTGACAGTTCAAGCATCAAATGGCGATTGTATAGGTATACTTGACGGGTCTACCAAAATGGGAGGATTTCATGAAATTTTTTGACTATTCAGTCATGAATGTACGGGTTTTTTGATAGATTTTGATCAAAACGCGAATTTGAGTAGTTTTAACAGGTCATGATGATCTGATTTCATGAAAATTTTTGACAGCCCAATCATGAAATGATGATTTTAAAGGTTTTTTTAATAGATTGTAAGCAAAACGAGAATTTGCATATTTATGACAGGTCTACCAAAGTGGGATGATTTCGTGAAATATTTTGACAATTCAATCATGAAATGATGATTGTACGAGTTTTTTTATAGATTTTAATCAAATCGCGATTTAGATATTTTTTGATCAAAACGCGAATTTGAGTATTTTTAACAGGTCTACCATGATGATAGATTCATGAAAAATTTTGACAGCTCAATCATGAATTGATGATTTTAAAGGTTTTTTTATAGATTGTAAGCAAAACGAGAATTTGAATATTTATGACAGGTCTACCAAATTGGGATGATTTCATGAAATTTTTCGACAGTTCAATCACGAAATAAAGATTGTATGGGTTTTTTGATTGAATTTGATCGGAAAACGAATTTGAAAATTTTTGACAGGTCAATCACGATTGCATGGGTTTTTCGATGTTTTTTGATCAAAACACGAATATTATTTTTCTGACAGTTCTACCTATATAGGAGGATTTCATGAAAATTTTTCACAGTTTAATCATGGTTGGTCCTGTGTGTGTGAGTGTGTGTGAATGAAATCCTGCAATCGAAACAATAATATAAATATTTTTGACAGGTCAACCATGTTGATGTGATTTCATGGTAATTTTTGACTGTTCTATCATAAAATGACATTGTATGGGTCTTTTGATTGATATTGATCGGAAAACGAATTTGAAATTTTTTGACAGGTCAATCACAAAATATTTATTGCATGTGTTTTTCGATGTTTTTTTTATCAAAACGCGAATATAATTTTTTGGCAGGTCTACCAAATTGGGATGTTTCATGAAAAAAATTGACAGATCAATCACGAAATATAGATAGTATGGGTATTTTGAGAGATCTTGATCGGAAAACGAATATGAATATTTTTGACAGGTCTACCTTTAGGTGGATTTCATGAAATTTTTTGACAGTTCTATCATGAATCATGGCTGGTCGATTGCATGATCGCATTGCATTCGAAACAATAATATAAATATTTTGACAGGTCAACCATGATGATGTGATTTCATGCTAATTTTTGACTGTTCTATCATAAAAGTACATTGTATGGGTATTTTAAAAGATTTTGATCAAAATGCGAAATTGAGTATTTTTGACATTCTACCAAAATGAGATGAATTCATGCAATTTTTTGAAAGCTCAATCATGGCTGGGCGATTGCATGGGTATTTTGAGAGATCTTGATCGGAAAACGAATATGAATATTTTTGACAGGTCTACCTTTAGGTGGATTTCATGAAATTTTTTGACAGTTCTATCATGAATCATGGCTGGTCGATTGCATGATCGCATTGCATTCGAAACAATAATATAAATATTTTGACAGGTCAACCATGATGATGTGATTTCATGCTAATTTTTGACTGTTCTATCATAAAAGTACATTGTATGGGTATTTTAAAAGATTTTGATCAAAATGCGAAATTGAGTATTTTTGACATTCTACCAAAATGAGATGAATTCATGCAATTTTTTGAAAGCTCAATCATGGCTGGGCGATTGCATGGGTTTTTTGATAGATTTTGATCAAATTGCGATTCGAGTATTTTTGACAGGTCTTCGAAATTGGGATTATCTCATCAAAATTTTAGGCTGTTCAATCACAATATGTTAATTTTATGGATTTTTGATAGATTTTGATCAAAACACGAATATGAATGTTTTTGACACGTTTATGATAAACGTGTTGGTTTGCAAACCATGAGGTTTGATGATTTTATGAATATCTTTGACAGTTCAAGCATCAAATGGCGATTGTATAGGTATACTTGACGGGTCTACCAAAATGGGAGGATTTCATGAAATTTTTTGACTATTCAATCATGAAATGATGATTGTATGGGTTTTTTGATAAATTTTGATCGAAACGTGAATTTGAGTATTTTTAACAGGTCTACCATGATGATCTGATTCATGAAAATTTTTGACGGCTCAATCATGAAATGATGATTTTAATCAAATCGCGATTAAGATGTTGTTTGATCAAAACGCCAATATGATTTTTTTGACAGGTCTTCCAAATTGGGATGATTTCATGAAAATTTTCGACAGTTCAATCACGACTTAAAGATTGTATGGGTTTTTTGATTGATTTTGATCGGAAAACGAATTTGAAAATTTTTGAGAGGTCAATCACAAAATATTGATTGTTGAAGGGTGTTTGTGTTCACACTGTGAAAATTCATATTCGATATTTATGAAACAATCAAAACACTGTTATAATTTTCACCACATTTATTCAAACTCTAACGTTTTCGCCCACTTCATAAATATCAAACATTGATTGCATGGGTTTTTCGATGTTTTTTTATCAAAACGCGAGTATTATTTTTTAACAGGTCTACCAAATTGGGTGATTTCATGAAAAAAATTGACAGTTCAATCACGAAATAAAGATTGTATGGGTTTTTTGAGAGATCTTGTTCGGAAAACGAATATGAATATTTTTGACAGGTCTACCTAAATAGGAGGATTTCGTGAAAATTTTTGACAGTTCAATCATGAATTTTCAATTTCAATTTCAATTTCAATCATGCTGGTCGATTGCATGATCGTATTGCAATCGAAACAATAATAAAAATATTTTTGACAGGTCAACCATTAAGATGTGATTTCATGCTAATTTTTGACTGTTCTATCATAAAATGACACTTTATGGGTATTTTGAAAGATTTTGATCAAAATGCGAAATTATATATTTTTGACAGGTCTACTAAAATGAGCTTTCAAAACTTGCAAAGTTTTGAAAGCTCAATCATGGCTGGTCGATTGCATGGTTGAAAAACACCAAAAGGTAGGTTTTGATCGAAACGCGAATTTGAGTATTTTTGACAGGTCTACCAAATTGGGATTATTTCATCAAAAAATTTGACAGAATTGCATGGGTTTTTCGATGTTATTTGATCGAAACGCGAATATTATTTTTTTAGACAGGTTTACAAAATTGGGATGATTTCATGAAATTTTTCGACAGTTCAATCACGAAATAAAGATTGTATGGGTTTTTTGATTGAATTTGATCGGAAAACGAATTTGAAATTTTTTGACAGGTCTACCATGATGATGTGATTTCATGAAATTTTTTGACAGTTCTATCACAAAAGATTTTGATAAAATTTTTGATTGATATTTTTGTGAGGTCTACCGAAATGAGATGAATTTATGAAACTTTTTGACAGCTCTATCATGGCTGGTCGATTGAATGAGTTTTTTTTTATAGAAATGACGCTAGAGAACGATACTGGTCTTTAATTTTCAGAGTGGTTTATAAATGTCATACGAAGTTTTTTGCATTTCACTGAATTTATATGCCTGTTAGTGAAGATGATAATTACTTAAAGGCACCTCATCTCACAACGAACACACTATGAAAATTATTTTATGCAGGATACAGGACAGGCATTCATCCCAAGGAAAGGAACCCATCAACGACGTTCCAAACAGTAATTTGACAT
This sequence comes from Athripsodes cinereus, assembly GCA_947579605.1. NCBI lineage: Eukaryota > Metazoa > Arthropoda > Insecta > Trichoptera > Leptoceridae > Athripsodes > Athripsodes cinereus. The sequence continues at coordinate 7,476,368 of OX388306.1, read as the reverse complement.
CTGTCATAAAGAATGTTTCTAAAAACAAATTTTACAGAAGCATTTAATTATAAAAAAATAATAATCTGTCTTATCTGGGGCTGTAGACAAACCGTACTTGGCGATCGACTACTGACGAACTTTTCGACAATCTACCTACATGTACCGTATAATGATGCGTTATTGTTGCGATTATTGTCAAAAATTCGTGTGTAGTCGATCGCCAAGTGCATGTTTGTCTAGGATTTCTGGAAACCAAGACAAATTGCATTTGCCGATCGACTACAAACGAACTTTCGACAATATATGGTATTACCATAACATTATAATAATAATAATAATAATAATAAACTTTATTGTACAAAATATATGGATACAAATGATAAAGATACATGATACATGGACGCGATATCTTCCAACTAACCCAAATTATGGTGACAATAACGTTCTTCGTAGACGATTGCCAAATGCAATAATTTGTCTAGGTTCCCAGATACTAACCAACAAACACATCGTACTAGAGGACATATATTGAATAACTCTTCTTTGCATACTTAAAATAAAAAATATGTTTGGGGTTATCAGGATATCAGAATGATTAAATGATCCTCGCTGATTACAATCATCAAAAACATCCTGACGACCTGTTAATAATTATTCGATGAAATCGAGTTCATCGAATTAAACTTAATTAAAAAATAATAACATTATGTACTGTGTATGTGTAACATTAACGAGAGTTTTATTGATCATGTTTGTGAAAAAATCCCGGGTCAAATGTCACGTTCAGACGGGACACTCGCTCTTTTGAGTTGCGATCACCGATGAAAGTTTCATGATTAACTACGTACTTGTGTAAGTATGGAGGAGACAAGTCGGTTGTGGTGAAGAATAAATTATGACCATCATTAATTTTTCAACTGTAAGAAACTGTTTTTTTTTTATACAGAGTATCTCAGCACATTTTTACGTATTCATCTTGTTTGTTACGTGTACCTTTATACATACATAGTATAAAACTTTCAGAAACCATTCAATAATTGGTTTTAATTAATTATAATCAAAGCTTATTATAGGATGCAATTACAAGATAGAGTGTTAGACATTACATTGGATCTATCCGGGTGACTCGCATTTCGAGTCACTCGGATTTCGCAAACAAAATATTTCCGTGACCTAGCCCCTAGGTTGAGAGAGAATAAGGAAAATTTCTCTCATCTTCATTATTTGGAATATTATGTTCTTTTTATCAATAATATCGTAAAAAGAAACTCATACCGCATCCACTTCCTTCCTATATCTTCCTTTATACTTTATCAGCAGTGGTGGTCCACGGACAAAGCAATCTTATGGTGCTCCTAAGATAATTTGACATAGGGATGCCTGAAAATTCCCAGTTTCTCAAATTTCTACCCTCGTGTTGCCACATTTTCAGTTCGGTGTAATAATTTTGAGAAAAATCACGTTAACCTCATTTTGTACAGGATTTTTTAAGAAAAGTATTTAATTTTTTATAATTTTATTATTTACGTACTGTGCGTAAGCTATAACATCAATCATTACAAAGTGACAAATATAATATACATATATAATATACTTAGTATACTATATAATAGTCCATCGGTCATGTGACAATTATAATGCCTTTTTTGTAGACATAGATATTTTTTCTCGAATCCATTTCTAGTTTTAAAAGGATGATTGCTGGATCTCTGACAGATTCTTGGTCTCGGGGGGCATAGGCAGGGGTCCTCCGCTCCATTGATGTCTTCCTTTCTGTTAAATGTTTTTGTCCCCAATCCTTCCCTTACTGTACATTTGATCATTATGATGTATGACTCGGCAGTGTATTCAACAAATTCTCATGCTATTTTTTTTATTTGCATGTTTTTGGTAAGATTTATTTTGAAATGTGTTAGCAAATTTATGTGCCGACTTTTTATTATCTATTTATAATTATATTTTTATTTCATTTCCTATGACATACTGTGATGTATATTATAACAAAATAATCTACGATAAATTTGCTACCTCAGTTTCATTCTGTATACCTACAGCACATGTGCGAAAACATAATTCATTTATTAATATCAAATATGTCAATCTTCCTCGACTTCTTCTTCGTTAAATTTCATAAATAATATCATAAATAAAATGAAGAAATATCTTTTAAGTAATCTGATGTCTCAATGCTACCGTTATCCGTATAACGCCGCCTATTTGTACAGAAACGAAAATACTTATTACTTACTCACAGTAATTCGAATTATTATTAAGAAGTGGAATAAGCCATCATCTATATAAGCTCGTATATGTCTTTTGAGTTTATATCGATAAGAATAATAATTTATAAGCAGTGTTCAAAAATTAACTTACTTTTTTCGATGACTGAACAGCTTTTTGATTAGTAGTCAAGCTTACAAATTTATTTATTTTGTTTTATGGAAATAAACAAACTTTTTTGAGTTTTAATGTATTTAATAATACATGGGTGTACCTAGTAACCTGGTTTCGATTAACAATGTCTTAGTCAAACTTACAAGCTTTTACAAAATAAGCGTCAACTCAATGAAAAAACTTTGTTCACAGTGCCTGCGGGAGTAAAATTATATAATGAAATTAATAACAAATGTTTTTCTACTAGTTTGATTTTTATTGAGAGACGTTTTTTGTATATCAAGGGCATTGTCCTTAAAAGACGACAGACGTCTATCTCAATATTATTTTTTTTGTTTTTTCTTGTTTTTTTTGTTTATTTTTTTGTTGATTTTTCAAAAGAATATAAAAAAACTTTTGTTTTTACTACTACTTCTACACCATCACGGCATGTGCCACAAGTGGTGTAGCCAGCAGACTAGCTAAATCTCATAAACATGGAATCCATCTTCTCCGTGTCAACAAAAAATTAAGACATTCAGGCAAACCTAATCGCTGAATTTGAGATGTAAAATGTCTTTAATTTTTCGAACACCTGCCTTCACAGGACACTCGAAAACTTACGGTCAAGAGTGAGGGACATATTCTTTGCCGGATACTCCACAGCTTAATTTGTTTTAAATTTCTATTGGGTAGGTATATATAAAATTCATTTCGGTGTATCTGAAACATGTTACATGCGTCGTTTACTTTCAAAATAGTTTCAAACTGTTGTTGTGTCTCGATCGCCTATGTCCCTTTCACGATCGCTAATGTTGAGTTGTGTAACTGATGAGTGGATGGATTGCAGAACAAACACTTTTTTATTATATTGTGGAATTTAATGTAAAACTTGTAACAAAATAGAACAGTATAGATGCTAATGTTTTTGTTTGACTGTGTATTGGAGAAGAAGAAAAGGATCAACAAGTGTGTGTGTATTATATACACGTAACCAAAGACAAACCCTGAATTGAATTTATTCGCCATAGATTATCACCTTATGTCTATAGCCAGTGACCAGTGCTTCATAATTCACCACACAGATGGCAGTATTCAACATTCTCCCCCTCTGTAAGCGATTGATGATATTAACATCAATTGGACTTACATTTTTACAATAAAGATAACAACTAATTAAACCTAAAATGAATTTACTTTCCCATTACAACCCATGATTAAATCCTTCCTCTACCAATGCTAAGATATTTGAAAATACATACAACAAAATACAATATACATAATAAATCTTCTTTCTTGAGGTTAAATGTCCATGTTTTTAATTAAATATTTTGTTTGGGTTTATAAGCTTCATGTTCAACTATTATAAATGATTAATATCTTGATGTAAGTCTTGTTTGGAGTTTAAAATCTTGATGTACTGTATTATTGTTTGTTTAATGCATATTATTATGTATTCAAGCTCACTTCACAAAAGAAAAAATTAAAACAATATAGCACATAGGTATTTCACTGTTCCGAAGGCTCTGGTAGCAATGCCACACGATGGATGGCTCTTTTTGTCAGTCCAGATTGGGTCCTCAAGGTGACAACTCGGGTGACGTTATCTGGACCTGGATGTGTCTGGACAACTCTGCCAAGTTTCCAAAGCATGGGAACAGTCTCGTCCTTTATTAGCACCAAATCCCCCTCCTTCAATTGTCTCTCATTTCCGTGTGTCCATTTTGTCCGTTGTTGGAGTCCCTGGAAATACTCCCTGCTCCATCTAGTCCAAAAACCCTTGAACATAGCAATAATCTTTTGGTAGTGGTTTAAACGATTATCTGGTAAGTGTGATACATCTGGTTCAGGTAACCTCGCCAACGAGTCTCCAATCAAAAAATGGGAAGGAGTGAGTGGGTTGAGATCAGTTGGATCAGAGGATAAACTGGTTATTGGTCTGGAATTAATGGAGGCTTCGATTTGACAAATCAAAGTAAGCATAGAATCATATTTCAATACCTGAGAATTCAAAGCCTTTTTCAAGGGAGTTTTTACTAGTTTTATACCCGCTTCCCAAAGAGAACCAAAATGGGGTGATCGAGCTGGAATGAATTTCCAGTCGATCCATCGTTGAGAACAAAAATTAACAATCTCCTCCTCAGAGGCTCTTAACTGTGTATAAATTCTGGCAAGATCGTTGCTTGCACCAATGAAATTTGTGCCATTATCTGAATAAATCTTGATTGGCATTCCCCGCCGAGCAACAAATCTTTTTAATGCATTCAAAAAAGCCTCTGTCGTCATGGAAGTGACAACTTCCAGATGCACTGCCTTAGAGACAAAACAAACAAATAAACAAATATAACATTTTACAACCTTAGCGTTCCTGGTAAAACCTGATTTTATATTGAAGAAACCTGAATAGTCTACTCCAACAATTGAAAATGGCCTTGTCGCAGTGACCCTGTCTGCAGGCAGATCCCCCATCCTTTGGTAATTCACTGGCGTCTTGTACCTAAAGCACAGGATACAATGCTTGAGAACCCCTCTTATTGTATTCTTTGCTGACAATGGCCAGTACTTGAGTCGTAGCTGCGCCAACAGTCCCTGCAAACCCAAATGTAAATTAGTATAATGATAATACTTTATAATTAATGTTGTAAAAGCGTGTCCCGCAGGCAACAAAATAGGATGTTTTTGTTGGGTAGGTACCTCACTGTTTTTCAGTCTTCCTCCAACACAAAGTATACCATTTATCAATACTGGATTTAATGATTTTACATTACTACGAGCAGACACCTGACCATCCTTTTTCAAATCCCTTATTTCTCTGTGAAAGAAAATACCTTGGACGATGTTGCACAATACATCATGTGCATGTTGAAGTTCAGATACCTGTAAAGGTCCAGTTCTACGCCCTGTTTTTGATGTTACATTATTCTTAAATCTTATTAAATATGCAGTAACTCTAAGCAATCTATTAAATGAAGAATATCTTGTGAAAATATCCCATGATTCAATATTTACCAGTGTGGTAGTATTTACCACTATATCTTGTTGTATATCAACCGTAGAAGAACATTCTGTAAGTTTCTCATCCTCTTGTATGAAAGATGGACCATTCCACCACAAAGTTGAAGATGAAAGTTGTTGTACAGATGTACCCCTGGAAATCAAGTCTGCTGGGTTGTGTTGTGACGATACATGTATCCATTGACAATCTTCTGTGCTACGCTGAATTTCTGCTACCCTGTTTGCTACAAAGGTATCCATTTTTGTTGCTGAGGCTCGTAGCCATGACAACACAATAGTTGAATCTGTGAAAAGCTTAGTGGATACACCTTGATAACCCATGTTCTCCTTTATGGACTTGACAAGTCCAGCTAATAGTAGCGCTCCTGATAATTCTAGCCTAGGCAAGGTAAGTTGTTTGAGAGGTGCCACTCTAGATTTTGCACAAAGTAAATTGATCTGTGTCCTACCTTGTTCATCCATGGACTTCAAATATACAGTACAACCATACGCTTCCTTTGACGCATCGGAAAACCCAAATATTTGTATGTCTGCACTCCCTGTTGACGTCACAATTACCCTCCTTGGAATCTTGATGATGTTGATGTCTTGTAGATCCCTTTTGTAAAAGTTCCATGCAATAATAATGTCTTCAGGTAGTTCATCGTCCCATCCTATCTGTAACTGCCAAATTTTTTGCATTAATAATTTTGCCCTAATTACAATGGGCCCGATGAGTCCTAACGGGTCGAACGTCTTAGAAATATCTGAAAGAATTGTCCTTTTAGTAGACGTTGATGTATTTGTTTCAATGTTAACCTTATAATGAAAAGTGTCTTCGTAACTGTTCCAATGCAACCCTAGAATTTTGCACTGAAAATCGTCCTCGAGATTCAAGGATTTACTGTCATTGTTCTGACCAGTGTCATGTAGGTCTTCCAGATTTGACCTCCATTTGGTAAGTTTCATACCTGCCTTGTCTAGAAGGTATGACAGTTCATTTTTTAAATTAATACAAGTCTGCTTATCATGATCTCCTGTTAAGAGATCATCCACATAAAAATCCCTTTCTATCACCTGAGAAGTGAGAGGAAAAATAGAAGAATAAATTGTACTTAGTTCCTTTAGACATCTCATCGCGAGATATGGTGACGCACTGAGTCCGTATGTGACGCTGTTGAGTCGGAAATGTCCCATTTCCTCACTGGGAGATGTCCTCCATAAGACCCTCTGGTAATCCCTGTCCCTTTCATGTACATTGACCTGCCTATAATACTGTTGTATATCTGCACTCAAGACATATCGATGTTTCCTGAAATTAATCAACAATGTAAATAACTCATTATGTATGGTAGGTGTTTTCATCAGATTATCATTTAGGGACTTTCCATTGGATGTTTTTGCAGAACCATCGAACACTACACGGATTTTTGTTCCCTTGAAAACGGAATGATGGGGAAGATAAACTGCATTTTCCTTGTCAGGTAGACAAGGAGACATATGCCCCAATTCCAAATACTCATTCATGAATGCTGCATATTGTGTGTGCAGCTCTGTATCCTTCTGAAACCGTCGCTCCATCGAAAGTAACCTCCTCTCGGCTATTTCAAGAGAGTTTCCCACGTTAGGTGGACATTCCTTGAAGGGTAGACTTACTGAAAATCTGCCCGACTCATCACGAGTCGTAGTACTAGTAAAGTGTTTCTCGCATAATGTCTCTTCCTGGGTTCGAACCAGAGAATTAGGCACACTTTCTACCTCCCAAAATTTCTCAATATTTTTGTTTAATTGATTCAAAGAAATGTAACAAGATACCGGCCTTTGTCTGCTGATTCCTTCAGAGTTCCACGGAATAGCTCCTGCAATGACCCATCCTAACTTGGTCTGATGCATCATCGGCTGCTGACGTTGAGCTGATGCATGATTTCCCTGAAGTACCTCCCAAAATACCTGTGCTCCCAATAACAAGTCTATTGGAGAAGATTTATGGAAGTCAGGGTCCGCTAGCTGCATCTGGGAAGGCACGTGAAAACGTCGTCTGTCCACAGATCGCAGTGGCAAGTTTGATGTAATTACAGGCAGGACCAAACAGTTGATTTTCCTCCTGTAATCATACAATAAAGAATTAATTGTTATATCTACCTTTTCTTCAATGTGAGTTACCTGTTGCCGCAGTCCCGAGACTGGCAGATATGCTCCCCTTGTCCGTAAGTTGAGTTTCTCGCATAAACTCTTTGTAATGAAATTCGACTGTGCTGCCGAGTCCAAGAGTGCTCGTGCCGCCATCAGGGAGTTGGATCCCAACCATGGCCGTGGATAACAGTACTTCCTCGTCGTTTGAGAGCGAAGCATGGTTCACCACAGTAGGAACCTGTGAAGTAGGTCCCAGAGTTTCCGTATTTGCTGTCGAATTGTGCACGCTCGGTGTGTGCAATAAGGTGTGATGGTCCCTCCGACACACCTTACATCTTCCTCCTGAAGAACAATCCTTGGCAATATGATTCCTTAACATACAGTTACGGCACAGTCGCTGCCTTTTTACCAGCTCCCACCTTTGCTGAGTCCCCATCGACTTAAACTGCTCACATTGGTTTAATCGATGCTGTGAAGAACAAAGTGGGCAAACTGGGTTTGCTCGTACATTTGCAACCAAGCCAACTCCTGCTCGGTTGGAGGTGTTGGATGGTTTGAAGTTTTTGTTGTGAGACGTCGTCTCCAAAATACGTGCTCTCTCCCCAATACATTCGTACAGTTCCTTTAATGTAGGTAGCTCACCCTGCAAGTGATGCGATTCCCATATGTTACGTGATACTGAATCTAATTTGTTAGCAATTATGTGAATTAACAGGATGTCCCAGCTGCTTGTGGGTAGTCCCAAACTTTCCAAAGCTCGCGTATGGAGCTGTGAATCATCGATCAATCGCCTTAAAGATTGATATGATTCTGGCTTCACTGGAATGAGATTGAAAATGTGATTAACATGTTTGTCCACAATGAGGCGGGTGTTCTCAAATCTCCTTGTTAAGATGTCCCATGCTAAAGAGTAATTAGTGTCTGAAACTTCCAAAGAAGAAACTAACCTTAAAGCTTCACCCTTTAATGAGCTCAGTAAGTAATGATACTTTTGTAAGTTAGATAAAGAATTATTGTTGCCTACAAGAGATTTGAATGTATCTTTGTAGTGTAACCATGTTTCATAATTACCATGAAATGTAGGTATTTGAATTGGATTTAACTTAACTTCACATGTGACTTGTAGTTGATCTTTCAATAATGATTTTGCCTTACTTAAAGTGGTGTAAAATAGTTGTTCAAAAGTATCCCTATACACCACTTCCTCACCATCAATTTCCTCCAAGTCACATTGCAACATTTCAAATTTTTCAAGCATGCTTTCCATTCTTGATGTCCTTAACTGTAATTCACAAATATCTAAATCTTTCTTACTCAAATAATCTTTAAAGCGCGTGAGTTGTCCCTTCAAAACGCCTCGCCTTGATATCAACCCTTTGCAAACCTCCATTTCAGAATCACGTGTTTTTTCCATTTTTGAAGTGGCTGTCCTTGTTTCTCTTTCTCCAGACAACATAATTCACTAGAATGTAATAAATATACAATAATAAAAAGAGAAAACTCAATGCAAAAAATGCCAATCAATGAACATTGAAAACACGCGACTATTTTGCAACAATATTTCTCACGAGAATTTACACACAGTTTTTTTCATAAAAAATGCCGAAAAATGATGGAATCACGGGTTATCTGCAAAACAATAAAGATAATATTAGTTTTATTTATTAAACAAATGTTTTAAATCAACAATTAGATACGATTACAGTTGTGAAATTGTAGGGTAGATATTATTGTAACAATTAACCTTAAAATGTATAATATTTATATAAAATGGCAATGAATCCCCAGATAGTTAAATATATTGATCTATTTGAATGGAAATGTAATATTATAGGATAGAATTGTAAATGAATAGGAAAATATGGATACGATACGCAATGATGGATTCGATGTTTTTTCCGAAAGGTGTCCTGTCGTACGGTCGCCAATGTTGTTGTGTCTCGATCGCCTATGTCCCTTTCACGATCGCTAATGTTGAGTTGTGTAACTGATGAGTGGATGGATTGCAGAACAAACACTTTTTTATTATATTGTGGAATTTAATGTAAAACTTGTAACAAAATAGAACAGTATAGATGCTAATGTTTTTGTTTGACTGTGTATTGGAGAAGAAGAAAAGGATCAACAAGTGTGTGTGTATTATATACACGTAACCAAAGACAAACCCTGAATTGAATTTATTCGCCATAGATTATCACCTTATGTCTATAGCCAGTGACCAGTGCTTCATAATTCACCACACAGATGGCAGTATTCAACACATATTATGAACCTATTTTCAAAACTACCAACAAACAGAAACATGCGTCTTTAACTCCTTACTTAATTATGAAACTGATAAATTTGGCAAAAAATACTAACTTGTTACTTATAATAAAACTTTAGTAGGTAAAATTCAAAACGGTATTTTTTATTCGTGCGCATAAAATAGATTACCTCTGTTTCACTTGATGTGTACATAGCATCGATAAGTATCTTTGTCTCCGTCAAGATGATTAAAAACAGCGCCTCTTAAATACTTACTTTTCTTAATTCATACCTACTCAAAAAGACAAAGTAAGAACTAAATATATATATATCTACATTTATTTGAACGGGTATATCTGTGGGCACTCGTTGTTGGTTGTAGTATAGACAAGATAATAAAAAGAAAAATAATGATAAAATGTCTTTATGTTATTTATTGCTGAATAAACTGGAGCAACTTCAGTGCTGCGAGTGGAATGTACGCGAAAGCAACCACTCAGTATGATTAATTATTTATTATTGTTTTATTACAAACCAGCGTTAATTACCCAGTAAATCTTTAACCATCACATCTATAAACGTGAATCGACTTAGACAAGAGGTCCATCGTATAATAAAATCTCGTATGTTTTCCTAACTAATTGCTGGTTGATTAGTTACCTAATTTGATCCACGTTTATTAATAAGACGTTTAACTTTTTTCAAACTAAACTACAACGTAAAGTGACATTGTAAATAGGATGATGCATTTAAATGTCTTATTAATTGTAGAATTAATATAACACATTTAGTTAGGTTAGTTGGAAGATATCGAGCTTCTGTGATAAACTCGCCCATTGCACAAAATTTATTTGTGTAGTTTAAATTGTTTATTTTCTTATGTTATTTTTTTGGGAAATAAAGTTTTTTTATTATTATTAGTTTGCCAAATGACGTTAAACCTTTACATAACTGCATATATTTTGTGATTATTTGATAGATTTTATTTATTTACAACAGTATGGAAGATCTCCTTCCGCATTGCATTCCAACAGAACATCAGAAATGCTGTGGATCTCACTTCTCTCACATTGTAAACTGATGTGAGAGAAGTGAGTCACAGCCTGCTTGATTCGATCAATGCTACATTATTCTGTTTCTGAGTCTTCAACCCTTCGTGGTTCTAGTCATGATAAGTTTTTCATCTGTTCTGCACGCAATATGCCTAAGAATTATCAAGGATAAGTGGCACTTTAATAACTTATTATTAATCTCACAAAAAACGAAACAACAATATTGATAAAATATTTCAAGGATTGCTTTGTCAGTAGGTATATACCTATGCAATACAGCCAACTGTTTTAAACTGTTTCTAGCGATTTTTTAATAATATTTTCTGAGCAACATCTGAACTGAGCATACATACAAACCAACATAAAATATTAAATAAAAATAAGAAATTTATAGGATTGATGTTGATGTGATTTCGGATTAATACAAGACGCCTGTGCTATGAAGCAAGTTCTCTTTTTAATAATAATTAATGTAGTAAGAGGTATTATGTACGTACCTAATGTTAATAATAAAATTAATGATTTCGCTTCATGTTGTCGCGAAAAAAATTATGTGTCAATAAAATAAATAATAATATTATTACCTATAGACGTTGTGACTGATCGATTCATTACGCAAAACACTGATTTGAAAGTGTTTATACAATACATCTTCATGTATTTAGTGATGTGAGAAGAGAAAATTCTCCAAATTCTCTCGAGAACGAGAAATTTCTCCGAGAATTTCTCCTCTGATGGAAGAGAAATTTCTCTACATAATTTTTCTTAGTGGTATTATGACCTTTCGCCCAGTACACTTCGCAGCCAACCTGATTGATCCAAAAATTTGTGGGGCTGGACCAAATCAGAGGTTATTAACGCTTTTTTCCATGTACGTACCTGCAATTTTTTTTTAACTCAAATATGGGCACGTGGAGTGTCAAACATCAAGATTTTTCATCAGTAATTAGCACTTTTTTCTATGTAGGTACCTAACATTTTTTTGTTTCCATAATTAATTGTAGCCATATTGGTGATAAATTGTCTCAACATTTGTACATTGTAATTGATTGATTGAATTGAGTATTTATTATTATTATACTGTTAAATAAAAAATAAATAAAATTCTCCGAAAATTCTCTACTTCGAGAAATTTACCGAGAATTCCATAACACTATACGTATTTTTATAAATCTACGATTGACTGTGCGGTCTGAATTTCGTCCATAAAATGCATGTAGAAAACTTACATGTTATTATTCAAAAGTTAATAGATGATAAAAGTTTTCACTCTAATTTTCTGCGTACAGTCATAAAATAACTTGGCGCTTGCATTTGCTTATAGTACGAGGCTCTTTTCGACATCTGGATAAGCGGTTGAATTTGGTGAAAATAATGTTGTGTTTCGATATAAACACCTGTAGGCCTAGTCAAAACACATTTAAGCGTTACGTTTTCGTTTCGTTTTCGTTCAAACAAGACGAGGTTGCGAGAACGCATCAACTTTCGTGGCTAAAATACACAAGTAGCTCCGAAAATTGATGCGTTCTCGCAACCTCGTCTTGTTTGAACGAAAACGTAACGCTTAAATGTGTTTTGACTAGGGGCCCTGTATTATGATAGCTTTTGCTAGCACAGTTTGAAAGCACATCATTACAGATAGTCCTATATCACTCGCAAACGAGTGGATGGTCTTGAAGAATAGAATAGAATAACAGATAGTTTTTTAAACTTACCGTAAATAATTATGTTTTCCAATAAATACAAAGAGATTTTTAATTTTTATTTTACAAAGTACTAAACTATTTGTAGGGCATAAATGTACCTATATATTTAGTCAATTTTTTTATGACACACCCAAGAACATTACTAAATAATGACTCAAAACTTAGTCAAAGTTCGTAAATTGATACATTAATTAAAAGTAGTAATAAATTAAGTAAAGAAACTTATGTTTGTTAAATTTTGGTTCCGCATTTTAAACCTAATCGATATTTTCATTTTAAAACAATACGATTCGAACAATATTGACTTATATATTTATTATCAAAAATAATATTGATTTATTAATCAACTTCTGGAACAGCAGAAAAAAAAGCTTTTTTGACATTTCAACTGCACCGTAAAATTGAAAAATAAATGCAAAACGCGTGTGGGCAACTTTTTATCATTTAGTAATTAATATTTTTTTCATTATAAGTTGTTTATAAAAATGTTGTATCGATTAAGGTGTTACAGGATAAAAAACACAAACGCCTCCAGGGGAAATGGATATAGTAATCTGATAAAATGTCCATGGAAATATCAGTGCAATATGCAGTTTGTTACACCACGCCTAAATTAATAATGGTAGCAGTATTTCATATTGATGTGTGAATTTATTTGAATGTCGACAGAATAAATCATAGTCATTAAATATATTTTTTATTGATTTCTTTTTCGATATCATCAAACTCTCAAGTGTAAAACAAACAAAAGTTAAAACAATATATACTTATTTCTTCTTAATTTTAAATTGAAAACATGCAACAACACACAAAACAACATAAACCTTTTATACATAAATTACATAAACCTTTAAATTTTAAAAATAAACAGGGGAACTTTTTTCCGAAAACAGGAAATTTCTTCCAATTAATAACTGAGTTAACACCCAGAATGTCAAATCACTCAAAAACGGGTAGAAAGCGGTAAAAAAACAGAATGACTAACATATTATAAAAAATAACACATATTTATACAAATTAAAGTAAAAATCCCACAAGGAGTACATAATTATGCACATGTACCTAGCATTGTAAAGGAAAAAAGGGCTTAGGTTAGATTGTTTAATAATTTTCCCAATATTTTTGAAAATAATGATTAAAATGCCAGAATAAACTATTTCATAATCTAGATTTGTGATAAGATTAATTGTTCGTAGTATAGTATTCAAACTGTGAACCCAAATCTCTAAGAAGAACGTAGGTTTGTGAAACTATTATGAAAACCAGAGAGCATGATAAAAAAATACCTGTATGAATAATTAATACGTTTTTGAATTATCAAATAAAATAAAAGAAATATTTATTATTTTAGTTTCATGTTAATGTTGAGTAAGACTAACGCTGATCTATACTAGTATAGATCAGCACCTGATGATGCGAACTCGGAGGCCGCGAAACCGGTCGTGCGTTAGTCTTATTCAACAGTAACATAAAACAATAATAATAAATATTTATTTTACATTATTTAATAATTTAAAATGAAGTGTTACATAGTTAATGCCGATACAATTAATGAATACGTTTTTGTTTTATACATATGGGTATTTGGAAAGATGTTATATTATGCTTAAGGCGCATTATGCAGTACCTCGGATATATCATGGGAAGAGATCCAGATAACAAGATTTAGAAAACGACAGGATCTTTATTTTGGCCTAGTCCAAGGACAGATAAAATTGAAAGAGATCAGTAAGACCCAGGACATGGCCTAGGACATAAACAAGCTGAGAGCGATCAACAAGAGGATTTACGGCTGTCACCATACTCAGACGTGAGAAAAGAGATTAGGGAGACATTACTTTTTCAAGTGACAGAAAAGTCTTTGAATTTTCAATAAATAATTTACAAAAAGTTATGCAAGGTCTTATTCTATTGTAATTAAATTAATTAAGCTAGTTCTAATTTAATCGTCTGTTAATAAAAATTTTATTATAGTAGGTACTCAAAAAAGGTCAAAAACGGTTCACTTTCAAAACTGACCAGCTGCATATTACCGAACACAAGTGTTATAATTATTATTTGTTTAACTATTTTTAAAGGTACATACGTGTGATTAACAAAATAAAGTAAACATTTTAATTGACGCAACGATGTGATATATGAGGAGTAATTAAAACTTTTTGAGTGTAAAAAACAGTGACGTACATTTCGTAAAAGCCCAAAATGATAGTTTTTCTTAATAATTTAAAAATGAGCGTCAAAATTTTCATCTACTTGTCAAACTGTAATACTTTTTTCGGTAAAGTTTGACATGATGCAGATACCTTATAATTTAAATAGCTTTATTTGTCGGATATTTAAATATGAAATTCTTAGGTGATTTTAATTTAAATATGAACCGGGTAATAATAGTTTTAATTATTGGTATAATATACCTTTAGCTCGTTATATTATAACGAGCCAAAGACAATACACAATATTTTTAGTGTTTTTAGATGAATAACAATTTATCTGTCAGCTGAAGAAAGAAAGAAATGTTAAAAGGCTTCCGGATGATCTCTCTAAAAGTTGTGATACATCGAAGGAGTACCTAACAATGACCCAGAAAAATTTAAGAAAATAATGAATAATAATGTCCTTAATGGTGGTACTACAAATCATGTTCGACTATGTGAACTTTCGACGTTTCCGTGCCAAGAAGTAAAAGACATTAAGATGGGTGGCATGGCATACTTCATCAATTATCTTACATACATATATACGAACGATTGCCGTTTACAGAGCACTGGCAATTTTCAAAAAATAGTAGACGACCCAATCTTTGTGGGGGTCTCCGCCACTGTTCATAATAATGCACAATAATTATTTTTATAACAAAATAATTAAAAGTTTACTCTTGTTTATATATTAACCGTTGGATAACCTTTACACCTTTGATTGATTTACAACTCAAATATTTAATTCAGATTACATACACATATGTATAAACTCGTAATTATAAAACGTAGGTATGTAATAATCGTATTGTGTAATATATTAAACAGCCGTATTCAGAACCAAAAGTCAAAGTCGAACTATGCACTCAGTATGCGCTTGTTTTCCACAAAATGGCGCAGTTAAAAAAAAATATAATATTATTTATATATTTCATCATCAAAACAAGCATTTGCTTGGTATCACTTATTTACCAAATATTATTTATATGTCCCGTGGAGCACCCGGTAAAGAATTGGTCTCCCACTCTTATTCGTAAGTTTTCGAGTGTCCTGTAAAAGGCAGATGTTCGAAAAAATAAGACATTTTACATCTTAAATTCAGCGATGAGGCTTGCCACCCATTCTGAATGTCTTGATTTTATATTGGCACGGAGAGGACAGCTTGCATGTTTATTATATGCGGCTGGTCTGCTGACTACCCCACTTGTGGGATATGCCGTGATGGTATAGTAGTAGTAGTAGTAGTTATTTATATTCTTTATTGGGTGCGTCCAGATAGTAGGATGCGAACGTCTTCTCGAGAATTCTCCGAATCGTCACCGAATGATTGAAGATTGATGATTGATTAATGTTCACATCCTACTATCTGGACGCAGCCATTTGAAATGAAAAGTATTGAGAAAATGTTTATAATTAATAGATACATAGAATTTTGTTAATTTGCTACATTTAAATGCTAAATTTAAGTTGGAAAACATTTAAACATTGCCTTTTAATGCTCTTCCTAGGACCACCGGACGGAAATCGGTAATCCCATTTGATAACGTCTTTTGAGTCAATGTTACCTCTTCCTACGATATTTCTAGCAAAATGCTATCATTCTCCTAAAACGTCATTTAAAATATATGAACGGTGTTACTCTACATTTAATAGTACGTCATGTAAAAAATCTTAAAACAACTGACTATTTTTGTGTTTTTTTTTTAAGTAACATAACATAGTAACGGTTTTTTTTAAGGTTTTGAACTGCCGAGAAAGATTTGGATACAGAAAAATAGAGTGACGACAGAAGATGGATGCTGTAACTACTTGCTCTGGTGGTGGGGAAAAAGGCATTCCCCTGATTGTGAATCTAGAGGTGTGCAAACGGTGAGACACATAGTACAAGATTGCATCTCAAAAATTCAGCGGGGACCTGCAGGAAATCGATGAAGCAGGACCGGAGGCCGTGAACTGGCTGTCAGCGCTGAAGCCAAGACTGTAGAGGATACGAAGCAGCCCACAGGGGTTAAGATTTATCAACACACCAAGCCATATGAAAAGTAAAGTTAATTAAGTAAATAATATATGTTTTAAAATCACATTTGAAATAAACCTACTCCGAACATGTCTTTGAATCTTACAATGATTAAATTGGGTTGTATATTTTGTACGAATAACCCTTGACTGCTTACATGACCTTAGCGTGTTAGTGTTAATTTTGTTTATAAGAAGTAATAATAATAATAATTATTGAAACACAATTATTACTGTTTTAATTGATATATAGATTTTAGCTCGAAGGACTGAATCAAATATTGAATTAACAATCTTCATCAAAAATAAAGACATAGATTTTATATTGCGCGTAGTGTATATTCACCAAGACTTGCATTCAATCGAAACATGGTTTGATCGTTTTCAGCCATCAGTTAATTATGTTTCAGTTCGTCAAAAGGGTAAACAATTGGGGTACCTTTTTCGTTCTTCTTCTTCTTCGCCCTCGCCTTCAACCCATTTACTTGGGGTCGGCTCTCCTAGTCCTCATCTTCCAAGTTTTCCGAAGGATACATCCTTCGAGCGCAACTCTGCCTCCTTCAGATCTCTGGCAGTTGTGGACATCCAGGTGATCACTGGTCTGCCTGGTCTTCCGGGTTCTACTTCTACGTATCTTTGATCATATTATCTTGTGGTAGTCTTAAAATGTGTCCGTACCATCTAAATCTGTTTTCGGTAATTTTTTCGCCGATGGGAGCGACTTTGAAACTACCTGAGTCAGTTAATAAATTCAGTCCTACATACTAGAGTCTATATCAAATATGGACATTTCGTTCATTGGGAGTTAATTCAAATGTCCTAGATTTATAAATTAGATGAAATGGGATATGGAAAGAGGATATGGAAAAAGAAAAGGAAAAAATACTTGGACTTTACCTGCTTTTTACAGAAAAAGAGCAAAATGTTTTTATTCCAGGGACGTCTTAGAATACAAAATCTTAAAACAGCTTCTATAAAAATTTCACTCGAAAGCGGTTTTAAAACTTTCACTTGAAATAATTCCTACAGAACCTAACGTGTACGCAAAACGAACAACATTGAAACATTTTAATAATAAAGACAATGCCAAAAAGTATAAAACTTAATATATAAAATGAAATCGGATAGCTTTGTTGACCGCTGAAAATAAATATGACATCGGCACTCACTGCATTACAAACAAAATGAAATGATATGACCGTCCGAATAAAACAATAGTAATGTTGAAGAAGACCTACCTACTGAATGGATAAAATAATAATAATTATGAGATGTAATGTAAGTATAGTAGTTTGGCCGGATATAAATAATGGTTATCTGAGGAGATGCACTACCGGTTAATCGAATTTCTGGCCGTCGGATATTGGATATTAGTCGACTATATCATTACGCAAGATTTTTTTTGGTTTTCCAAAAAACGATGTAGGTACTTTGTTGTCTAAAAAATTACTTTTCTTCAAAATGAATAATATAGCATATTTTCACTATTGTGGCGACAAGGTAAAGGGGCATAAGTCAGTTTTGCAGTGTTGAGTTATTCCCTCCGCAGAAATGTAGGTACATTGCATACCTCACAAAGAAATGGCATCAAGGATAGCCTATGGTACTAGGTAACCCTTGATGCCATTATTTGTGAGGTATGACATACACCTACATTTCTGTGGAGGGAATAACTCAAAACTGCAAAACTGACTCACGCCCCTTTACCTTGTCGCTACAGATCATCACAAAAAAATCTTTTAAATCCTTATTTGTACTTGACAAAACAAAACCCCAAAAATACATAGGTACGTCGTTTCTTAGTTTAGAGTTAGATTTTCTAAGGTATCTTGCCCTGTGTAGACTAAAGTGAGAGTATTGCTGATAAAGGAACAGACATTCCTGTAACATCCATGGGTGAAGGAGGATGCAACCCTTTATGTAGAGTAATTTGTGTTGTATCTTAATAGCGAACGAGTGACAACGTTTAAAATACTTTTAAAAATGATTTTTTTATCTAAATCAATTATTCAAAAAAAAAACTTTTAAATCAGTTTTTTTATTTTCCTCTACCGAAAAATTTAATAATTGCGAAGACATATTTTTATTTAAGTATATATTATTTTTTTCCTGTACAATGATACATTGTATATTGTAGATAAAGTCTCTAAGCTGAAATGCCAATGGGCTGGTCATGTGACAAGGCGAGAGAATGGCAGGTGGACTTTCAGAGTTCTTGAATGGAGGCCGTAGGAGGACAAAAGAAGTGTTGGAAGACCCCAGAAAAGATGAGTCGACGATATTTTCCAGGTGATGTGAAAACAGTGGTGTGTGTTGCTCGAGATCGAAAAGTGTGGAAAAGTTTTGAAGAGGCCTATATAAGGCAGTGGATAGAAGAAGGCTAGAAGTAAGTAAATTAGAACAATGACACAATATTGAATTAAATAAAATCAAGGCAATCGACATCATCATCTCGCCCTTCATCTCTCTTCTCGGGAACAAACTTGTATCCTCCATTCAGAGCGTAACTGTGCCACCTCTTTCCACGACATTTCTAGGTGGTTGTCATAGGAACGATGTATTATTAAAAACGGCCGCCTGGGCCGTCGGAAACCTTGTGAACAAAAAAACAGATTCTCCTTTTGGCCAGCTTTTAAAGTGCCGGATAGTAAACCAGATCTCTAATAATATATGTATGTAGTTTTACATTTTAACATTATTTTTGTGTAAGTGGAACATCTCTATGGTATACATTAATTTCAATACCATCCTTGTGATTTTTGACATAAATTCACTTTATTTAATTTCATTTTATTTGTCAATTATAATGATTTACGCACTTATTCAAAATCAGGTATTACAAAAAAAAGCAATAATGCTTTTGATTTTGCACTTATTCAAAACAAGGTAGTACTAAAAAAACAATAATCCTTCTGATTCTGCATTTAATTAACTTATTTTTACTCCAACCTTTTCATTTTCCACAAACCATATAAAAAACACAACATTGTTAGTTTGAAAAATTAGATAAAAAAATCTCATAAACTGCAAAAATGGATCGGTAAAAAAGGTTTCTAAATTATAGTATTATATATAGTAAAAATAGAAGTATAGTAGAGTAGCTTCTTTTCATGTTGATCATAAAGTTAAAAATTTGTACCAACAAATCCTTACCGCATCAATCATTCATTAAATACCAAAGATAACGTCATTCATGTGAAATATATTTAATATGAGACGTTTTTAAGCAATATAATTATTGAAGTGAAGTACATGAAATGTGCCGACTTTATTGAGAAATGAATCATCAATGTGATATGATGCACCGCTAAAATAAACCTTCTCGTATAATATTATTATTACTGTTGTTGTTTCAATGTTGTTAGTCCCCCAGGCGTCGAACCCGCGAACAGAAAGTTGGACCGCCTATCTCGCAAACCATTCAGCCACCGTCAACACACTTGATATGATAATTAAGGCGATATGCAATATGTATGTGTTATTATGACTTTCGATAAGAATCTGTAAATTTAATAAGCTTAAGTAATTCATCTTTATCTATATATAGATATTTTTGCAAAGTTTGGCATTTTTTGAACTGTTCATAATTACGACTGTCCAATTTCATAACTCAACAAGTAGAAATGTCTTATAAATGACTTTTTGCCTTGGACAAACGGTAACGTAAGTAAATCGATATTAAAAAAACATTCATCGAAGAAAAAACGTTTAGTTCATTATATGGAAGGATCATATTCAACTGAATCGCCTACAAATGGCATTCAATAACACTGCAAGGCTTATTTTCCTCGAAGATAAGGGTTGTTACATCACACCTTTGCTACATAAGTTGCACTGGTTTAGAGTAGGTGAAAGGGTCCAATACAAACTGTGCCTTATAGTCTACAAAGCTTTGAACAGTATGGCACCTCAGTCACTTTCTGAGCTCTATGTTCTCAAAACACCTGCGAGTAGATCTCTACGCTCAGCTAAGACATCCACCAACATGCTGGACGAAATCAATAAAGCAAACAAGTCCTGTTTCTACGATAGGGCTTTTGGTGTCGCAGGACCCGTCATCTGGAACCGGCTCCCCGAGAACAACAATCACAACGTTCAGGAGCAAGTTGAAGACATCACTTTTCCAACATAGTTTCTCGCGCCCTTGAGATGGATGCTTCATTTAACGGCGCCGAATAAATCATCCAACATAAATACATTATAATTTGCAAGAGCGAGAGTGAAAATTAATCAAAAATAAAATTATAAATTTAATTTTTAATTAAATTGTATGACAACAAAGTGATGATAGAGTCGTTGACGCAACTATAATAATTATTATCATTAAAGAGCGCTTGGTGATGAATATTAATCCATTTATTATTATAAAAATTACAGAAGAATTTCATTAATTAGTAATAAATTAATGAACGATGCGATTCTTATCAGCTATTAATCAAGTCTTGAAAAATTCCTTTTGAATCACAATTCGAGTGCATCTTTTTACCAGCAAGTAAATGACAAATGCCTTGTAAGAAAACTCCATCGAGCAGCATCCTGGATTATAGAATTCTATATTATTGACAAACACAAAGAAAACGTAGATAGTGTCTGTGATAGACAAAAAAGTCTGACAATGTTATTCAAAATATGTTATAGAACCTAGGTTTTAGACTGACTCAGTGTTCGGCCAGATTGCTATCCTGTGAATCAATATGTATGTAAAGTCTCGTATGGAATATCATCATATAAATTAGCATACAATACTACATTTGTGAACATTGCAAAGATCCAAAAAGGATTTTTGTTAACTTGACGTACTAAAAACATAGATACAAAAAAAAACTTTTCTTATAATCGTTTTAAAGTATTGACATTACAGCAGAGGGTGGAATATAGTAGTGAGTATATCATTTCGAATAGAGGGTCGACGATGTGATGCTGGCCAAGGTCTGGAATCTTTTGCCTACTAGCTTAAAGCAAAGTGGATCTTTCGAGGACTCAAAAAAGAAAATAAAACGCATACCTACATGCACGTAATATTTTTTTCATTTTTAAAGAGAACACGTTGCTCGTTTACATTGATAAGTAAAATATATGTAAACATACTCGCACGAGTACTTACCACAATATACATACAGCGTACATACATACAGTCTCAGTCATTCAATCAATTTGAAACATTTTATTGACGCGGATATGTTTCGCTTCAACAACTCACGTCCGTCATCAATAAATTGTGTAAAGGTGTTCTTTACTTCTCATCTTATTACCAACCAACTAGTAGTGTACACACCTTAAAATGCCAAGTAAAATTAAGTTGCGTGTAAAAATGACATCGAATTATTCTTCTGATTCTCAAACTCTTAATAAGAAGGGGTTCTTCGTTAAAAATATTTTCAATCACTCCCTATTTAATTGTAGACAAAAGCGTTGAGTAGCTTTTGAACTATTATTAAGTTGACAATCCGACACCATAAAATTCAAATTATGATTTTCAAACGAAAGTATGAAAGTGAATTGTTTTTCTTCTTCTTCGTCTTCTTATCATTGATTTGTTGCTTTTCGCAATTTTTTCATTCCAAAGACAAATGTTCTTCAAACTTTTGAGAGCTTTCTCCCTGAACGTGAATCAGCTATTCTTCTCTTTTGCAGCGATATGGACGATTTTTTTTGTCAAAAATTGAGAACTTGAAATCACAAAAGTTATAACATCTATTTTGATAAATAATATAAGAACATATAATTGTATCATCCATATACTGGGTGCAAAGGAAAAAGGGTATGAATGGAAAAACTACTTTACAAAAGAGCCAAAACAAAATCCGCGCGGCAGTACAATATGGTACAAGATGAGCCTTGTTTTAAATTGAAATAATAGTGTCTTATGTGCAAATACCAACTCATCCCCTTTTTGCATGACGCGTTCGACCAACATTTAATGATTAGGGCAATAAACTCGATTTGGGGATGAGTCGCCTCATCCCTTTTTCCTTTTCCACAGAGTTATAATATGCTTAAATCATGCAAGTTTGTTCAAAGAGTGTTGGTTTCCTTATTTTTTTCTAACTAAATATATTCCATTTATATTAAATACATACAAATATACAAATAGACTCAATTTTTTATTAGATTTGGCTAGATTATAATCTATTATTACCCATTTATTTATCTACAACAAAATGTTATAGTTATTAAGGCAGCACCAATCTATTTTTCTCTATGAGATATTTACTATAGTAACAAGTTGATAAATATTACTATTTGTATCTAGGAAGGTTTACAAGGACATTTAATCCAGAAGTGGTAGTATTAGTACAATGACAAACGCTAAAGTTGTGTAAATCGCACTTTTTTTCATCCAGTGCGTATCGCATTATAAAAATTGTGAGTGATAAGGAAATAATTGCACGCTTTTTTTTTTGTTTATTTATTTTTTTGAAATCAAATCCGTCTTCTACCTCTTCTTTATTTATTTTTTATTATTTGTTACGGCCCTGAAATATTGATATTATTTTCAACTCTTTTTTAACAATACCATTATTCGTTTACGAGTAATTTACCTTTATTTACATTCTTCTTCTTCTTTTCGTGTCGGCCAGCATCAAAAACAATAAAAAAACATCAAATCTATCTTCCCATTTCCTTCCAGAAAGCCGCGACCCCTCCTGCAGCTCCTCTCAGACAGGTTCGCTACACAGATTCCTCCCTGTTACACATACATTGATGAATCAGTTTAATTTTTCTTTTAAAGATAATAAGTACTACTCAAAATAACTGTATTAACAACAAAAATTAAATATATAGTTTTGAACATATGTACCTAATTAATTTCACCACTACATAATTTACCTATATATTTACATTAGAAAAACCGCGAATACTTTTTTAAAGAGTAGATTAATATACATCTATGTATTGAAAGAATTGGTCTGGAGCACCCAGAGGTCGAGGTCCTGGAATTATAATAGACAGGGATCTCTGGAAACAGTGCCAAGATTCTACGAGCCTCTCTTTATATAATGTATATATATTTTCTACATAATGCAATGATGGTAGGTAAAGATAGATTAAGCCTATTAACTACTTAAAAGGCTTGACCGTACATGAAAGCAAGGCAATCATGCTATAAATCAATCGGAAACATTTTATAGATCATTTCGATTGCGTCATTTTCTTCATTAATAATTAATTGGGTACATCATATTTGTATCAAAACTTAATATTACATACAACTTCTATTATAAGCGGTTCGGCGCGTGGCTTTATACTTCGTAAGTTATAACATATTATTAACAGAAAACATGCTAATGTGAAACAGGATTAATGAGTGACATGATAGAATATATTGTCTCGAAAGTTTATGAGATAATAATTATATGCAAAGTTGCATATTTTGACCATTTTTTGATGCTGTTATGGATCAAAATTCTACTTTATGTATTTGCAAACCCTTAAAAGTAACTCAAGATATGATTTAAGATTCCATTATTAATGGGATAGTACGAATCCTAAATGATCTTTTTCAATGAGTTTCCACAAAAACAATGTACTTAAAAATGAAATATCTTAAAATTTACTATTCTTCAATATGGAGAATATTGCATATTTTTCTCTTCTATTTAAACGCAAAAAAAAATCATAACCATTTCTACTTCAGAAAACAGGAACCCAAAAATACACACCTCGTGATTCAAAACATCGGTAAATTTTATTCTTCTACTTTTTCGTGTTGTAGATCATCGATCTGTTAGTTCGGAAGTTGTTGCCTCTTGTGATGCTGAAGACCAGCTGTCTTTTCATCTTTAAGGTGGTCTTCCTCGAGGCCGTGAGCCGAACGGTCTTCCTTTCTGTTTTTAGCCATCCGATCGTACAATTCTGTTTTTAGCCATCCGATCCACATGATATCTCCAGAATCGTCTCCTTTTCCTTCTGCATCTTACGATGTCCTGTTGAATAATGTTGCATTATGTTCCTAATCTTAGTATTTCTTATTGTCTCTGAGAGTTTTGTCCGCAATAGTACGTAATGTTTTCGCAATCGGTAAATAAATAATAATTGTTATAAAATATTTTTTTTGCATTTGGGCACATATTTACTCATAATTTGAATTGTTTATTTAATTTCATATTTATTTATGTCATAATATGTTAAACCCAAAACAATTTTGTTGAAAGAATGTTAGGTATATGAAATAATAATAGTAATAACACAATTTATTGATGAGCAGTTGGTGAACTTGTTGCCTGGGGACAATTTCTTTCAGCTAATTATGACGTTGATGATGGTAATGACGGGTTCTTTCTTCGGCGCCGTTTAATGAAGTTTCTATCTTGAGATATTCTTGAGAGTGCAGGTACTTTTTAAGAAGAGCGTTTTCTTCAGTTTACTTCTGAACGTTGTTATTGGTGGATTTAATTATATAATATGAATTCTATGGCATATTATCATAATACACTTCCATAAATGCATATTTTTTGCATGTTTTCGTCACTTTTTATGCATACATATTTATGGTAGATAAAACCATGTCTTTAGTAATAAGATTGTGTTCTAAGTTGCTACACTACCTAGAAGTGTTCTCTATAAAAATATTGTTTTAGAATGCATTTCGCGAAACAGCTGGACGATTTTTCAAGAATATATTGTCTATGAAGTATGTGCGGTAGAATTGTTTATGTTAGTAATTCTTTCCTCTTGAAGAGATGGGAAAATTTTAAATTTTTGGAATGTTATTAGTTTAATATAATAACTTTTTATATATTTTTTTTAAACTTGCATGTAATCGAAAGTACGATAAAATACACCATTTAGTGAAATGGTAACCCCATTAAAGGTAAGTAATGTAAAAATGTGAACAAAAATGTATTTTTTCTGTCACCCTTCAACGAAGGAATGAAGCTCTCTTAACTCATAACGGTCATTATTAATATCATCTTAAAGATGTCACCCTGCACTGAGACCATAACAGCTTTTGGACAAGGCGATCTCAGCAGAAATTAAAAGTGTTGTGTTATTGCTGTGCCAACTAATTAACAATCATCAATAATACTTTATATGCGATATCTCATCGTTCAATAATTATGTAATTTAGAGACGAGCTTTGTCACCAATTTCACTTGCATGATGTGGGCTATGAAACTAGATGACAAACTGTATATTCATTACACGCAGTTAGTCCACTATATTATTTGTGAATATGGATGGATGAGAGAGATAACCGCTTGGATCAAGTTGATCAGGAGAAATCGGCGTGTATGTATGGGAAATTGCATTATTGTAGAGGAAGCGATTGAAGTACGAGTAGGTTATTAAGATAAATCATTATGGTATTTGATCCTCTCTTCCTACTCTACTTGCACGCAGCATAAAAATATACATAGAATAGTAGGTAAATAAAATATGAACATTAAGCCCATTGACTACCACACGTATAGGAGATGTCTTTATGATGAATGAACTTCATAATTCATATTATTTTTTGGCATTTCCGAATCACCCGAGTCTCAGATTACCATCACTAGATACTCGAAATCACGGCGGCGTTCATTAACTAGTTTGACGTGGACAATTAATAATTAAGCATAGATTTAATTATTACAACGTATCTCTGGCATTTAGATTATATATATATATATTGTATTCATACTCCTAATAATTGTATATTGTGTACGTAGTAATGTTAGCTACATCCACCCACGCCACGCGTCAAGCGGACCACCTTTTTGGGAAGAGTTTGGGCCTCCGTTAGTAAGTCTGTTGTACTATAATATATGTACTAATATGTAATCTTATTAATAATACTAGTATGTTGTTTTAGTATAAAACATGAACGAGATATTTCTACTCCTTATGTCTTGATATACGGAAATGCAAAATAACATTGTATGCGCCTGTAATAGAGAATTAATAATGTATCTGTACTCTGTTATTTGTGATGGACGAGATTTCAGAAAATGAACCAATATGCTTTATTATAATTCATTTTTGTGTCACTGTGTTGGCGCGTTATTAAAAAACACAAGTTTTATTTTTTTGTTACGGAGAGAGGCGTCTTATTGAAAGATTGGCTATAATAAATGAAACATAGAACAAAAAACGCGTTTTTTCAATAATCGAATTACTGCTGTTTAAATGCATTATAAAAGTCTTTAAAGTATCATACATTAAAAGTGAGACAAAGGTGTCAAATAACATCATATATATACTTCAGCTAATCGCAGAGAAGATCGAAGAACATAGAGGCTTTCTTGGGTCTTAATTATTGTACGATCTGACTTATGTAACCAAGGCAAGGTAATCGACAGTTTTAAGTCCGTGGGCTCTGTGGAGGCTTGAGGGGAATTCCTGCATGGGTGGGGGTTTGAGAGGGGTTGCTCGGACACAACACATTTATTTTTATTTATTTATTTATTCTTTACTGTACATTGATAACAAGCAAATTCACACAAAAATACATTTCAAACAAAGACAATCATACAATCAATATACAGAGGGCGAGTTTATTGCAGAGGCGCGATTTCTTCCAACTAACCCAATTTCATAAAACTTTCACATAAAAAAATCTTAAAGAAAGGAAAGAGGAGGTAAAAAGGAGAAGAATATGTAGGAAAAGGGACTAGGATACAGAAGCCATATTTTGTGTGATAAAATGGTCCTTGACCGCCCGCTTGAAAGCTTGAAGAGTGGGGAGCAACCTTATCCTGGAAGGCAAACTATTCCAACAGCGAGCACCATGAACAGAAAAAGAGTTTGTAAAAAAGTTTGAAAAAAGGTATCGCCAGAAGACGCTCGCTATTGGATCGTAAGGGCAAGCCATGGCTCGAAAGATACTCAAACATTTCATTGAGATAGTATGGTGAAGACGTAGAGTATAAACAATTATAAACCAGTGATAAGACATGGAGATCTCGTCTTTGGCGCATGGTAAGTGTTGTGTTGTGCCCATTTACGCCTGTAAAAGGGCACAACATTGTTCATATTTCCTGTTTTGTTGTATTTTTTTAAGATGTATATGTCGGGCCTGTTGGCGTATGTTTGATTGAAATAAATAAATAAGTTTATGTTTAAAAAGCAATGAATAAAAAAAATAATCCAAAAACAACTTTCTTCTATGGACAAAAAGCGGTAATTTATTTGTATTAGTGTATGCATTGAACGTATAAATATTATTTTCTATAAGTTGCAAAAATATTAAATTCGAAATGAAGTGTTTGAAATATCTCGTATATTTTGTCAATATATTTATACACCGGCTAAAATTTTCGCATTATTTATTTATTTAAAATCATATACGGCTTGAGCTTTTTACATATTAACAAAAAGTATGACAGGCAAGAACAACAAATAAAACAATCATACACAATCACACAGGTACATTGTAAATTCATAAGTAAAGTTCAAAATAAAAAAAAATATATATGTATTAAAAATAGGTATATATAATGAGTCAATAATTATAAGTTAGTAATTATATAAAACATTGGTAAAAGCACATCAAATATATTGTACTGTAATTACGTTTTATTTTGTACAAAAATTATGTTTGTCTAAAGCTCGATTCACACGAGTTTCTTATTTCTAGAAGTTTAAAAAAGGTTAAAATATTCTACGTCAACTAACGAAAGATTGAATTTCAGGAACGTTTCATTCCTTCAAAGTACTCACAGAACACTTTGACTTTTCGCCAAACTAGAGCCGTTACTTATTTAGACAATAGCTCGGCACATAAAGTTGATCCTGTGATCTGATTACAACGCCTCACTTTGTACATATTGTATAATATATTGTATGGAGGCGGTAAAGGAGAATAACAACACTGTCTCAAAATGACAATGAGAAATTTATTTAAATAAATAATCGTATTAATTATTGTCAACTTAAAGTATCTGATACTCATCACTCATTTTAATTGGAAATGAATAGTAAATATGTTGGAAAGAGAATTGACATTCAATATTTAACTCATTTTGTATTGTCATACGAATTTACTATGAAGGCGAAGAAGCCTTCTGCTTTTTCTAGTATATAAGCAAATACACCAAGTATGAGGTTTGCCACCCATCCTGAATGTCTTAATTTTTTATTTGACAGCATGCATGTTTATTACATGGGGAACGTCTGCTAGCTACCCCACTTGTGGGATGTACCGTGATGGTATAGTAGTACCTAAATGTAGCAGGAAATATCTTCTTTTGTCAGGTCCTTCCGACGTTGGCGACTCTGACACAAGCTTCTCGATCCTGCGTTGTCTGGAATAATAAATACAATAGTAAATAATCAAATATACTAAATAAAAATTTATTTATAAAAATATTTCAATTCGTACTACGACTGCTACTACTATTACTGTACCATCACACAGTATTTAAGGCACTTCATGCTATGGCCCCAGAATATATTATGGAACTCTGCGGTAGACAGGCGTTAAGTCATAGACAGACAACACTGAGGTCTTGTCAAGATAATACAACTAAATTGGAGGTGACCAGTACTGTGTCGAAACCAGTGTACGTGGAGCGTGCTTTTGCAATATCTGCACCTGTAGTCTGGAACAGGCTTCCACAAATGATCAGAGAAACGCAGGACATATCTCGTTTCAAGAACCAACTGAAGACTTATCTATTCAAGAAATCTCACAGAATAATCCAGACACAACCTTAGTTAGCAAAGAGCGCCCTTGAGGCGGATTTTTTTTTTCACAAAACGGCGCTTTACAAATCATCCAAATAATAGTAATAATCACGACATATTCCACAAGTGGAATAGCCAGCAGACTAGCTGCATGTAATAAACAAGCT
This sequence comes from Athripsodes cinereus, assembly GCA_947579605.1. Taxonomy (NCBI): domain Eukaryota; kingdom Metazoa; phylum Arthropoda; class Insecta; order Trichoptera; family Leptoceridae; genus Athripsodes; species Athripsodes cinereus. The sequence continues at coordinate 7,446,891 of OX388306.1, read as the reverse complement.
ATATTTTATCAAAAATCCAACCTTTATTTTCTTTTTTAAATGATTTTCATAGTATCTTTTTTATATCTTCGAAATGCACGATTTTTTTAAAAATTATACGTAGATACGAAATCACGCTACAAAAATATTCTTGGAAAATTCCAACAATAGTCAGGAGTATTTCCAGACTAGCCATATAATTTACCTTAACACATTTCATATTTTTTACCAATGGAATAAATATGATATTAATTTTCTGGCTTTTAAATCTTTATCTCTATATCTATAATAATATATAGGTTGAAAAGCTCGTCAATGGTGCAAGTGCACTGAAATCGCGATAGCGTAATTTAAATTAATGTAACAGGTACATAGAGTTGACGTGTAATAAGGTGACATTGTCTTTGCAAAGTCTTTTGCGGTAGTTTCATGTGTTAAATTTACAAAATATGTCACCTCATACAATGGTCAATAATAATTGTAAAAATAATATCAAGAATCAGCTACAGACATTATACAGGTTTGTTAATAACTTTATTAGATTCACATTACTAAGATATCACAGTCCATCAATAATAAAAGAGAGCATTTAATATTAATTACACATGTATGATGATTTAGTATTATTAAAATGGACACCGCAATTTGATTAATCTATTTATTCATCATTTATCATAAATAATCAAAAAGGATACCTTTAATTAGTACAAATATTCAAATCTTTAACACTTCCGTATGAAATATGATAGCGATAATTATGTAACATTTTTTGAATCCTAGTTTATCACTCTGAATCCTAATATTGTTTTATAAAAAAATGCAATGTCTATCTCATAAAATATATAAGGTACCAACCTATATAGTTCGTGATGAAACGGGTACTAAATTAACCGGATTACTGTTATCCGGTAAGAAAGATTCTATAACGGATGGTCGACTATTCGATGACAGTCACGAAATATGTTTAGTTTAGATCGAGCTATCCTGTCTGGAGTACAATCAGATGTTTAATGATAAACAAAAGTAAAAACCATCTAAATACTGAATCTGTGTATCTATACCATACGACATTTCAAGCAAGTAGGGTAAATAACTTTATTTCTCGGATATTGCAGGAGTCCATTTATCCGTTTAGGTGACGATTTATTAATATTTTAATTCTCTCTAGTTTAATACTACTATGCCAGTGTTGGCATCTCCGATCCTACCACGTCAGTGGGCGGGGGACCCAAGTAGGGTAGCCGTTAGTCATGTTATTAACTTACAGATCGATCTCTCCGTGTCATAAAAAAGAAGATAAATTTCGAATGGGTGACACAACTCATCGCCATACACGTGAGATTTTATGTAGATATTCCTGCCTCTTATAAATTACTTAAAAACTTACAGGAATAAGCGAGCTTTTTGTTAGAGATTAGATACCTACTCTTCTTCTTCTTAAAGAAGTCTCAAAATGTGTCCGTACTATCTTAATCGGTTTTCAGTTACTTTTTCTATTCATTATTAAAGATCGAATACACTAATAATGAAAATAAATTAATTAATGAAATTATATCAGTTATTTTAGAAGGATTAACTATGTAACAGTTAATAATAATATTATATCGCTCGTCAATGGTATAGGTTTACCGAAATCGATCGCGATTTTAATAATCAAGTAACGGATGTGCATTGTAGAATACTTAAAAAAACATTCAAAATAATGAAATTATCTCAATAATGATTTGTATCCGGTCTTATTGTTTCTTTTTTATGAAAATTTGGGTGTATTTTAAACCTATTCTTGATCATCGGCCAAGTATTTAACTACTCTCCAATATTCGGTCGATTAATATAACTATGCCGGATAAATACTGAATATCTTTTTCATACTTATTTGTAGTCATATAATTTATACTAGTTGTTACGACCAACAGGTTTGAACTGTTTCTCCATATTTGACAATGAAGATTGCGACAGTAAATTATATTGAAAAGATCACCATAATAATATTAATGACCAAATTTTTCGTCTTCAACAAATTTAAATTACAGACATTGTTGTTTTATTTTTAATTACGCTTTTGTGTTTGTTGTTAGACTATTTTATAGCCCAGAGACTGTTATAAAGAACAGTACGAGAACCATTCATTTGTACACTTTTATTTTTATTTTCAGTTTTTATACTCAATATTGAAAAGCCCACACCGCAAGCTCTTTAATAAGTAATGCACAAGTTTTTTTTGAGTAAATTTATTAAATTGAATTTTATAAAATTTGTCATTATTTCATGTTGATAAAAAAACAACTTAAGTTTGTAGGATGTGAAATAAAGATTTATGTTGATATCCAACTAGGAATTATATATTTTTTTTATAAATTTTGTCCATTCATCTTTTATAGAATAAAGGAACATGAAACAAAAACACGAGAACGTAAGAACTATCAAAATCAATATAAATATATTTAAAAATTATACCTTTATTCAAAATTTTATCTTTCAAAACAAATCCAAAAAAGTTTACTTAAAAGAGCTGGAGACTTTACAGGACATTCGGAAACTTACGGAAAAGCGCTGGAGGCTAATTCTTTGTCAAATGCTCCTCGACTTAATATTGATCTTAATCTTGTTATTGACCACTACGATGCGTGAAATAACAATAGTAAAAAATACATGCATGCCAATCCCGCTGTAACTAAGGATAGTCGTTTTTATTAAAAAAATATCATATGTCTGATGAAAAAAAAATAGTTTCTAACGTAATAAATATTTGAAAGAATCTGTAAATAACTGTCAGGTGTGTTTATTTTCTACATTAATTGGGTCGTTTAAATTACAAAACAGGAAAGAGACATGAATAATAGTATACGGTTTGTACCAAATAAAATAAAGATAATGGGATATTTATTGGTCTGTTTATTAATATTATTATTTTATTACATTATTATTATTACTAGATATATTTTATTTCTTGTACTATCATCGCGTCTCATTGATTGACCTTGATATTGATTCGATTTCAATCTAACAAAAGACCTTGATACTTTGTGGATAATTATTATTATATCACCACGTAAATATTTAAGGACGCTCGTATGCATATCATGTATTTATGTACAGAGTAAACATTATCCCGAATTCTCCTGTGAGCAAGGTGGAAAATGTTGATATTTTTGACATAACTTGTAATTACTTCATCGCCTGAATAGACATTCTCGCTGAGGGTGAATGAAAGGGTGACATTCAAGGTATGCCTTTTGGTCTACAAGGCTATAAACAAAATGGCACCATCGTGCCTCACAGAGCTTTGTCCCCTTGACTCGACCACTATAAGATCTCTGCGCTCTTCGAAACTGCGCTCTGCGCTCTTCGAAACTGGCTGTGAATAAACTTATTGAGCCCAATAGAGCCGGTAAGTGTAACTTCTATGAGAGGGCCTTTGGTGTTGTTGAACCGGTTACGTGGAATCGCCTACCGGTGCCATTGAGAGATAATCAAACTGTCACCAGCTTCAGAAATAAATTTAAAACTGTACTCTTCACCGGCGCCCTTGAAATGGTCTAGGGACTGTTAAACGGCGTCAAAATAAAATCATCCAAAATCGTCATCATCATCATCTCACTGCCCCTCAATTTTCCTTATAAGTATTAGTTGTAGTAAACTACATTTATCTCCCCGTAGAATGTTTTAATAAAAATATTTAAGTGTCCTATTAACATCCGTAATAGGGTATTTATTATTTATTTATTTATTTTATTTTATTCTTCACTGTACATTGGTTACAATATTACTAATCAAAACAGAATCATAAAAATATCAGTTACAACAACAATTCAATGTACAGAGGTAGGTACCTACTTGAAAATATTTTTATTTTACTTTATACCAGACGAGACATCAGGTAAAATTACGCTAGTTATTTTTTTTTTTTTTTTTAATTTTATTAACGGCATTCCACCCAATATATGAGTGATTTAGCCACGAATACACTCTATATGATTAGTTTAAAACTTATATCATATCCATTACTAATCAGTACACCACCATCGCAATATTATTATGTTCCTGCAAAACAATATTCAACACCAATAATAAAAACTTCTACTATGCACATCAACTCCACGTGCAGCAGGACCTTCCAACAGAAACCGAGCTGAGTGCACTCACGTATGCATTCACACTCTACCGTTTCCACGGTCGGACAAAGCGGGGCGAATCATCTTACGGGACAGTTGTGCTATGAGTATCGTGTTAACCAAAACAACATAGGTACGTTCGTACCACTGTATATCGGGGAACGGATTTTCAAATAAATTTTTCATTCGAAATGAGGAATTTCGCAACGCTTTTGTTAATGTAATAATCGTTTAACCCCAAAATAAATGTTGCGTTTACTGGTAGAGTCTTACATGTATTATTTATCTCTTCCATAAATTGTTCTCGATTTAGTAATGGGCATTCAAACAAAACGTGGTCAATCGTCTCCTGTTCATTACCACACTTACACTCTGGGGAATCAATGACATTAATTTTATATAGGTGGGAGGCAATTGAACAGTGACCAATTCGCAATCTGCAGAGTAAAGAAATTTCTAATTTCGAAAATTTCCCTTTGGCGTACCATGGGCTTGCTGGAATAGAACTCTGTATGATTTTGTAGTGGGTACCCTTACTAGACGACTGCCAAGAATCAAACCATTTTTGTCTAATATTTTCCTTGAACTTAGTAACAAGATTTCCCAGAGAATTTCCCAAATCTGAGGGTAGCGTCCCGTCAAGGCACGCCTCCTTCGCAAGTTGATCGGCCCTTTCGTTCCCCGCGATTCCCACATGCGAAGGGATCCACACTATTGTGATTTGCAGATTCCTGACGTTTGCGTCATATAATAATCGCTTAATATTCCAAAATAGCGCATCATTTGGATCCGAATTTCCGTAATTATTAAGTTTCTTAATCAGACTTAGAGAGTCGCTAAAGATAGTGGTTTTTGGAATGGAGAGATTAATTAAAGCATCTATTGCCCTTTCCAGGGCAACGCATTCCGCTGTATAAACGGAGGAGTCCCTGGGTAAGATAAATTTTGCTTCGATTTTTTTGTTAGGGATATGGAAAGCTGCTCCGCAGCCAACCTGAGGGTATTTAGATCCATCTGTATATAGAAAAACAGAATTGGGCCATCTTTGCATTATTTCGAAAGAGAACATTTGTTGGACCATGGTATTACTGCAATTTGTATTAGTCTTGTTAATATTTATCTCGTCAATGATCTCAGGGTGATAGGTAATAGCATCTATTGGAATTGAGAACATGGGGATCATATCTTCACTTTCTGAGAGGTTAAGAAAGGTGATAAGTTGAAAAATAACTGCAATGTTAGGCATAAATTTAGGACATGATGGGTTTTGGCGAGAAAATAATTTTGTAAGGTTCCTGAGATTAATAAATATTGGGTGAGTGGTGCAATTTATTCTCTTTAGCACAAATTTGTACGTTAAAATGTCTCTACGTAGTCGCAGAGGCATTTCTGCACATTCTATTTGTAGTGCTTCAATTGGCGATGACTTCATTGCACCCAGAATCAATCGCAGGCATTTAGATTGGACTCTTTGCAGTTTTGTATTAAGGTAGTCAGGCAAGGGATCGATAATTTGGCATGCGTAGTCCAAATGACTACGCACTAATGTAATATATAGAAGTTTCATGGTTATGGGGTGTGATCCCCACCATACTCTGGATATGGCTCGCAATACGTTTATCCCCTTCTCACATTTCGCAATTACGTGATCTATGTTAGTGTTCCAATTAAGCTTCCTATGGAAAAAAACTCCCAAAAACTTTACCGTGTCATTTAGCGGTATGCGTGATTCGTCAATGTATATGGATAAATCAGGAATCTTATGCTTCCTTGAGAATATCATTATTTGACATTTTGGTGGTGATAAGCTCATACCGTTTTCCTTGAGCCACAAGTTCAGCATGTTCAGGGAGATTTGTAGTTTAGACGATGCTATAGAGATACTTTTTTCAGGTTTGGAATATATGACGAAGTCGTCCGCATACTGGAGTATGGAACAGTCACTTGGTAAAAAGTTTTGGAGTTCTGTAGTGTATATATTAAACAGAATGGGACTTAGGACCGAGCCTTGAGGTAGACCCTTATAAATATTTCTTTCCATTTTACCCTTAGGCGTCTCTACCAGTATTTGCCGTTCTGTCAAAATATTGAAAACCAGGAGCGAAATGTTAGGGGGAATTCCCATGTTAATGAGTTTAGATTTTAACAACGTCAAAACCACTCCATCATAAGCACTATTAATATCAAGGAAAGCTGCCACAATGTTAGATTGGTTGGCAAATGCAAATTGAACATCAGTAGTTAACACAGATAAACCATCCAAACATGACTTACCCTTCCTAAATCCGAACTGCCACGGAGGTAGACAGAGTTTGTTCTCGCAATACCATTCCAAACGTAACTTAATCATTCTTTCCATTATTTTCAAAAAGCATGATGATAGTGCGATAGGCCTATAAGAACCACTTATGTTCGGTTCCTTTCCAGGTTTACGAATCGGGACTATAATTTGTTTCTTCCACTGCGGTGGGACCATACCGGAGGATAAGATACTGTTATAAATATTCAGGAGGTGCATCAAAAGTGGATCAGGAAACCTTCGGATAAAAGAATAAGGGATGAGATCTTCCCCTGGTGCCGAGTTTTTTGTCATCGCTAGTGCCGTCTTTAATTCGTTTAGTGAAAATGATCCTGAAATTTCCGATGAATCCACAGTATTGATATTATAACCACTCGGCAACTCCGAGGCTAGGGGTACATATGAAGGGGCTAGTTTATTAGCGAATTCATAGATCCAATCACCCAGGACATGAAACGTTTCGTTTGTCGCTGATGTTCCCCGAAAACGTTTAATAGACTTCCACACTTCCGGCAAAGGGGTATCTGGGGATAGTGCTGTACAGAAATTTTGCCAACCCTGTCGTTTTTTTCTTTTTAAAGTTCTTTTAGCTACCGCTTGTGCCTGCTTTGCGAGTATAAAGTTATCAAATGTCATATCTCTTTTATAAGTTCGTATTGCATTTCGGCGATTTTGAACAACCGTGGAGCACTCACTATCCCACCATGGTGGATTTGATGGCTTTCCAGGGGATTTATGGAATTTAGGAATAGATGCTTCTGCTGCCGAAACAACCATTTGTCTCAATTCGTCAGCCTGCTGAGAAATATCTGAATCGGTTTTAATATTTTTAAGGTGGGAAACACAGGAGTTTAAAGCGGAATGGAATTCATCCCAATTGGCATTCTTAATATTAAAACCTCGGGGAATCTGTTTAGGAGGGAGGTTGTTGGAAATTTTGCCCAGGTGTAACAAAATTGGGAAATGATCGCTTGAAAACGTGTCCTCGATTACACTCCAGGTTAAAGAATGTGCCAGATCGGGGGTACATATTGAAATATCCACCGCACTTGGGCGTTGGCGTGGGGAGGATAGCCTAGTCGGTTGTCCATTATTTAATATGCATAGATTATGAAGATCCAAGTAATCCAAGATATTATTTCCTGATGAATCTGTGAATGCGCATCCCCAAGAAGATGAATGCGCATTGCAATCACCCATAACAATGAATGACTTGTTAAACAGTGGTGTTATGCTATTCCAATATGATAGGTGAAATGAAGCTTTTGGAGGAATATATGTTGAAATGAAGGTTACATCTGCTACATTCACTGCAACAATTTGCATTGAATGGGAGGGTGGTAAATGTATTTGAGAGAATTGTAAACTTGAATGGATAAAAATGGCAGCTCCTCCTTTGCCATCACATCTATCATCCCTAACAATCGAGTATCCAGGGACTGTATAGTGAGACATTGGTGGAAACCACGTTTCAGAAATGGCAGCAATTTTTATGTTATATAGATTCAGCATTTGGAGAATTTCAATTCTCTTTGAAACAGCACTGCGGCTGTTCCATTGTAGAATTGCAAAATCATTGTTTTGAAATTGATGAGGGTCCATTTTCAGAGAGGAAAGTTTTTAAAGATGAAATTAAAAGAGCTGCGTTGGACGGTAATATATTCTGTGATGATAAAACTTCTAATAACATGTTTATCATCACTCTGATAAAGTTATTATTGTCGGAGTGAAGGTTATTTTGTATGCTATCTTCATAGCTTGAGAGATCCATTTGGGAAGTTGGTCGGGTATTGGATGATATGACACAACCATCAGGAGCTGAGGACCACGAGGAGCCGTTGGGAAGGAAAACGTGCTTGTTGTGTTCCGACTTATCATAACCCAGAGTTCTAGGAGAAGAGGGAACCCTATATTTGAAAATAGTCTTCCTTTGTGAATGATTATCACTTGTTGTAGCAGATGAGGTATTAGGGGAGGGAGTCGCGAAAGTATCAGGATCTGCGAAACTACTTGTAGACTTTGCGGTGACCTGGGCATATGAAGTTTTACCACTAAGTGGGTGAAGTTTTGACGCTTGAAAGAATGAGATGTTATCTGATGCCATCGAATATTTGATAGCTTTCTGTCTGGCCAGTTCTGGGCATGTTAGGCTAACTGCCTTGTGATCTCCCTTACAATTTAAGCATTTGTTGTAAGCAGAGGTACATTCTTCAACCGAATGATTTCCTCCACAGTTAATGCATTTAGGCGTAGATCTGCATACAGCTTTGGTATGTCCGAATTTACAGCAGCGGTAGCACTGAATGGTGGGGTAAAAGTATACCTCCACTGGGAATGAATTATAGAAGATAAATATACGCTTAGGAAGCATCTGTCCCTCAAACGTAATCACTATTGAGTTTGACGGTTTCCAGGTAGGGGTGTCGGCTGTTCTATCTTTATAATTGAGGCGACGAATTTTCATAACTTCACCGACATTTGGGTTGGACGTTCGGATTGATGAGATAATCTCATCGTCAGAAATATTAGGGGATATGCCTCTTATAATTCCCATACGGCTAACATTAAACGATGGAATAAAAGCTTTATATTTTGAATTCGAAAACAAGAAACAGTTTTTAATAAAGTTATTTGCTGACAAACTATTTGTGAATTCCATAGATATCTTATATCTTCCTTCCCCTTTGATCGTACCATTTATTATATTAGGTAAATTTTTTGTATAGATGAAGCGTCCAAATTCCATCGGGTGTATGGGGGTGGAATCAGTATTTTGTACATAGACGATGAATGGACCACGTGTTTTTTCCGAATAGAACTGTTGCCGAACGTTATGTATTGTGGAATTGGTTGGAGAAGACGAAGAGTTTTCTATGATCATCGAGGCAGAGGTAGAGGGAGTAGGAGCACAACTCGGATTATTCTGAGTGACGAGAGGTTGTGTCCCAGGATTGGAAGAGGTGGTTGATGTCTGATTTGTATCCGTATATTCAACATCAAATTTTTTGTCCGTTTTGGACTTCGCTATCTTGCGTTTTTTATCGGGCGGATCGGGTGGAATCGGAGGAACCGGAAGTGGTTCCATGATGAGAGAAAGAGAGGGATATGACTTATTAACACTAGTGTATATATACAGTTGTTATTATATCTAACTACTGGTGAAAAAATAAAAATAAAATAATAAAAATTAGATCAATATTGAAAAAAATGACCCTTCAGTCTAACTAATTAATAAATGAAAAATAACAAAATTGTTGCAAAATGAAATAAAAAGTCTTATCTGGATCCAGTGGTGAAAGCGGGTAACAACACACGACCACACAGTGACGCTATCCGAACGAGACTGTACGCTAGTTATATAACACAATAAAATCGAAGAGTTATAATAATTTATTATTAACTTAGATAGAATCACATCGCATTTTTTATAGTAAAATACTTGTACAGTGTTACTGCGTAACCAATCAATCAAGCAGGTTTGATCAATTTTTAAAAAGGTGTGTGTGTGTGTGTGTGTGTTGATATTCGTGACAAAAGTCATTATATTCTGTTATCTCCCACTTTATTTAATGATTTATGTTTGTGTTTCTTTAAATTTTTAATTTTTTTAGACTAGGAAGACATAAATTGTTTTTTTATTCTTCTCAATATTTATTGTCACTCGAAAACATTGTCCTTATTTTATAAACAAAAAAGTCTAACTTATTTTCATAATTAACCATTGTGATAATCATCATCATCGCCCTCAACGCTCCTCTCGGGAATACAGGGCAGAAACCAGCCTCCTCCATTCAGAGCGTCTATGCGCCAATTGCGTCACCTCTTTCCACGACATTCCCTGTGCTCTGATGTCGTTGTCAAAGGAACGGTGTATTGTGAAAGAGGGACGCCCTGGCCTTGGCCTTCATATCAACGCTGGTAAAACGGAGTACATCTGTAATATGTAGTACATGTACGAGTACTCACACCCCACTAATGGTTGGTAATTCCCAAATATCTCAGGTTAGCAAATTCAGGTACCTGGGAGCAACCCTAACGCCAGAGGGTGATCTCCGGTCGGAATTACCAATCCGCATAGGAGCTGCTAGCGGAAGTGAAACTACACTATACTTAATAAATTCATAAATATCCCTCGACATTCATCAAGAGGGAGACCAAAGAATACTTTGATAACACAATGTTATAGAAAACTGTGAAGAAATATGCCTGGATAAAGATGACATAGAGAACAGAAAGATATATAACCTCAGAACGAGAAGAGCCGACCTTAACAGCCTTCAGCGGCAATAAATTAGCACAGTGACAGGTAGAAGAAGTATCCCAAGTGAGGTAGGTAGATAAACGGAACACCTCACAGCTCAATCCTTACTATACATACTTGTTTCGCTTCTTCCCCATTCATATGATTTCTCATACACGCACACTGATTTCTCTTTCTCAGCAAGCGACGTTCTTGAGAAATTAATTCACGAGATCAAACCACGTGGTTCTTTGATTTCTACGCTTTCTCATACCCTCTCTTTCAGATCAGTTTATTTATTATATGTAAATTTATCACATGAAACAAACTTATTATTCATAATCTTTATACTGCATTGTATCCGCGAAAATAGTTTTTTTATTTAAAAGTATCACGGTAATAAATAAGACTCAATTTCTGAACTTTTTTACTACATATTTTAAGTAGCCACGCAAAATAGAGCAACCACAAAAAACACATAGGTACTCACAGAAAAATTTAAACCAACTATACATATGAAATAAAAATCAACTCTAAGAAACTGCTATTCAAACAATTTCCGTCGCGATCCTTGGTTTAACCGCACTTTTTTCTAATAAAGCGATCAGATCGTTTTCAAGAAAATAATATGTATCACTATTTATTGACAGCTAAAATGTACAAGGATATACCTAACACTCTAATTATTAGTTAAACGTCATTATAAACTTTTTTCATAAACGTTATTATGTTTTGTTAACCCAATATCACTCCAGATGTACTTATAAAGTTTAAAAATGAAAAGCTCAAGGACGTCTGGCTCAAAAATTGTAGTCCGATGACAAGTTTCTTTATGCATTTTACCCAAGTTGTGAAAAGCTTACAAAAATGATATATGTATACCTGTAGAAAATATTTCTTAAAATTAATTACTTATCTAGTTACGTTCCTAAGAATCTCTTCTCTTTTCTTAAGATTTTAAAGTGCTTTGTGAAAATGGATACGAATCTCTGGAGGGAGTATCTTAGCGCAATAAGCCCTCAAACCAAATAGGACAAAGGGAAGAATATACATTCATAATTATATATATAACCAGTTATACAGGATACACACAATTGTAGTAAAAAAAATTGAATTTATAAGAACTACAATTCTGTTACTGTAGTTAATGTTGTCGGCCGATGGAACTTCCAGGATGTTCATGGTTAATTTATAAAAATAAAACAGTCATAAGAAAAAAATTAACAGTGACTTTATAAATCGAGAACCCGCTTTCAAAAACTTCCGTTCTCATCATATTTTTTTTAAAAGGGCAGCGCCCGCCACATACCTCGTGCCGTACCTGGAGATATGTTTCTCCATAACGACACACACATGGACAAACAGGATTTAAGGTCGCATTAAAGCGAGAAATGCTGCCCCGAGGGAGCACTCTAGATTTAGTGGCCACACACCAAAAATGTTGGTGCAAAAAGGGAAGGGAAGAAATGGGAAAATGCCTTCTTCTCTATGCAGTATCGTTAGTTACTTGAAAGGGATATTAGGCTACCAAAGAAAGTACAGAAGTTTTTGAAGGCGAAAAAGTTTTTCCTTGTGGCTACCAAGTCTGCATGTCCTACAGGTCCAGATAATGGACCACGAACAGCAACGAGCATCTCCTCTCTTTTCCTACTGATGTCGGTGTGGGAACAATCCCACAAAATATGTTCCGACGTTTGGGATTCAGAATTACAAAAATGACATGAAGGGGATGATTTTATCCCAAACTGATAAAGACGCGCATTGAATCCTCCGTGGCCAGTAAGAAATTGTGTTGTCCAGTACTCAGGCTGAATCCACACTGAGTTTACGCGCCACTTTACTTGCGGAAAGAAGAGAAACGTTGTTCTACCAACAGGAGATACTGACCAACGGGACTGCCACGCAGTGTAAAGAGCTTCGAGACTTTCAGACTCAAATCGAAGGGGATCTGAAGAAGGCTGCAAGGGGATCTGATCTCGTTCTCATCATATAAGACAAACGCAAAGTGATAATGGCTAACGTTACATCAAGGTAACGTAAAAGATGGTTACATTACGCAAACCGAAACTCTTGAAAGCCGGCTCGCGATTCATAAAGTCACTGCGGAAGTACTAAATATAAGTGTTTTATTTTTATTAATTTCGTTGCTGTCGCCAAATGGACGGTAAAGAGTTAAAAGTATCTATTGTATGAAAAAATTAATAGATTTGGATACGGCTATTAACCAATGTAAATGTATGTAAAATGTATTGTCATGATATATAATTAAATGTTTGTATCGGTTAATTCGTTTGCTACTGACTCAATACGAGTAGAATAAATAACACACAATATTGATATAATGTTTCTAAATTTATTTATTTTTTGCTAAATAATTTATTATGAAGTGAGGGTTTGTGTGAATAAGGTATTTCAAAGACAAATACTTGTTATTATTTCTATGTTTTTTCGAGTGTATTTTTGTGGAATGACATTTATATGATACTAAATTGTATTCATAAAAACAAATAGTTAATTCAAACTTTGTATAACTACACTATATTAAATTTCATAATTTAAAGGGCTAAAACGACTTAGCGCTTAATAGTTACTAATAGAATTCTACAATAGGATAAATTGAAACAAACGTTTTGTTCTACTATAGATTTAACAACACGAGAGAGACGTCTTTCAGGTTCTTAGGTCTTTATAAATCTCCAATGAAATGCTTGTTTCAATTTATCAAATGTATTTATGTAAATAATTATTACTTTACACATTAGTTTTAAAAGATTTAATATCATTTTACATATTCCAATTGTATTGTTAAAAAGAGATTGTACGAAGGTAGGGTAGCTCAGTACAAGAGTTTGCAGTGTACAAGAGTACGCGCTGCATATCTCCGGATCATTAGTAATGTTTTCTTATATCTTCAATGGACATTTTATTCTAGAAGTTGAGCGTTTGTTGGTGTCCATTTTTTGCGAATTTGAATCGATTATTAAAGATTCTAGGTAAGAAAAACATTTTTTATCCATTTGTTAAAATTTTCAAGCTTTTTAGAGACCGAGTCAAATAAAATCTATTTATGTTAAAACACATTTATTTACTTATTTCGATTTATTTGTCATCTACAATTGTACACTCACATGCTGAATTTCGTCCTCATGACATATTGGCGGGAATTTTATAATATATTTATAAAGTCCACTCTGTACAAGAATGTGCACTAGAATTTTGTACAAGAGTGCGCACGCATTCTAGTACAAAATTCTAGTCACCACAAGTTTCGGCACCATAAGTTTCTCAGATACCATCAATTCACATGAAAACAAGTAAAGATACCAGAAAAAGACGGATAAACAACCCGGGGAGAAATAAAGAAGATTCTGGGATTTCCATGACAAAAACTACATAGGATAAAATCAATTATTTCTTAACTTACGTGACTTTCAATAAATGTTACAATAAATTTTTACTTTTTAATTAGCTGTTCTGATTCTTTATTTATCCTATTTTAGTCATAAATAACATCATATTGAACTGATTACTTATGCGCACTCTTATACACAGTCGTACGCACTCTTGAACACACTGCATTGTAAGAGTGCGCATTTTAGGGTGTTTTTGTTTTTATTATTTTTTGTATTTAGTACTTTCTTAGGGAATTCTACTATGAAAATCTAAGAGACAATATACCAAACTACTGAAATATATTATTAAATTGGTATTTTTTTAATATCTGTAAAAAATCAATTAACGTCTTAAGTGCACACTCTTGTACCGAACTACCCTATTTGGTATTTGGATTCGCTAATGGAAAACATTTTTTCGAATGGTTGTTCAAATATATTAAAAAAGCAACATATTGATATCAAAAAAGACAGCTGTATTACCTTGTATACCGGGATAACTCAGAAATTTATATTTTCTTATCCGTTCTTCTACTAATTGTAAAGCAAGTTTTTGTCCTCACTTCGTTTACGTATCTCTTCAAATCCCTTCCCGATCAAAAAGGATATGGTATACGATTTATACATAAAACATTATGTTCAAAGGCTGTCCATCTGTTGACGAGTGATCAGTTTATATGAAAAATCGGACAAAAGCTACTTAAAAAAATGATAACTCTTAACTAAACACGTCATAATAGTAACCGTATATCAGGCTATTGTATTAAGGATCTCGTCATATATAATTACAAATGTTTGTAGTCAAAAAACTTTACAAATACCACTAAAAATTAATCTAAGCGCGACCAACAAACTACCACAACGTTACCGCCAAATCAAAAAATAATATTCTCGTCATATAACCGCTAACAAGTACTTGAAAAAAAAAATATTTTGGATTCATCACCATTTCAATATTGACAAGCAAATTTGCCATTTTGATTATGATTGATGTCGTACAAAATCGCCCAAAGTAAAGTGTAAGTAGAGTCATTATAGAAATTATTGTTTTTTTCAACTTGAAGATCTATCATAATTTTAAAATTGGACCATCGTCCCACGACTAAAATGTCATACATCAATAATTTTATTATTTTGTTGATACATACTTTCAATTATCGGAGATGAGATTTACCCGAACGTATTCATAAAATAAAATACGACAGTTTTTTTTTCTTTTTTAAACCTAGATTAACTTTTCAGTCAAAAAGATTTTATGGAATTATAGCCTGCAAAGTATAAATTTCTAATCTTTTCTCGCTAACGCTAAATATTTTCTGTAATTTCATTCACTTTCTAAATTTTACTTACAGCTTTTGTCTTGATCAAATCAACTTTTGAAATTTAAGTCACACTTCGTCATAACAGTTTTCAACGAAAGCCAATTAATATTGTTTAATCGTGTAGGATGAACTTTGGATGGAATAAAAAAAGCCACAATGAAGCAATCAAGTAAAGTCTTAATTGCTCTTTCCTTCCTTTGGAAATGATTTCACAAAAAGGTAGAAAAAATTGTGTTATTTTATTATGGTAAAGATAAAGGTAAAGAATAGAAAAGCTTGAATGAAATTTAAAAAAAAAAAACAAATGTTTTCTAAAATATGTTTTTTTTTTGAGAGAGACGTATTTGTTTTTAAATTTCTTTATAGAATTGTACCACCTAAAAACCGACATGGCGAATAAATAGAAAAACTCGTTATACGTTAATTACATGTTTAAAAAACAAAGAGGATTATTTAAAAGCGAATGGAATATTTTATAATAATTTTGAAAATTATTATAAAATTTTCTAGTAGTTATTAGTGTAGAAATTTATTCGTCGGATTAGTATAAGCCTCGGTCTATTGAATCTATGAATACGAGATATAGTATTGATTCAAGTTGTTGATCTACATAATGACTGCGTGGGTGACAGTATTAATAGTCATATGTAATATTATGTTATTCTACCGTAGTTATTACTAAATTTCTGCTCATTTAAATACCGCGCACTCTATTTATCATTATACTATACTTTATTAGTAGGTAATCAATAAAATTTTCTTTAGAACATGTATGATAATTATTATTACTTAATGTATTTTAGATTGCAAACTATTCCTTATATAGAAAACGATCATTTTAAAAACAAAGTAAGCGTCTTTTTACTAATTGCAATTAGCACGTTATATACATATCGATTTAAAAGTTAGGAAGGACCTTACTAAAGCCATTGTCTGGAGCGTTCTGATATATGGTAGCGAGACGTTCACCATTAGCAAGATTGAAAGCAGATGATTGACAGCCTTCCGATGTGGTGCAACAGACGCAGAATTAGAGAGTAATGGAGAAGAAAATCCAAAATCGTTGCAGACCAATCCAATGGATTATAATCTACAATATATATATGGAAATATCCTGGCTGGGTAATATAAAATAACGCAGAAATCTAGAGATAGGAGGGAGTGTTTCAACTAGCGCTGAACAGAAAGTGAGTGCGCCTGAGTGATAAACTATGCTATGAAGACCTAATGTGGCACTCAAAGAAGAAAAATCCCATACAAAACATAAAAAAAGCAATTCATTGTCTTATTGCAAAAAGTGAATCAAATAGGCAAATGATATTTGAGATACATTAGTGACAATAAACAAAATGTTAGGATATAAATTAATCCACATTGAATAACGCAAATGTACACCTTTTGCCTTACATAACACGTATTATTGATTTGGCTATCAGAAGACACTTGTTAGTTGAATTGAAAGCTGTATGGTCACTTTTGCATTACTTTTTTTCAATCATTTAGTTCAGGTTGTTTTTATCTTCTTATTTTTTTAAATTAGAATATTAATATGTTACATCTTAGAATTATAAAAAAAATATTATTTATTTAAAACAAAAGAAACTTTGTACTTTCCACTAGAATAACTTTATTTTTATTTAAAATTAATAATAAATATGGAATTCCACAGTGTTAATCACGAAACATTCGAATCTTTTTTTTTTAATTAGTCTGTATATTACGTACTTCATAGATTAAAGTAGAAAAAAGTAATCATAATATATATGTTCATGTAAATTCAACACGTGCATAACAAACCAAAGCCTTTTATTTTTTATCTTCAGTTATAAAAATTTTGTTTTTAAAATTCATCGTATTCGTTTTTTTGTGTACCTACTATTTTTTTTGTAGTATTTTTGAAACATTGTTTTATTATATTTGTAGAAAGTGTTTTTGGAGATAAAACAGTGCTCAATCATATATTTTTATTTTATTTAATATAATTAAAAATGGATTTCCAAAGTGTAAACACTCTTGAATTATTAAAAGAGATTGTTGTATGCTTTTTTTTGCAATATTACTTTATTAATTAAAAAAACATTAGTATTCAAAACGAAAGGAAAATTAATAGCGTTTATCAAATTTTTAATTAAAACATAGACCGATACAAATAATATTTGTTTTATTATTAATATGTAACATATCCAATAGATTTAGGTTGTGTGGGCAGCGAAAAAATACCTAATGAATAAAGCTGCAAAGTAATATTGATTAGATCAGTCCAAAAATACATTATTTATGGTGTACGATGTTATAGTTTATGCCTTCAGGGGGTTTATTTTGTATTATATTTAATCCAATTTACATATAAACTAATTATGGACACTTCTAGAAAGTATTCATCAGTGACAATGACAATATATTATCTCGAAGTAATTCTCTTTCTAATTATTATTTCATCTTTTTCTCGTGTTTGAAAGTGTTGGATACGGTAAAATCTTTAGTTTACTCCTGCCTGAGCCTGTAGAGCCTGTTTCTATCTTATAATATAATACATAATATGTTATATGGTTGCCAATTAAATGCATTCGCAGAAGTGAAACGAATATATTTTTTATACTTGATTGGAAGATTGAATAGGATTTCCCTGTTTCTTAAACTTTTTTGCCTATCAATGCTCCTATCAGGGGCACAAGGTAGAAATAAACTTCGTACCAACATTTACAGCTACATAGAAATGAAACAAAAATGTGTTGTGTGCTAGATTAGAAGGTTGAAAAAGATTTTCCTGTTTCTAAATATATTTTACTATTAATGCTCCTATTAGGGATCAAGGTAGAAATAAACTTCAAGCGTCAAATGAATCACCTCTTCTCACAATACTTCTCACATCTTTACTGGTTTTCTAGTTTATAATTGATTAATATTTTGATTATGTAAAAACTGTATTTTTGCGAAATAAAATAATAAAATAAATCTAAGGCATCTATTTAATTGTCATTGGAATCGTGTTCTAAGTAATTTTATGGTCGAAAAACAGACCACTTTTTGGCTAGTATTCATTGGAAATTTGCTAAATGTAGCCCTTCCAGGATTGTCATCTCTCCCCCATTTCATACATAACAAATCTTCGCAGAATGTGTATGCGTACTATTTTTTGCTTAGTATTTATTTAATTTAAAAATTTACGGCTAACTTGTCTTTAATTACAAATAATATACACACAGTATTAACAGAATAATTTTATAACGGACATAATACAAAATTAATATCTTAATTTTCATTGTTAGTATACAGGCTAAGCCGGTTAAAACAACAAAACTGTCAAGAAGCAATAATAAGAGCATGGATAAAATAACATCTGGTTTTCAATTAAAATCCGTAGATATTCACACACTGTATCCAGTTTTCTTTGACGATAAAACATTTTCATACAATGTAATGTTTCAATGAATATCTCGTTATTTAAATTACATGTTAGTTAAATACAATATTTAATTAATTAATCTGTATATTCAGTATAAAAACGATGTATCCTAGAAATCTTTTGATTGTGAAGTATATTTTAAAAACGTAATAAATGAGCTAAATGTTAAAGACGACTGGCAACCTAATGTTTAAGATAGAAAGACTTGGAAATCTGTTGTTTTGTAGGCCAAAGTCTCTGAAGGGCTGTTTGACTACCAGGGAAAGTAATTAAGTAATAAAGGGGTATGAAACCTATCCTATATTTCTCATCTTTATAAGGCATGACGAGGACAATCTGTACATTCATTACATGTAGACCCTTAGCTAGCTACTCTACATCCTGGAGATTGCGTGAGAGTATAATGTATACTCTCACCCGCAAAGCGGTTAATAGCTAAAATAATTTAACAACATTATTTTAAGTACATTTTTTTTGTGTACAATACCCAGAAAATGAGAAATAGTTCAGTTATTTACTTATCTCATATATTTTATTATAAATTTTCATAATTTTCTAATTATATATGTACTTATTACATAAAGAAAATCACCACGAAAACTCATCAAACTTTTTCTGATATGCTTTAAACATGTGGACAAAATATCTATAAGACAAAAGACAGTGTCAATCATATTTTTGAACCACTCTAAATTAATCGTTCTAATTTAATTAATAAGTCTCCGACACCCAATAGTATCAAAAATTCATAAAATAAAAACAGTGTCATCTTCGGAAACATCTTCAAAAGTATGAGGTATCCGTCGATTCAAATTTTCTTATTCTTATGCCACGAAGAGGTCGATTTATATGTTTGTTACACGTAGTTAAACTTCTGAGCCCGTAGACAATTTGTACTTAGCGATCGTCTACTGGCGAACTTTTCGACAATCTACCTACACGTACCGTATAATTATGCGTTATTGTTGCAGTTATTGACGAAAATTCGTTTGTAGGCGATCGCCAAGTACAAATTGTCTACGGGCTCTGGTCACTTGACCAATATCAGTAGAGATACCGATGTAGCGAATTATTTGATACTAAAAATTTAACAAAATTTTTCATCCATTCTTCAAAATAGCGGCTAGCCGATTGTAAATTAACCGATATCTCATGAAAATTAAACCGCGATAACGGAACTGATTAAAACGTCCTCACCAAATAATTCATGCCGCGTAGTGTAAATGATAACAGTGTAACGAAATGTGAATACAAATAATTATTATATGGATTACAGGTTACGTCCATAATTCAATTAAAGCTTGATTAAAGCTGTTCTCTGTAATCGAGAGCGACGTGTTTATTTAGCAAGTTAATTTCTATGTAGGGGAGGGTTGGGCAAGACGGGGCATTTAAGCTAAAATGTCAAAAAAAAACATTTCTTTCTTAAATTCTTAAAAAAAAGTTTATTGACACAAACTATCATCTTTAATCTAGCAAATGAATCACATAAATGATAAAATAAACATTAAAAAATAATAAATATGTTCAATTTAAAAACAGCTTAATTATCCCGTCGTGCCCCACGGGTTGGGGCAAGACGGGGTAGTTTAGAATATTAGTCAATTAATTAACTAATTAAGTAATTAACCATATTTTATCCATTTAATAATCGAATATCTTCCCTTAAAATTCAATATTTGGATCTTGATGATCAAATTTCAAACAATCTGAATTATGATATTCTTCCTTAAATAACACTATCAACAAAATTAAGTTAAAAACGTGAAATATGCGAAAAACACGTTTTGTATCACAGCATCACGGAGCGAGCAACCACTGCTGATGTAACTTTGTTGCTAGTGGGGGGTCCGAAGAGAGCATCTTATGTCATCCAGCGTTCAGGGCTACTCGGCACGGTTCCACTTTTATCGCAATACCCCATCTTACCTCACTACCCCGTCTTGCCCCACCTTCCCCTATTCGAGTAGATATCATGTATGTTCAATGAAAAATAGATTAAGGTTGTATACGAAGTTCAAAAAGGAAAATATTATTGTATTCGTATAAATATTATTGCTCATTTTAGTTGTGATCTGTAAAATAAGAGCTTAAGTGGCCATTTATAATTAAAAGATTCAATTTATTAAGTTAAATTAAATGAAAATCATCGTTTTTTCTATGTTTATTTGTTACATAAACTTAAAATAGGCTACTTCAAAAGCTCGTAAATGGTATAAGTACCTACACTGAAATCGCGATAGCGTATTTTGAATTTATGGAACAAATAAACATAGAAAGCCAAGTATTTTTTTTTAAAGTCTAGAAATTGTTATATAGTTATTGCCTCTGAAATAAGAGAAAATCATCGTCTCTTGCAAAACATAGAGAGACAATAGTACCATCATAACCATCACACCGTTCCCCTTTTGGGGTAGTCAGAAAGGTTCCAGCGCCACTTATTCCTATTCTCACGTAGACTTTTTTCTTCCATCACTATAAATGTAAAAATTCCTGATTTTATGTGCTCTCCTATTCAATGTCCTTAACATCAGTTCATCCTGTAGGATCTGGTTTATATGATCTTACCAATTTTTGGACGCCCACGTCTTCGAACGCTATTTCTCTCAGCCTTATATATCTTCTTAGTTATTCGGTCCTCGTTCATGTTTTCCACGTCCCCAAACAGCGTTTTGATTTATGTCATTATTCCAGCTTTCATTCCATACTTTTCACGTATGATACTTTGATGCATTTTATCTTTCTGACATTTACCACACTTTCCATTCAATGATATATTTCTACTGCATTCAGATGTTATATTCTGCACTGAGAAAAATACTCAAAACGATTCATTGGTACGTTACTATCAGATTAGGACCAGAGATCGTAAAAACGATTCATTGGTATAAATCTATAATATTAGCTCTTCGCAAAAAAATCATTGGTAAATTTACCAACAACTTGTTTGCAAAGAGTTAATATAATAGATTCGTACTAATGAATCGTTTGTACGATCTCTGGTCCTTTTCTCATACTGAGAAAAATACTAACGAAATTTCACAACGAATCATTGGTACGTACTATCAGATTAGGACCAGAGATCGTAAAAACGATTCATTGGTATAAATCTATAATATTAGCTCTTCGCAAAAAAATCATTGGTAAATTTACCAACAACTTGTTTGCAAAGAGTTAATATAATAGATTCGTACTAATGAATCGTTTGTACGATCTCTGGTCCTAATCTGATAGTACGTACCAATGATTCGTTGTGAAATTTCGTTAGTATTTTTCTCAGTATGAGTGTTTGTAAATGAGTATTCTACAACTACAATGCACTTTTGTTACCTACTTGATTATATTGACATCGCGATTGATTTTAGCAAACCGTTGCCAGTGTCGAGCGAAATAATCAAGTAACAAAAGTGCATTGAAAAAACTCGTTTAAAAACATTCAATATGTCTCAAAACTGTTACATAGTTAATTCTTCAAAAATAGATGATATGGGGAGATATATCCATAAGAAATGGGAGATATTCATTAGGGAATAGTGGATATACCCATATAAGAGAAATCTAACACAAATTTAAATAGCACATTCAAAGTTGAATACAAATAAAGTAAATAATTTATTACACTCGTACTTCATCGTCTTCCTGATAAATATAATGTAGGTAATACTAGCAAATGTAAAATATAACACTAATGTTATGCAATAGCAATAATCGTTGTATGTGGTGGTACCTAGTGGTGGATATTGTTGTTAATATTATTATTGGTTGTATATTATTAAGAATAAAATATGTTGAAGGCATTATCTTCATTAAGGCCGTAGGTGAAGTATTTTATTGCTTTGTTAAATCCATTGAGGGCAATAAATAAACGCCAATATATTATTACATATTTTACTATCACTCAAGTGTTTGTAAGTCAATCTTCCATTGGAAAAGGCGGCACTGTACAATGAAATATTATTTCAAAGTGTTATAATTATACTAATAGTATTATTATTTTGTTGGTTCATGTGCTATCGTCAAATTTATACGTGAATAAATCCGAGCTATTTTATATATTTTCTGTTTATCAATTTCACTTTCTACCTTTATTTTGTTTGCCTACTTGAGAAAAAAAATTACGCATATTAGAAAATCGTGTGAAAATTTTTACAATAATTAAGAATTAAACAAGAAAAACATAGTTTTCTTCTACGTTAACGGGAACTGTCAATATTCATAATTCTCTTTCCTCCGATATTCATTTCCATACCAATTTGTTGAGAAAATTCATGCAGTCCTTTTGTCATATGTACAAGTACATATCGTCAATATTCTTACATATGAATACGAAGCAAATTATCAGCTGATGATTTCTTACAGATTATTATTTTTGAGTATTTCAAATTCTTGGCATCTCTTATGCTTTTCATATCAGTTATCCTTTTCTAAATGATGATATTATGACTTTTTTCTGTAAATTGTTACAAATAAATTGAAAATGATAATACAAAACAAATAATATCGTAGACAGAGATCGCTTTGATGGACAGTTTTCTTTCTGTTTTTGTTTCAACTGTAGGTGTTTACTACGAGTTTTTTTCTCATTAATTGTTCTGATTACAATACCTTCTTCAGAGAAGACATAGTCAATCCTTTCTAATTTTTATAATTACGAATATTTGGAGTCAAAAAACTTTACTAATACCACTAAAAATATTATTATACGCGCGACCAAGGTTTCAACAGGTAGCCTGTCATTCTCAAGTGCAATATTTGACTTTTGTAAAACAGGACGCTCGAAAACTTATGGAAAAGAATGTGAGAATTTTTTTGCCGAGTGCTCCACGACTAAGCTTTACTCATTATTGAAGGTATATTTAAAAAATTGTACGTTTATTTATTTAAAATGTTGGGTCTAGAAGCTAGTTTGAATAATAATTCTCTATATTAACTGTAATATACCTGCATGTTTCGCATAGTACCTATGTACCTACATTATAAGATGAGAGAAATGCGTTCATTAAGAGGATTGTGTAAGGAAATAGTGGTGTAAGATAGGATGAAGTATGTTTTTGATAAAACCTTCGCGGAAGTTAAGTCGGTTATGTGTGGATATAAAAGCGCTATCTAAATTGGAAATTATCAAATGCAAAACTTTGCCAAGATTGTAGTAAGAGTTGTCAAAAGAAAATTATATTGCAAAGACTTCCTCAACGTAGCAAAGATATGCGTGCTTTTTTAAGATGCAGGCCAATCAGGAGTATTTTGTAATATAACACTAGGTACCTACTGCAAATTGAAATGAAATGAATTTATTCCTCCTTCTACATAATTTAAAAAAAATGTTTATACTAAACAAAATATATTAATTGTATGTTTATTATATAATATTGAGGAGTTCAGAGGGTGGAAGAGCTGTTCCGGCTGGCACAGGACAGAGAGGCCTACGCCAGGGTCATAGCCGACGTCGGGGGGACCTGACATGGCACTTTGAGAAGAGATATAATATTGAGTTTCCAGCTTGGTCCCACACGTCCGGCACGGGTGAACCAGAAGCAATATCCCACAGGGGCTATAGGCAATATTATTTGTACTAAATGCATTATATCCTGTCCCACTCCCGCCCGCATGACATGTTATGTCGTGTCATGATACGAAGTAAGCGAACATAACAGCTTTTGGCCAAGGCGATCTCAGCAGGAAAAAAACAAAGCAAAATCCAAAAAAAAATATACGAGACTGGACTGGAATGAGTGGTGTGGTGGAGTTATTCCGGACAGCGCAGGACTGCGAAGCCTTTGCCAGAGTGATAAGAATACCGAGGGGGAGAGGGGCTGACAGAGTTCTTGCAGAAAAATAAGTTATTCTTTATCAGTTATTTTAGAAGGATTAAATATGTAACAGTTACTATGTAATAATCAAGTAACGGATGTGCATTGTAGAATACTTAAAACACATTCAAAATAAGTTATTCCTATTGGTGATGCACTTATTCAAAAATGTGAAATTAGTCGGCATTAAGATTCGAACCATAGAAGTTATTTTTTAATATTTGTACCATCTCCATAATAGGTCTTATTTTTTTATCTTAAAGGCAAAGTACCTGAAATCTAGTTAATTATGGTAATAGATTTTCATAACAATCTGATGTTATTTACCAACCGTCAACTTTTGAGGAAAATAAGCAGATATTACATTTTTCCAGCACCAAGAACTCATTATCTAACCTTCTTTTATACGGGTCATAGTTTAGTTGTTCAAGTAGAACTACATCAAAACACCTACTTTGGTATCATTATTACTATTTACAATAATATATCAGTTAGTTCTGTTGCAAGAGTGGAACAGTCAGTCGGCTAGGCTATCCTTACTGCAATCACCATCCTGAACACATCACGAACAGCCTCAGGAGCCTCTCCAACCACTCTTCAGTACGATGGACTATCGATACATTTCTATTACAAATATTATTGAACCTATTATATTAATAGTGCACCTATCAATATGAGTTCACCTTATAAGAGGCGATTCTCATTTGTGTTTCAAATGTAACTTAATTTTATATTCAACATAGAACCGAATTTTGTATGCAATATATATTACCTACGTCTGAGAAAAAGGATATTCGGAAACGTATAATTATTTGAGAATCTAATTATTTACCTGATTTTGTAGACGTTGTAGACAAGATTCTAAAAAATGGACATAAGCTGAATACTGAAAACTCTCACTCAACTCAATCGCTCATCAGCACTCCTCTTGGGAATACGAAACAGAAACCATCCTCCTCCACTCAGAGCGTCTTTGCACTTGCCGTTGCCTTTTCAAATACCGCTTTTTTTTCTTCTTACAACAATGGAAACTTATATTTTTAAAGGCAACGGTTTTTGTGATTTTGTACATTCACTAATTTTGTGTTTGAATTTTTTATCTATACTTAATTATGTTTTCAACAGATGTTCAATCTTAAAAATTTGGTTCCAACACTTTTAATTTTATTGTCATTTAACACTCCTCTCGGGTAATTAGGGCAGAAACCAGCAACCGGAATCAGAAACCATGATTAACTTAAAGTTTTTTTTTTAAATAGTATTAAAAAATGTATACATTATTTGCGTAGAAATAAAATGAAATATTTACCTACAAGCTTTGTGAAAAACACAATAACGAAGTGTCCACTAATAATACATTTATTTACTTTGATAATATTTATAATAAAATACAGTTCAAATTAATCGTTTATGTTATTACATTATGACTTAACTGTAATAACGATATTGTCTTCCAGTCATTCCAGTCGTGCAAAGAGTTAAAATAATAGTAATGTGTACAATTTATACTAACAAATTGCATAGGACAAACGTATGTGAACTTTTCAAAAGATTGATAGAATAACAATATGTATATCTGTGCAGATACATGATTTAATGTTGTACTCGTATGTATATTGATTTTGTACGTGTAATGTCATCTGTTTCATATTATGAAATGCAACATTGTAGAGACAATATGAATGTTATAAATATTATCTAATACTATACCATGAAGCTATACAAGTAGGGTATACAAGCTATACAAGCTCTCACAAGTAGGGTATCCAGTGGACTAACTGCATGTTATAAACAAACCGATTATCCTCTTCGTATCAATAAAAATTAAATAGCCAGGATGCAGGATGGGAAGTATGCCACATCGTTGAGTTTTAGATGTTCACTATCTTATACGTGAGGTTTTACGAACACTCGCCACTCGAAAACTTACAAAAGACAATGAAACACCTATTTTTTATCAGCGACTCAACGGGGTATTATTTTGAATTGATTTTGTTATTCATTTTCTTGGAGCGTATGAAATGTGAGAATTTTATGAGAAATGTCGCAAATCAGTGATTATTGTAGACAAATTATTGTTGTTTTCTGAGCAAATGAAACGAACAGAAAAATATTTTTATGTGATATTTGATAAATATTATCCAATATATATATTCGAGTTCGTCGAGTCTCGGCCTCGTGAACAAGGGGTCCGTGGTTCGATCCCAGGTGCTAGCAAACTCCCCTTTCACGACACAAGCTTTTAGCTTACTGTAAAATGTGTATAAGGTTGTATTTGGGTTTATAACAAAACCCAGATATATCTTTTATAAAAAAAATAAAAAAAAATATATATATAAAATTCTCATGTCACGGTGTTAGTTACCATACTCCTCCGAAAATGCTGGACCGATTTTGATGAAATTTTGTGTGCTTTCAGGTAGGTCTGAGAATCGACCAACATCTATTTTCCATACCCCTAAAAGGTAAGGGAGGTCCACCCCGATTTATTTGTATTTTTTGGCCAATTTTATTTTTATTTTTATTTTTTTATGTTGAGACATTAAAAAATACATACAGCCCTAAATTTTCACGCTTCTACCATCAACCCTTATTTATATATTAATATATGGCATAAAGTGTATGGCAAATCAACGTTTGCCAGGTCAGCTAATATATCTATAAAGATAAATACAAAACGAGGGAACAAGTGAAAGACGTTGGCAGAGAACGGAACCAAGCGGTGTAATAATAATAATAATAATAATAACTAGACAATTTATAGTGCGCCGTTTTGTGGAATATATTCACTTCAAGGGCGCATCCTAAAATATCGTGTTTATACCTATGATTGAAGCCTGATACATATAATACAAATATTAATAAGCTATTATAAAAACTAAACATATATAAATAACAATAAGTTATACAATTTATATCATTTATATGATATACCAAACAAGTGTGTCTTTAATCGACTCTTGAACAAATCAAGAGACTGTGTTTTACGCACTTATAAAGAAGCCTATATCCAGCAGTGTACGGACACTAGTTGACAAGAAAAAGGAAGAGACGGTATCCATGTTTATGTGGATGAATCGAGAGAGAGTGTTAAATATTTGAGAGGAAGAAAACCAATACAATGTAAAGCAATGTATCCGGGGAACATGACACTATACAAGGTATACCCATTTCAGGCGAGCGACAGCAATCGTTGATTAATTATAACACCACAGCGCGAGTCAACAACATGAAACTGTAGTACAGTGAAGCTTAGATGAAATGTATAAGTAATACGTAATAGATAATATTATATAGAAGAGGAAGTGGTCTAAAGGTTATCACAGGAGGTCAACTCGTGAAGACAGAATGAGCTGACGAAGAAAAGTGTTGTTGTATGTGGAAGTGGTACATAATAAGAATAATAGACGGTGGGCGGGAATGTGGAATAGTAGAGTGGACAACTACTATGTTGTTTACCAGTTGTTGTCGTTATCAGGAGAGCAGACAGCGGGAGAAGTAAATCAAATGAATTTGAAATTAATATTATGTATTTGCCTTGTCACTGTCAAAATTTAACATTCGTATTTTGCACCTTTTCTGCCCTTGTCAAAATTCGTTCATACCGTAGCGATATTTCCCACAAGTAGGAAAGCCAGCGGAATTGCATGTAATCCACTGTAAATCCTTCTCTTTATGTCAACGAAAGTTAAGAAATACAAGATGGATGACTTACCTCATCACTCAATTGAAGATTTTATATTATGTTATAGAGGATGTTTCACTAATGAATTACTTGCATTTTACAGTATATTCGAAAACTAACAAAAAAGAATGAGCGACAATTCTTTACCGGTTTCTCCATTTCAAATTGTCAAAATAAGGTTAAATTTTATGACTACAGCGAAGTATGGAAAGAGACAAGTTTTTCTAATACATCAGAGACTAAACGGGTAAACAACAAGTGAAGGATCTGAATCTCACAGGATAATTAAGACGATTGCTCCAGGGTATATATATGATTTATTTACTTACTTATTTATTAATACAATTAACGATGTTGTCTCTTATTAATAATACAATATAATGTTTAATACAAATCACATATTATACTATACCCTTATTACATTTTGTAAGTTTAAAATAAAAATAATAATAAATTAAAATAATTTATAAACTATCAAAACACTGTTATATTTTCACCATATTTATTCAAACTCTAACGTTTTCGCCCACTTCAATGGGCATTCTCAAGAGTACTGAAACAGTAAAATGTCTCCTACAAAATTGAAGGTGGTCACAGAGGGGGGAGAGAGAAGGCAGAGGGGTGGGTGCAGGAGACATTTTACTGTTTCAGTACTCTTGAGAATGCCCATTGAAGTGGGCGAAAACGTTAGAGTTTGAATAAATATGGTGAAAATATAACAGTGTTTTGATTGTTTATAAATTATTGAATATGAATTTTCACAGTGTGAACACAAACACCCTTGAACAATTAATAAATTAAAAATTATAAAACCAGAACAAAAAATATAATTATTAATAAACAGTATCGTCATATAACATATAACAAAAATGTACTGAATATTTTGGCATTGAATGAATATCTAATTGTAATTCTCTTTACATTTATAAAACTGATTTATCGATATAATCGATAGGGTACAATTTGAGAATCTTTGAAACATTGAAAACATACTTTCTACGAAATTGCTATTATTGTCATGAATACATTCGTGTCGAATCTTACCTATGACAACTTGAAAACTAAAGTCTCTTAGTTTCATATATAATTTACCTAACTGAAAATACATAATATATGGACTTGAACCGGTAATACACATACATCTTATTGTCGCTCTAAGTCAAACTGGAATTATTTTAAGTGTTTGTATGGAAATCCTGCTTTTGAAACGGCATTTGGCCATAAGGACTTTTACGAACAATGTCCGAAAACTTTGGCTCTATCTAATTGTTCAACGTATAATTTTTTTAAGCCTTTTCACATGTAGAGTACATAAATATGGGAAACAAGGACAACAGATCAACAATATAGTACAAACATGCATTCACACATGTTTTATACCTACTTCACACATATTATATACCTACTTCACACATATTATATACCTACTTCACAGCGGCGTGCCTTCCATACATGCAAATATGCAACGCATGCCCTAAAATAAATCTTAAAAAAATGTATTTTTAACTTTAACTTTGTTTTAAAACTTCCACCACGGCCACGAAATAACATATTTTGTACACGTAGCCGTATTCAACATTGTAAACAATTTAATTTAATTTTTGAATATCGAGTAGAATAAGGATTTATCGTTTAATTTGAGTTTTATGATAATATGTTATAATAAGAAATACACTTACATTAAAATGTTGATTTGTTTACTTGACTGTTTAAGATTCAATACAGCGTTTTATGTAATTTATCGTCACCAGAATGACCAGAACACTTCTGATTTCTCGATTGAAAATCTAGGGTAATTAATGAGTATCTTGAAAAAATACGTATTTACATAATTTGTAAATCTATAATTATAGTTAGGTATATTCTTTTATTCTGAAGGCCATCCACTTATTTACAAGAGAAATAGTACATTTTTACAAAGCATGACCGATGTGAAAAGTCTAGTCCCGCCACTGCTACTTCACACATATTATATACCTACTTCACACATGTTATATACCTACTTCACAAATGTTATAATTATTATGTGAGAATGCGAGTATGTAATAATTATACTGTATTGAGAATATTTACTATCTTTTTGCTTGGTTAGCTGGGTTTGGGCACAAAACGCGCAGATGACAAAACCAATCGAGAAGACATTTCGATTGGAACATCAATCGAAACAAGTGTGAAAGACTTGCGAATTGGCTCTAGGCTGGTTTTAATGATCATTTTCGATGGTTTGCATTATAAATTTCTTGTGTCGTAAACCTTTTATCGTGACAGTGAGAATAGCAGAATTGGTGAACGTTGTCCATGGATACCAAAAGTGATCACTTAAACTATACCTAGAGCCAAAATGTAAGCGTCGGGACGCCTTCCTAATTTTTTTCTGATTTTATTCTGCGCAATGTAACATGGTTGTCCAATCCAGATGTTTGATTCGTTTAGTTACAGTTATGCCCAAAAAAAAAATTAATCTTTTTCATATGTAAAAAAGCTGAATATAATTTTATTCTTAATTCTTTCGTACTCAAACAATCGATGACCGACAATGTAGTGCTGTCCCTAGACTAAATTCAATGCATGCATTTATTTTAGATGTCCCTTATTTCAAACGTTATGGATACTATATTGTGAATCATAGATACATACAAATAACATGGACAATAATATGATCTGGAATGTGATTTCGATACAACATAATAATATAACGATGGTATGTACAAGAAGGAACGGGTCTTATAAGATTCAATTTACCTATTAGGTCTTACATATTAGAATAATCATAGTATATAATATTATTACAACTGTTGTCCATTAAACTATTCCTGGAAGAAGAAGAATTATAGTAATGTATCATTTGAATACAAAACAATGTAATATGATTATTTATTCGTGTTACAGAAATCTATCTATCTATCTATTCCGATAAGGCATTTCCCATATATGTGGAGTAGTCAGTGGGCATATATTATTATAATTAACAAATAGATCATCCTCTTCGTACAGCAAAATAATAAGTTAGTAGCCTGAGTTCGTCGGTAGCCTGGAGGTAGAGTCTCAGCCTCGTGAACACAGGGTCCACAAGACAAGCTTTTAGCTTACTGTGAAAGGTGTATGAGGTTGTATGTATTTGGGTTTTTAAGAAAACCTAGTTATATTGTTTAATAGAAAAAAGTTGGAAATTCAATGATCATCGGTGAATTTCACATGTGTAATGCCCTGTTTGTGATGTTTTTCGAATAGGTACTCATTTTCGAAAGGGCTTCGGTCTTATCTTTAGCGATGAGTTATGACATCCATCGTTAATGTCTTATTTTTATGGCATGAAGAGGACAATACTCATTACCTTCAGTGAATCTGTTACTAATGTACTTTATTTCATGAAAAAGGCATGATGCTACGACAAATTTAATTTGTGAATATGATATTAAATAGGGATTTATTTTATTTTATTTTCGCAAAGAACAAAGAGTTAATACAATAAGTATAATTTTTCAAATGATTTGTGATTAACACTGTGGTGTTAATTTATGCAAAATAAAAGAAACATTGTATTTTTCATAAATAAATAACAATAAATATTACAAAAATCAAATTACACACAATATAGACCACAAAGGTCCCCCTTTATTACCATAGTATAAAAATTCAAAACAATTAGAATAAACTAAAGACAAATGAAACCATCAATAAAAACAAGGAAGGATCTCACGCTTTATAATATTTTATTCATTTATATCTAGTTATATAATAATGTACGTTGCATTAAAAATATATTATGAAGTTGAAAGTAAAGTGCGAACTTAGTAGCGGGATTATTTGCAATGTCTTCCAAAGAACTCGTAAAGAATCCTAGTAGGCGCATCGGAATATGCATAAACTGAAATTATATTCAATTTAAGTATTTCCGGTTGGTTTGAACATAATAGGGTATTATTATTATATTAGAGCTAATTATTACAAACTAACTTTATGGTTTCTTACAGACAACAATGTATGTATGACGATATTGCCAGTATGTTTATATTATTATATTACTAACATTATTGAGTATTTTATTGTTAAGATGATTGCTTGTCCAATTCTATTGAATATAGAAAATGTAATCAATACTTCGAAACATCGATGAAACATTCACTGCGTCGATGTTTAGGTTGTAGAATTCCATAATAAAATAAATAAAACATAAGTAGGACATTGTCAATGTGCTAAAAAGACGAAAGTTGTATATCTCGTGAATAAATCGCATAAAAGAATAAAACATTTGTTTTATTTATTTCGTTATCGATGAAACAGTTGCAAATAAAATTAATAGGGATTTATCTGAGTTTAATTTTGTACCTAAACTAAGTATTTATCATTCTTTTAAATGTATAATGCAGACTTTTAAGTCTTGTAAAATCCAGGAAATTCCAAAAAATATAATATTATTAAAACTTTTGTAAGGTATAAGGTAAAAATAAGTTGTAATGTTATTTAAGTTGTATAGATTTTTTAAGTAAATAGGTAAATATTTTGTAAATAAATAAATGAAATAAAAAAGGTTTATCCCCTGGAGTTCATGTATTAAAAAATGGATTATGTTATTCAAAAGTTCAAGCTGTTTTTACAAAATATGTGGAATTAGTAATCAGTTTAAGTCTCACAAGCTTTCAACGATAAAATTTTATATTTTGTCTCAATACTATCTCTTATACATATTATGTATGATCTTCTTTTTAAGTTCGTATCTATTTACTTTTAGATAAAAGCTTCTTCTGTGAAATATCGCATAATTCAGTTCATAAACATCGCGATCCACCTAGATTATCCTATTTTATTTCAATTCGCTCTCTTTTTTGTTGGTTCTCTACCCACATTCCTTTTCCCTGCTTTTGATACCTATGTGAAGATACCAATCTTACATTTTATAATTCATGAGAATTCTTGTTTTTTTATGTCGCTTCCATCGAAAACAATTCATCGAAGTTATTTATGTAGTTTTGATATCTCCAAAATATAGTGCAGAGTGTAAACACTGCTGGGTTTTATCACGATCAGTTTAATCCGAGCCACAGTATACTACTTCTATGTACTAACAAACACTAATAATATTTATTATTTCAGCCTCGGGATGTGTAGATTTAACGATCTCTATTGTAACATAAATTTAACAGCACTGTCTTTTTGACTGTGTTTTATACAAGACACCACGAAACGCCGGCCGACCGATCAGTCGTGCAGAATCGAAATAGGTAGAAACAGTAATTTGGTAAATCCATGAATTTTTAATTTTACGTCCTTTGAAGAGGTCACTGTTAAAGAGAAGGGTGATAACGGTGATTTCGCATTTCATTTTTAAATTGCAATTAACTGATACATATCTAGTAAAAAACGCTTTTGATAGTGAAAATCTCTCCCAAATGTCAAGTAGTTAATCCTTCAAAAATGGGTGAAAAAGAATGATTTTTTTTAAATTGAAAAATAAAAACACTATTGTTTTTAGTGGCCTTTAGCAGGTAAATATTTGTAAAACATAACAAATATGCGAGCTGTCGTCCCCGTGCCAAAAAATAAGAAATGTCTGAATGTGCGACAAACCTCATCGATGAACTTAAATTGCAAAATGTCCTTATTTTTTCAAACACCTGTCTTTTAAAGGATACTCGAAGACTTACGAAAAATAGTGGGATACCAATTCTTCGGCGGATGCTTCACAGATAATTTACATATGTACCTACATGTAAATTCAAAATTTTTTGATCTAAAAGTGTATTCTTCTTCTTGTTTTCATCCTGTTTCCATTCACTCGTAGACGAAAGCCTCCTTCCCTCTTTTCTTTTCATATTATAAGATCTTTTGCCATCTGCATCCAGTTTACCCTAACATCTGCACCAAGTTATCTCTCCTTCACAATATTGGATACATTTTAATTCTCTACTATTTAGTAATGGACATAAAAAAATTAGGAATTTTAAAAAAAAATCTGAAAACTTAATAAAGAACAAATTATATGCCTGCACACTACTTAAATTATTTATTTTCCTTGAACAAAGCTAAAACAACGTACAAGATGAAAAGTAAATAAAATCGTGCCTTGCCAATTCACAGCTTTAAACTTGTATGTATATTTTTTTATTACAATAGAGCGTGTTAGAAGACTTTATAAATCCTCTTGTATTTATCTTATCATCATTTAAATTCCAATAAAATTTATTAGTTTATTACATAATGTATCCAAATTATACGTCTGCAACAGATTCCAGTTAGGCACCTCAATATATAATATATTATTTACATCCTACTATCAGTTGATCTAGTAACAATCATTCACATCCATGTTTTCAAATTAAGCAATTTTATATTATAGACCACTGTATAAATATAAACATTAGTATTTAATTTATTTGCTTAACTCATTACGTAATACAATTATTTCAAATCATTTTGCAAAGAAAAGTTATAAACAATTATTTCAAATCATTTTGCAAAGAAATTTGCAACGCGGCGCGAAATAATATTTCTCTGTATTTCAAGAAGTTAAATGTATCATCTGCTAAAGGCTTGTTTTGGCAGAGAGTTGTCCTTGACCAATTTTCAAAAACCGAATATAAAGAAAAACCTCGACATATGCATCACACAAGATTTAAGTTTAATGAAGGATATGTAGTCCCTAAATTCAATAATAAATACGGAAAAAGAAAA
Source organism: Athripsodes cinereus (assembly GCA_947579605.1). NCBI lineage: Eukaryota > Metazoa > Arthropoda > Insecta > Trichoptera > Leptoceridae > Athripsodes > Athripsodes cinereus. Next base: position 7,411,971 of record OX388306.1, on the reverse strand, counting down.
TTTGAATATAACGTGCCAAAAATACTTAATATGATGCCAGTATCTATTAAGAAATGCAAGAGTAAAAATATTGCAAAAAAATTAGTCAAGGAATGGTTAATAAAGTGTGGATTTATATATAACTAATAAATATTTTTGTATTTAGGTTAAAGTCGTATTAGGTTAATATATGTATGTATATAGTATGTAAGAGAACACGCCGACAAATCTTTTAGATTTGGCGTGACTCATTATCCTAAGATGTATATATTTCTTATTCAATGTATTATTTTCAAATAAAAAAAAAAAATTGATATGTAAAATTAACACTGTTTTTTGTTTGACAAAAGTGACAACGTATACCACAAACACGTCTAACACTGATGATTTTATTTATTGAGTTGCCGTTTATTTTGTAAAACTCCATGTTTATACTGACGATTTTGTAGGTATACAATTTTGTCAAACAAAAAACAGTGTTAATTTTTAAATTTAAAATTATGTCTCACAATGTAAACACTGAAATATTTAATTCAGTTAATAAAGTGTTATTATCCTTCTAGGTTTTTAATGATCTCTTTCACAATACACCGTTCCCGTGACAACAAAATCAAAGTATCAATATTAGCGTAGAATCCTTTCATAAGATACACAACATTCGTAATGGACTTGGTATTTTAATAATTTCAAATAAAAAAGCACGGTTCATATTTTCAGTAAAATATTTTTAAACTTCGACGCTTTCTTCCACCCAAGTGGAAAAAGTTATGGAAGCATAAGAAATTCGTAGACATAAAAATTCATAGACATTGTTTGTATACAAATTTCTCCTGTTTATTATTATATCCACCCACGTGTTATAATGTACCTACCACAACCCTTTTTATCTCCTGCTTCCCACCATAATCTTAATCTGTGAAGCTTTATAATATTTATTTAAAAAAAAAAATGAAAATTCCCATTAGCGTGGACGAAAACGTTAGAGTCTGAAAATATATAAGCACAATTTTGTCATTTTTTTCAATAGCTTATTGCTTTGAGTGACTCATTTAATAATAATTGATTTTGCATAATTAACTTTAAACAATTTTATTAAATAATTTTGCATATTTCACTTAACACATTTCTTTGAAAAAAACTTTTACTACAGATACTGGTTGATAATATTTTTCATAAATGAAGGTATATCTCATCATCGTTGTCAATAATCAAAATAATCATATACATGTTTATCGTTAATTGAGTTTGAACCTTTTTCGTACATTTTTGATTTTTTGCTTCAAGGATATACAGAAATCACTATATATTATAGATTGATAATTGAAAAGATAAAATGTACATAGATCATAACTTCTTATCAGATCATATTCCAAAAAGATATTCTCTTGCTTGATGTGTTGCAGGAATTATTACTATTATGCATAAAATGTTGTAAAACCTGAAAGATGAAAAGGCAAACAATTTTATTATTCATGTTAAATAAATAAATAAATATATTATTTTTGGAAGCACCTACCAAGCTAATTCAATTACAAAACCAGTGTTTCTGAGACAGATGGATGAGAATAATTATTATTTGTAAGAGAAACGGGGTCACGTCTATTTTATTGTTTTTACTTTTTAATTATGCTCTCTTGAATTTCTTAGCTTTTATTGGCACCTAGAAAACAATATGCATGTTTATGACTTACAGTCACTCCGCTGGCTACCCCACTTATGGTAGATGTGGTAATGGGATGGGTTGTTTGATTTGTTGCAAAAAAATGTTCACAGTTAGGAATTTGATTAAAATTAAGGATTTTGTTTCATATAATAAAACTTTAAATCAAAATAGCCCGTTTCAGGCCTAATTGATTTGGGGTAGGATTACTACGCAATTCAAATCTCTATTTTGCTTCTGTCTTATCAGGCTACTGACCTTTCACAACAAAAATAAGAACCATTTTGATACTTGAAAACTGTTGTTATTTATTTTGGTTGAATCAAGTAAGTCATATACTTTAAATTCCAAAAAATCAAAAATACAATCCTCTCTCTCTCTTTTTTTGGAATTGCACCCAATATATGAGTGATGCTGTAAATACAATTCAAACCTACAATTAAATAAGTGAGGTACTAAATTTAACCCAAAAGGCGGAAATATAGCTGAGGAACATCTTCCAGTCAACCCTGAACGAACCATCATATATAAATAACAAACAACGAAACGTAATTTTAATCATTGCAAATATTTTGAAAAGTGTCTTATCAATATAACATAACATAACATGCATAGATAATTCACACAGATCGAGCTAGTCCCATATTAAGTCCCAGTATTATGGATACTAACGCGACGACACACTTATAATACAATGCACTAAATACATACATGTAACACCCAAACCCAAGACAATTTGAAAAAGGTCATTCTTCACTTTGCCTTGGCCGGGATCCGAACCCGGGACCTCGTGACTCAAAGGCAAGAGCATTACCTCAGGGTCACATAGGCCGTCAGAGAATAGTGTTGATGTATACCAATATGAAAACCAAGCAACACAAATTAGTCAAAAACTAAATAAAAATAGCCTTATCTGTATAATTTGCTAAAAAAAAATTGACTTATATCCTTATTCACTTTAAAAGATGCAGATATGCGAGCGGAAGTGATGCAAGTCCATATTATTAAAATATCATCGGTAATATATCATTCTACAATGACAATGAGAATGAAACGGTATCAGGTGATCGAGTCATTCATCATTTTATAATACCATTAAATTGAAAGCTTGTATTTTTTTTTTTATTTAAAGCGTTGTTCGTACTTACAAAACTACCTATTTATATTTATGATATAAAGTTGTAGCTTTGTATTTTGTCCCTTAACGAATACGCATAACTGTATTAAACGTAATAAGATAAAAAAAATAAAAGAAAAGAGTTCATTTATTTATTCCATCACGTGCTTCTCACAAGGGCACTAACTGAATATAAAAAATATACATATTTGACAATACAACTTATAAACGATCAGGATGGTTGACATGCATCATTGCTGAATTTAAGATGGTAAATTTTTTTAATCGATGTACAGTAAAGAATGAAGAAATAAATGTCTAATACGGAATGTTTTACAGATACTGTATTTTAGTGAGTTCTGTAGATGTGAAATTAAATAAAAACAATTTTTATTTTCATTTATATATTCTATTTTATACATACTCATAATGTTTTATCTGAAAGAGGGGGTGTGAGGAAGCGCGGACGCGGACTTGAGGATTTGATCACGTGGGTCAAATCCTCAAGGTCGGCCGCGTGTTGAGTAAGAGAATTCGGCGTGCATGTATGAGAAACTGGATGAATGTGAACGAAGCGAAAGAAGTTTGTAGGTATAGATCTATATGGCGTTCTATTCTCTCTGCCTCCTCCTCGTTCTCCTGGGACATGGCATGAGAGTATAGATATAGATAAATGTTTTATGTATTTATTTATGATATGTATTTTCAATTTATTATGACTTCGAAATTGTAAGTCAAGGGATTTGAGCCGTGTTTCATTCTATTGATATTTCGAGACTATTAAACTATCAAACTATGACCACTATCCATTTTATTTGCTTCTGAATTATTTCCTAACCTCTCATAAAGTACAAACGTTTGTTAGTGTTTTCATATATTTCTTATTTCATCGTTTTACATAATTAACAAAAGAGAGATATATATATAAGTCAGATTCAAACATGAATATAATTAAATACTCTTAACTATTGAATAAAAATAGGCCAACTGGAAATCATGATTTTCAAATTTTAGAAATATACAAATTCAAAGTTATCACGATACGTACGGAAGCGCCGCAGTAAAGTTACCAACATTAAAAAGCTCTCGCGCTTGGATCTTCTCATATGTATAATATAATCAGAAATAAAAGATTATTTGTAACTTGGTTGGTATATTACACATTACACAACAACGATGACCGACCTCGTATATTTGTAATGTGAACCACACAACGTGTACGAAGATACGAATATAATATCACAGTGCTTTTGAATCATCCCTATCTCGCAGTGTAATATTGAAAAAGATTAAATCATTTACAAAAAGTTTGTATGTCCGCATTACATCTTAATCTTAAATATCGTTCATACACTGACTGATCCATAAAGTCCTTTTTTTATTGGTCTCATGTACTGTTATTCATATCAGTAAATAATCAGCATCATTGGTCCTTATCGTAATTGTCATCTGAACTGACTGAGATTTCGGGTGGAGAACTACCGCGAGATTCGGGTAGAGAACGGTGAGGTTTCCTACAGGATGAATTCGGAGCATATTCTTGTGCCCTGTCGCATGTACTATGGAGGATATGATTTTATTCCAACAAAACTAATAAATACCCACGTGCCGTGCGTTTTGCAAAGTACTGGAGATCAGATTGATTGGTTTTCAGAGTTTCGACAAGAAAAATAATAAATGAATAATAAATGTCATCATTTTACATCTAGTGAGCAACTTTTCACTGTTTTGTCGATCGCTGACCTAAGTAGATCACTCCTCAATTAACTTACATATCAAAACACTCATGGCATTATTAAATATTTGTAAATATTCAAATAATACTAACATTTATAGAAAAAGTCATATTTTTACGTTGCCAAAGATTTTTTATCTTAAAAGTATAATTATTACTTAATACTCTTTTATTTATAACCTCATACTTCTATATACATGTTTTGTATGTATACAGAGGTTTAACATGTTAAAGGCTTTGGCCGTAAATTTTGTAAATAAATAAATAAATAAATAAATATTCAGTAATTGAAGGTGTTCATGATTATTCATTTAAATATACCTAAGCTATAAAATATTAAATCGCCAGGTTAAATCTAATATTCATTCAAAATAAGTCAGAAAATAAACATATACAACTTTTGAAAAACCATGTCGTTATCAAAAAAGATTATAATTTTGGAAAAAGTTTTTTCAGACCCAGACAACACACACTAGTATATAATATTATTTTTTCACATCAGACAATCGAGAGTGTAAAGAAGTATGGCGCTGTTGTAAATTAAAATGTCATTCGGCATTAAATTATTGCTTCTGAACATCGATGGGTCTCTCGCATGCAAAAATTATCCAGATCATCCAATTGCAGTTCTGTACTTACATACTTACCGACTTTATTTGATTGTGCATACACTCTACTTGCTCTGATTTCGATTTCGAAATAATTAAAATATAATTTTGTCGGTAGATGTAAACATGTGATAATATAGATTAAAATAATCGTAATTTCTGTTTTTTGAAATAAACTTGTCACAGCTGTGAATTACCTCGGTGATACCATCACTTGAAAACCCCATATAAATTGCATCAAGAATAAAAATGCCCCCATTACAGGAGCATTACAATACCCCCTATTCTATATTCATTCAAACTAAAATAAGAACGTTCTAAAATTTTATAATTAAGTTTACTTGAACTAACATTCGTATTCTATATGATATAAGTTGTATATAGTTCTAATTAGGAAATTTTTTAGAGTTTATAGAATACCAATGTAGACTAACTGAAATTGGAACATTCCTTTTTTAGTTAGTGCTCACTAAAAATTAAATAGAATCGAGCGTAATAATATAGTGTTTCAATATTTTTACCAATAGGTAACTACCATGCGACAAATATATTTCAGCTTTGTTCATTACCACATTTCATATTTAAACAGTGTTTGTCTACATCTACAGTCTACATCTTACGGCATAGGTATCCTACAATTAGTGGAGTAGCCAGCAGACCAGCTGTATGTAATAAACATGAAAGCTGTTCTCTCCGTCCTAAAAATTAAGACATTCAGGATGGGTGGCCAACCTCAATTTAAGGTGAAAATATCTTTATTTTTTTGAACACCTGTGTTTTTCAAAGCTAAAATTTAAAATATCTACTACTACTATACCATCACGGCATATCCCACAAGTGGGGTAGCCAGCAGACCAGCTGCATAATTATAATAAACATGCAAGCTGTCCTCTCCGTGCCAGTTTCAAATAAATAAGGTTTTTAAATCAACCTCTCAAGACTATTCATCGGCTAATTTAAAAAATGGGATTATTTGTATTTGTTTTCTTATGTATCATTTTTAATTCACACATTCGTGTACTATGAATTCATTCATTCATATCAGAAATTAAAATGAACAATGTATATACTAATTCCACTAGTGCTTTTATCAATTTGCGAGCCGACAAAAGCTTATCCTCCAATCGATAGGCAAATATAAAATGATTTTTTTTATAAAGGTAGGTATACCTATATCAGAATAAAAAAGAAATATTTGAACCGTCCATTATTATCATCTTAAATTTAATTCTAGTATATACTCGAGTATAATGTAGGTAATGGAAACCGGAACAGGTTGTAAAATGACTAATTACAAAGTTAAAGAATCATGGAATATTTAAGATAAGGCAAACTATAAAGCATGCCTATGATCAATAATCATCAATATTGCCTACGGAAAACATTATAAAATACTTTTAAATTTATAACATACTTACTAGCTTTATGCCCAGATTCGCAAGAAATAATCGTCAAATTGACTCTTCAATTTTTTTGTCTCTGATCGATACAGCTAGATTTCCATCATTTTCTCCTTTCCATTACATTCTTATTTTATTTTACGGCAATGCACCCGTAATCAAGTGAACTATGATTCCCATTGCATTGCACAGAAATCAATTTAATTTTTTTTTTGTTTTCTCATTCTTTAATTCTTTTTTTATTTTTCAATCATGAATGTATTTAATTTATTAGTATTGTTTCTTCTTTTATTTATTTATTGTATATAAAGTTTTTACTTCAAATGGTTGGCTGGAAGATGTTACTCCGGAACAAGTCCACCATTTGACAGAACACTGTTTGTATTATTTGTAAATACTTTAGCATTTTTTCCTCTGTCAAAATAAAGATTATTTATTATTTTTTGCAATATTTTAATAAAAAAATAAATTTTGGCTGAAAACACAATGATATCAAAAAACATACCTATTTTGATTGTAGTAATTCAATACAATGGAATAAAATTTGAATTATAATGTGAGAGATGGCTTCCATTCCATATTAAATTTCAGAGAGTTAAAACTGTAATATCTTTATCGATAAATAAGTTCTACAGTAAACTCCAAAATAATCTGATTATACAAAAATAATATTTGCAACATTTCATATTTTAATGCTGCAATCGGTAATATTATATTTTGTGTAATAAGGTAGATATTTTTCCCCAAAACTTAAATATCTACACAATGACAAATAATTGTTTATATTTTTGTTTCAAGCTTTCAAATTAGAGAACATAATACAAACATACCCACATATTTAAGAATTGACTCAAATATTTATAAGAATAAACTACCTAGATACATTTTTTAATCAAACATCATTCATTATTTCAACATATCAAGCCTATGATAGTTAAAATAGTAGGTAGTTAAAATACTCTCATTCAATATAAATTATACTCTGCTATCAATGAATCGACCTAATCTCTGATTTAACAAGGGCTATAAATTTATAACGAACTATATCAAAATAAAAACACAAATAATCACTCTCTTTTTTATCCAACTTTACTGCCTATAAATTAAAGAAAGTATGTTGATATAAAAAGGTATGTTCTGAGTTATTAAGAATGAGTATTTGACATTAAAAATGTATGAAATCAATGATTTGTCTTAAAATATTTCACTTCAACAAATTACACACTTTAGATCAAGGGTGGCCAACCCACGGACCGCGGGTCGCATGCGGCCCATTGAGTGTCTACGTGCGGCCCGCGAAGCACATGCACACTTTTTTTAATAATAGTCGGTACAAGTACCCGTTACTTTTTTGAAAGAGTTATAGTGAGAAAATATTCTTAAGTACCGAGAAGTTTTGAAACATTTCAAATTCCTGTAGGTACCATTTTGAAAATTTGGTGACGAGGGTGTAGAAATTTTAATGTGGAGTAAAATTATCAAATGTTCCATATATATGGAGTATATTATTGTGCGGCCCGGTAAGAAATCTCATTCTGAAATTTGCCCTGGTTGCTGAAAAGGTTTGCCACCCATGTTATAGATGATTAACCTGTCTCTATATATTCCTCTCTCTCTCTCTTTCTTTTGTTGCTTTCACCCTTCAGGGTGTTCTTAGCCAGAAACTGCAAATAAAAATTATCAGATCAGGACAAAAAACAAAAATACAACATTTAAAGCTTTTTATCAAATGGGCCTTGAGGAATAGGACAAGGAGTTTGAAAATGTTTTTGTGTCTTAAACGCAAGAGCAAGGAATTATTTTTAGTTAGTGGAACCCTTTAATGTGCCAGGTTATTAATCAAATATTTCTCACGTCTCTTACTACAACTTGAGTGGTCAGTGAACAAATTTCATTTAGGTTTATAAATAAATACAGGAACAGATCATCATTTATGTAGCAAAATAATCGAATACACAAAAAAGAAAACTATAGTAAAGAGAATTGTCTTGAATTAAGAAATTAAAACTTTTTAAGTATGTAACTAAAGAATTATTTTGTTGCAGTGTAATTATAAGAAATAATAATGATAATCGGACTATTTATATGTGGCGCCGTTTAATGATCAGTGACCATCTCAAGGGCGCCGTGACTTCTCCCGAACAGCAGCGTCTTCAACTTGGTTCAAAATGTGGTGGTAGACTGATTCTCTCTCAGGTTGGTAGTTGGCGCGGCGGCTCTGAAGCTCCTTTCTGCTTTCCACTGGTGGCCATACTTGTGTGATAGGTACTCCATGATTGTATAGTAATAGTAGTAATAAATTAAACTTATTTAATAAATCTAAAACTAATAAAAATAACTTTATATTTACATATTATAACAGTAAAATGTCTAAAATATAACATTTCCCATATTAATTCTTAATCCCACGTTAATTCATTATAAATGCAAGAATTATTATAATATATTATTATATTTATATCGTAAATACATATTGTCAATTATACAAACTGTTTAACTTTTGAGTTTGTTCATATATTTACTTTATGTGATAATAAAATACCACTTATACAAAATTAAATCACTATAAATTGAAGTCTCTTAATCGCATATCGAAAAAAAAATTGACTTCGCAATTAGTGATCATCTGTATCATACTTAGGTATAAATGTAAGCTTTGGTCATTTTTCAAATGTTTGAAATCAGTTTGTAAGTTTTTATTGTGAACTTGAAATTAGAAACGTTTAGTATAACCACGTCTCGTTGATTTAAAAAAAATATTTCTAGTTAAAAATTCATTTCTGCATTCAACTATTATCGTTTTGCATAAGTGTTTCATTATTATGGAGGCCTGTGTGACGCAAAAGTTTTTTTTTTTTTTTTTCTTAAAAGGTCAAGGGACCTTACATCCCTTGTGTCACTGCGACCATAACAGATCTATTGTGACATCCTTCTGTGTCATATCTCACTCTCAAGACCTAGGTGCGTCATGTAGCTCACTATTTGTCTTGGTGTGAGAAGTCTCACTTTCTCAGAGTCCAGCAGTGGACCTCCGAGGATGTGACTTCGGTTGCGAGCGAGTGCGTCACAGTTACAGAGGATGTGGATAGGTGTCTCATTATCCTCTGAACAAAATCTGCAGACTGGGGTATCTGACAGTCCTATTTTTGTCATGTGTTTCCGTAGTCTGCAGTGTACCGTCAAGGTCCTGGTTAGAATCCTTATTTGTTTTTTATTAAGTTTTAGAACTTCTGTGGTGAACTTCCGCGAGTACCCTATCATTAGTTCCTTCGCGTGTTTCAACCCTATGCAATTGGACCAAATTTCGTGGCTCTGGTCCATGGCCCAGTTTCTTAGACTAAGCTTGATAGTGCTAAGCGGTAATCCGCATATGGGCTCAGGACCTACTGGTGGCTCCTCAGCGCCAGTTCTAGCAAGTTCATCAGCAGCTTCGTTGCCCATGACTCCACAATGCCCCGGTACCCAAACCAGCCTTACCGCGTTTTTCTCGCCTAGGCGATTCAGAACCTGTATGCATTCAAAAGTTAGTTTAGATCTCACCTCTACAGAACCTAGGGCTTTAAGCGCCGCCTGGCTATCTGAGAGGATATTAATCTTTTTGTTATGATATGATCGGTGAAGGTTCATATGACGCAAAAGTTACACTCCTGCCTTTGAGTCACGAGGTCCTGGGTTCGATTTCCGGTGAGAATAAAATGAAAAATAACCATTTTTTTTTTTAATTGTCCTGGATTTGGATGTTACGTATCGAATAAGTATCCATAATACAAGATTTATATCTTAGTTTGGAACTAGTTATATCTGTGTAAACTGTCCATATGTATTGTTCAGTTATTTTCTAAGGTATAAAAGTATACTATACTATACTATACCCTCACGCCATGTCCCAAGTGGGGTAGGCAGAGAGAACGGAACGCCAAACAGATCTATCTTTACACACTTCCTTCGCTTCCTCCACATTCATACAGTTCCTCATACACGCACGTCGGTTCCTCTTACTCAACACGCGGCCGTCCTTTAGAATTTGATCCACGTGATCAAGCCACGTGGTTCTCGGACGCCCGCGTTTCCTCACACCCTTTCTTTCAGATAAGTATATCCTCTTTGTCATTCTTACCTCGTTCATTCGTTCAACATGCCCAAACCACCGTAGTTTATTCACGCGCATTCTGTCCACAACACTCTTCTTGCATCCGCTCATTCTTCTAATATCCTCATTCTTCACTCTATCACGCAGCGTTATACAGCGTATAAAAGTAAACGTAAAATAATTGATGATGTCAATGCTAGGTAAATCTACATAAACTTATCAATTCCCTAGCAAAGCTAGATTCAAAAGCTAGTTACATACTAATGACACTCTTCACACATATGCTTGTTAATGATTTGATTAATTTCCTGAATACCTATTATAGATATAATTATAATTTTATTTAATATATTATGATTATCATACTTAATAATTATTGTCTATTTAATCTTAATCGTAATGTATGACGACCACACACGATCAATCTCATCGTAAAACACGTTGTACGGTGACTTATGTGAATAGACAATTTCGTAATGTTTATCGGATGTACCAACATAATAATATTATTATTATGTAGTGTGTTTCCATGTAGTTTGGAAAAATTTACATATTAGACTAACGTACCATCTCTGATCATGTTTAAAGACTCTTTTGTATTATAATATATATAATATTTAAATAAGCAGATAACTGAAGATTAGGTAAATAAGCTTTTTGATCTTGCAAAGAAAAGAAAGACATTCGTCCAAATGATCGCTGACATTGAGAGGACCTAAACAAATACGAGAAGAAAATGATAAAATTACAATATTTGACTTTTTAAAGCACATCCTACACAATATACCTACATATAATTCAATGTAGACTAGAATTAGAAGGAATAAAACTAACTGAGGAACTTGAGAATTAACAATAATGCAGAAGATGAAGAAACCGTTTCAACTAGCACAGAGCAAAGCAGTCTACACCACAGTGATTACTTCCATTGTGGGGAACCTAACATGGTACTCCTTCACTCTTGTACTTCAACTGGAGAAAGAAGAAACAAGTTAAGTTACAAGATTATCATATCAGTAGGTATATTCGATTTCAGAAGTTTAAACTAAACTAAACTTTTTTCTTGTTTAAAGATGTTTCATACATAATCATATATTTTTACTATCAAAAAGTTTACACACAGTCAGTTTATATTGGTTCTATGATTAATTTTCTAGAGATGTAGTTTTTTTCTAACACTCTTTCTGAGTATAAAAATATGTCCACGATGTGTACAATATACATAATATCTATGTACGTAATGTTAACCTTTGAACACCTATTTTATTAGTTTACTTAAATAGATGCGTGATTATGGAAGATGTTTCAAATTAGAAATTAATTTATTTTATTACATAGCTTCCTTCGTGTTTCACTAATTATTCGTTTTATAGTGTTATAATATTTTTTTTTTTTAATCTAACAACTTCGATGTTTATTTGGTCTAGAAATATGTATATACTACACCATACCATACCATCACGGTACATCCCACAAGTGCAGTAGTCAACAAACCATCTGCATGTAATAAACATGCAAGCTGTCCTCTCCGTGCCAACAAAAAAAATATTTACTTTGTAATGTTTTGGACAGTTTTACAAAACATAATAATGTATGACAACAGGGAACATAATTACAAACTAGTACTTAAGGGAAAACACTTGTATCTACCTAAATTTTACCAAAATGAAATACACATTATATTTCCTTTCAGATAGAGCTGCGCCGAAGCAAGGGTCGAACAAGGTGTAAGACAGGGATGCTCAATGTCGCCAGCTCTTTTAACTGCTATATACAGCGAGCTTTTGATGATCTGAGAGAAGAAATGAAGAAGATATATATACATACATACAGCCACAATATCACTAAAATATTATATGTATATACATTTTTGACATGAAAAAACAACACTTTTTCATCTATTAGGTCCTCGGAGAATCGCTCTTTGCGAAAAAAAAATATTTTCACCTTTTGTTCACAAGAGAATCATTTTCATTAATTCATTCATTCTTTACCGTACATTGATTACAAAACATACAATTTTACAGAAAAATGCAATAAAATAATATATTATCAACGTACAAAAGGCAAGTTTATCGCAGAGGCACGATCTCTTCCAACTAACCCAAAAAAAAACAACCAAGACTTTTATCATTTGGAAATAAATATCTTCTATCTATATCATAACAGTTCTCAGTAGACTAATTGCATGTTATAAACATGCAAATCATCCTCTCTGCGCCAATAAAAAAGAAGATATTCAAATTAGGTTACCCACCTCATCGCTGAATTGGAGATGTTTAGTTTTTTATTCGGAATATTTTTCTAATACCTGCCTTTAACAGCACACTCAAAAACCTTTTTATTCTCTTCGAGCACACCATGGCGCATTTTTTTTCGAAGCAAACATTGAAATTTTTACTCTAACATGTCCTGCAAGAAACGATGCACACCCATTACGAATATAATAATAATAGTAATCTTTGCATAGATTATTGTACAAGTTTGTCTGTATGCATGTATTTACCATAAGATGTTAATAAGACAACTATTGTGATGGTGTTCTCTATAGTTCCTACTCTGAACGGTAGGTGTCGCCCACGTGGTAGTTATATTACAATAGGAAAATCATACCAAATGTGAATATTATGTTTTCCTGATCATCTCACATTGCGGTGACTATCCTTTCCCTATTATTCTTGAAACTAATTGAAATTTAAAATTTCACAGTTTTCCAATTCAATAATAATTACTATTAACGTTTTTGCATAATCTGCCAATTGTGATGGTTACTCCACTGTCCACTGTCTGTCACAGTATTTATAAGTATTACGTACGTATATTCCGTGGAATACCGGAGAGTCCTGTAAAAGTAAGATATATTTGTGACATCCTCAATTCCGTCAAGAATGTGAGAGTGGACAATTGGAACGAAAAGTACAACCTACAAGTTTATTAGTTAGTTCGCTAGCTACCTCACTTACCGTATATATACCTACATCTAGTTGGTTAGTCTTCTTTTCTGAAGGCAAGGCACCCGAAATCAAATGAATCATGATAAGTTACACTTATCACGTAAAAACAACTGCTTTATCAGTCTTATTCAACACCCGGCAAAGAATTGGTACCCCACTATTTTCCTCAAATTTTCGAGTGTCCTACAAAAGGCAGGTGTTTTGTTAAAAACAAAGACATTATTATTTTTTTTTTTATTTATTTATAATAACATATACGGCACAAGGCCATTAAACTTATACAAAAAAATCACAAATAGTTCAATGCAATACAACAATCCTTTCAAACGCAGTCACAATTACTTATCACACACACACATTCACGGAACTATACAATGCAGCAATATAAACTATAGCACCCGCCAGAATTAATCTTTAATTCGGCAATAAGGTTTGCCATCCATTCTAAATGTCTTAATTATTTTTGGCACGTAGAAGACACCTTGAATGTTTATAAGTTTGTTTGTTTTTGTAAGTTATTGTACTTTAAAGGCTATTCAGCCGTATATTATGTTAATAAATAAATAAATAACATGCGTCTGTGTGCCGATTACCCCAATTGTGGGATGTACCGTGATGGTATAGTAGTAGCTGCAAATTATTAATAAATTAAAAATAAATTGAGACTATCCAATGCAGAATATTGTCACCCTATTTTATGTAGGTACCTAGTTGTTTCTCCTCGTCTCATATAAGGAACAAGATGTACTGAATAATAACATTATTCATACAAAAGTAGTTGTTATTCTGTTATATTCTATTCTATTCTATCTGTCATTTGTGTAACGTACCTACTAATACATACGAAATACATACGAAATATTATGTATTATTATTACATTATGATAATTCAAACACATTATTATGTCAGATATCATCAACAAAGTGATTTCTTAAACCTACGTACGTCGGGTTATCAACATAAGAATCTTTTTATTACAAAGTTACATACATATTATTAGCTGCTGTTTTTATGTGTTTATTTATTATTATTTTTTTGTACTTCATCATATAAATCAATACAAAATTAAAAATATTTGGACGATATGAAGTAATTTCTTCCATTTAATCACGATACATTAATACATACCTAATTAAAAAAAAATATACCTGTGTAATTTGATTTTTTTTAAATATTTTTATAATTTGTTTTTTATGTCCTGTAAAAAAGGCAGGTTTTGTAAAGCATTTCGAATAAGATATTTAACATGTTTAATTCAGAGATGAGGAACGGCACCCAACCTTAAATATTTTTTTTTACTACTACTACTACTATCCCATCACGGTATATCCCAAAAGTGGGGTAGCTAGCAGACTAGCCGCATGTTATAAAATGCAATCTGCAGGGTTACTCTTGACAAAATCTAAACACGATCTTAATCTTAATCATACGATGCGCGAAGAGACTATTAACCAAAAATACGCGCATACCGATCGCGCGGTAGCGGTAGCGCGGTGTTTTTGACCATAGTCTTTTCGTGCGTCGTATAATCAAGATCAAGACTAGATTAAGATCGTATTTTGATTGTGTCAAGAGTAGCCCTGCTGTACTAAAAAAATACACAATTAGGACAATATGTTTATTCATTACGTATGGTAAGTCCGATAGCTTCCCCACTTTTGTCAAACACCGTGATGGTATAGATAGATAGAATATGATTTAATTCTTATTTTTTCGTTAACTATTTATCACTAATTTGACATTTTTCACGTGTTATATTCGGGTTGTTTTCTTTCAAAATAAATAGAAAATGTACAAGTGATGTACAGAATAAATAGAAAATGTACGTGGATAAAATATGTAATATTAATTTACAAAATAATACTTGTTTACTAAGTATATAACATTTCAATTAAATTAACCCAACTTAGGAATAAAGTTAACGCTTTTCAAATGTTGAAATTGATTGTTGGGTTCAATTTCAAAAGTTTCTGTGGGGTTACACTTGGAACAATCTAAATAAGATATTAATCTTGTCTTAATCTTAATGATTCGGACGCGCGAAGTGACTTTAGTCAAAAATACGTGCATGTCAATTTCGCGGTATTTTTTATTTTTATAGTCCCTTCGCGCGTCGTATAATTAATTAAGATCAAGGCAGGGTTAAGATCGTATTTAGATTGTGCCAAGATTAACTCTCTTGATTACTTGAGGACTTAAACATTTTCCACCAATCCTGAATGTATTTTATTTATATCACAAAGAGGATGACGATTTATTTTGAGAAGAAGGGATTTCTTGTAGTTATATCAATATAGTTGTATATTTTTCTATCCTCGATATTAATTAATTATGTAGTACGTTGCTTACAACTGCAATAAAATTAAAAACTACCTGCATATCAATATTACGTATGTATAAATAACACTAACCAACAAATTGTCTTGTTTTGTATTGCGTTCATAATATTATTATTGTGGCTTAAATAGACATCTACACTGCGCTGACTTTGTGTACAGGTAGTACCTAAATCTTATAACATGTTCCTAATATGTACAATGTCTTCTAACAAGCTATGTATATTCGCAGCAAATTTGTTCACAGTAGTAGTAATGATCTGTCATGTTCCAGCTTATCTTTAGATCTAAAACAAACATTTAATAATGGATAATTATTATTATTATTTCTTCTATGAAACTATTTAATGTATGTAGGTATTTTGCACGTATTACAATATACCAAGCATAAATGAAGAATTAAAAAAAAATCTATTTGATAATAATTAATATTTTAATGATATTTTGCTGTAATGAAAGTGAAAACGTTTTGTATCATGATTCTCATGAATAAATTATTATGCAATCGCCAAATGTACTCTTTCTACAGTGCCCAATTTAAAACAGTTTTAAATTACCAAACCTCAGAATTCATTTTGTATTTGATGCTAAAACTTATTCTACCCCTTACCCCTACCAATTTTAGTGTTGGAGATTGACAATGTCCTTATAAGACGAAAGACGTCTCTCTCACAGAATAAAACAATAGTAGAATAAAACACTTGTTTTATTTATTTCAATTTTAGGGTTACTTAAAAGTATCGCTCTATTGCGATAAACTCAGCCACTGCAAATGATGCCGTTATTCAATTTAATTTTGTTAAATTGTGTCTTGATTAAAAGCCAATCAGAGATTTCTATTGAAGAACCATGTTTACTTAAAGATGCATTGAGCAAAATCTAATCGGATGAATAATTAACTTTAGTTAGGAGTGATAATAATTAACTTAAAACAAATATGGTGTAACTAACATTAATTATTAAAGTTGATATTTTCAACCGACGGTACTTGGTGGAAATTCATGTTGAATTAATTATAAATACAACACTTATTTATAGAATATCCACAGTGATTTTTTATTGGACGCGAGCCGGCTTTCAAGAGCTTCCGCTCTCATCATCAGGCTAGCGAAAAAAAAAAGTTTTTTGAGATGAGAGCGGAAACTCTTGAAAGCCGACTCGCGTTCAGTAAAAAGTCACTGTGGGTATACTATAGATAAGTGTTTTATTTATAATTAATTAATTTATTATTAAGCCTTCACAGAGAGTACATGAAAATCGAAAGTAAAACAGCGTTGGTATTCTTAATCATATTCTTTGCATAAACTCATTTTGCATACATTGAATTATTTCTCGTGGCTTCGCTTATAATATTTGCGTAGGAGATGACAATACGGAGATGCTCAGATTCAAACAATGAAGAATATTAATATGACATTAATCTTTGATAAATTATTTATTTATTAATACATTTATTATTTATGCTATATTATGTGCTAGGTAAAGTGTATCTATGTGTCACTGAGCATGGCATATTTTCATGTATACTCGGGCGTATATAAAAGTGAAATTATAGAGACTGTGAAATAAAATAAAATAACACTTGATAATGAAGTAATATAATCTTGAACTCTCAACAAAAGACTTCAACAAAAATGACATGCGAAAGAAATGAAAATGCGTTTATGGGAAATGGATTGGAATGCAGGAATCAGAAGACACCTATTTATGATTAAGAGGAGAAAATCGTGTAAGATACCAATAATTAAAAAAAATACATTATAAGATAATAATAATCTCAAGAGTACTTGCCGAGAGAATGCCCATTGAAGGGGGTGAAAACGTAAGAGTCTTAAAAAATATAGTGACAGAATTATTAATTCTTTTTAAATTGTTTACTTAATATGAATTTTCACAGTGTACCCAACAAATACCCTTCAACAATCGTATTATGTATGTATATTATGGAGCCGGGAGATATGCCTTCCTCCAACACTTTTTCGACCCTCAATCTTGCCAAGTTGCAGTATCTTATACTTTTATCATCTAAGCATATGGCCTAAATGGGACATTTTCCGGATAAGGACACAGTTAAATATTATTAATTTGATCCTAACACACCCAGTGTTAAACAATAATGAACATAGGTAACTATTTTCCATACTCACATCCTAGTTCCTTACGACGCTACTCATTAATATTAAACAATCTTCATGGCACTGCCTAGTTATAAATAATAATGACTTGGGAGACAAATTTATGAATGATTTAGATTATTGCGTGTAATTTATTATTGAATTATTCATTCATTCATACAATAATTGTCATAGAAGTAGTAGAGTAGTAACTATCTCCCACACTATAATATGATTCTCATTAATTAAAACACGGTGATGGTTTGGATCCTACCATTTATTTACGCAATTTAAAAAGCACCTCATTGGCGGGGTCCACACAGCTGGATGTGAACGTCAATCATAAAGCCAAAATCTTCAATCTTTCGGCGACAATTCGGAGTGAATGCCTTCGTTACGTCTCATGGACGGGGAACGAAAGCATTCATTCGAATATTTCTTCGGAGAATGCTTCCAATTGTCGCCGAAATATTTAAGATTTTTGCTTGATGATTGTCGCCGAAATATTTAAGATTTTTGCTTGATGATTGTCGCCGAAAGATTTAAGATTTTTGGTTGATAATTGACTTTCGCATCCAGCTGTGTGGACGCCGCCATTGATATGAGCATTAGATAAAATTATTGTTATCAACGATATTCAATTCAGAAGTGAGATAAAATTATGACAATCATCCTGAATAGGTTTTTGGTTATCGAAAATAAAATAATAATCAGTGCCTTTATTACATGAAATTATTCCATTACTTGCTACTACACTAAATGGATTACCGTGATTTTAATACATGAAAATGTAAATGTACGTTGTTGTTGTAGCTTGTTATGTACGAGTAGGTATATTTTGTATCAATTAATAATATGCAAACGTAGTTGAGTTTTAACTTTACAAGTATAGAGGGGAATCCTAAAGCGAGTTACCAAATATGAATCATCGCGATCATCTTTATTCTTCTTATAATTATGATTTTATTATTTAACATGCCAATACAGCGAATTATTCTTACTCATTTTGCATTCGTCATTCAGTAATTGGTGTACAAAAAACTTCGAATGTTTGCCTTTTTTTACACCGATATTTTACGTCATCCATTCTCTTTTAACCCGTGGAGTTTCTAAACTTAAAAATAATGAATGACGATTGATATACCACTCCTTTTTTAATGTTTTTGAATGCCCTTTAAAGGGAATTATTCGCATAACATCTAAAATGTCTTAACTTTTATCGGAACGAAGAGGACGACTTTGTGGTCCGCTGGCTACTCCAGTTGTGAGAAATCCCTTTGCATTCTATTTTATATCTAATCCAGCATTCGTACAAAGCCAAGTTTCTTCCATTAAATTAACATTATTATCTGTGAATTTAATTTTAAAATATCATCTCTGAATAATGATTATAGATTACGATTATCGTTTTCATAAGTAGACATTGGAATAATAAAATTAGTTACAATGATACTATCAAGAGTAATTCTTAGCAAAGTACACAACAACAGCGTATCTTCCATACAAACCGAATAGTCGCCCAGTTTTACTCGAAGTTTTTAAGCTAAAAATAAATTTAAAAAATATAAATTTACGTGCAGTTAATAATCCAATCATTTTTTATTTCACGCACATTATGTGTGAATTCGACGCGATGTCGTCCGAAGCGTCAAAAAACATAATATACATGCAACCGAACCGCTCTACATCATTTGTTTGATAATGCTCATAGCATCTTACGAGAATCATTTTTTTGTCTTACACGTTGTTTTTAAAGTATAATTTTGCTCTCTCATGCACTGTCGAACGTATTATTAATTGATAAAATTAAACATTTGTTACTCAAGATATAGAAGATACGCGGTAGTACACGGTAGTACGGAAAAATTATTTATTTATTTATAGAAATATATACGGCAAGAAGCCTTTTACATGTTAACACAAATTTAAAAAAATACAAAGACAACAACGACATAACAATGGATATAAAAATACTAGTGTCGAAAAATCAAACAGTAACCAGAGAAACCAGAAAAACCAAAGAATAAATAACAAGTACAATACACACATAAATCGATAATATCTTACACGATCACACTAACAATATCAAATAATAGGTAATACAATAAATATAATTAATTGTAATAATAATTATAAATCATTCGATAAATTAATATGATACAAAATAATTGAAATAATATGATAATGAAAGTATATGTTTAAATCTGAGCTTTTACCAATAATCATTATGTACTTTGTTGAATTAACTGGCTCTCATTCGATCATTCAAATAAAGGTTACGTTGATTGTTGTCACTTCTTCACGTGATCTTTATAAAGTCAAATTTTATATTCTTTTTTGTGTTTTATTATTTTTATATCTTACACTTTTAAGGAGGAATGCAATTATTGTTTTTATATAATATATATACCTAAATTTTATTTAATAATTTATTTACAACAACTATAATTTTTTGACGCAGACCTACCCAGTAGGAAAACCTAAGACACGCCACTGCTTAACCATAACACTATTAATAATAATTCAAAGAGGTGCGACAGTTACGATGCATAGGGCGATATTAACATGATACGGATGGCAATGATATTTATTATACAATAGTATAATATGCCTTGTAACCCTGTATGGAACATTACAGAGCTGATGTTAGGTAAATACTGAAATGACTATTGTATTAGTGTTCCGCTTTAATCTGTAATTTACAAGGTGGAATAGATTCTATTTTCTCGGTGGTAGCTTTATTAAGGTTCATTTTACTTATGTATATTAAAATGATTATTTAATGAAACACTGTAACTTTCACAAAACTAACTATATAAACATAAAGGCAGAAACCTTTTGGGACTAGTCCTTCATCAGTGCCATAAACTTTAAAAAAATTAAATTTATGATACTTTTTAAGTTGCTAGCTTTAAGTTGATGGACTAGTTCCGAATATTTACATCTTAGTATTTAAGCCTCTAGAAAGGAAGAATAGAATAGTTGTAAAAAACAATATTTCAGAAAAAATTATGCAATTTATTCTACCTTATAAGACTACAACTTATTTCCTTTCGTAAACTTCATGTACACAGACATGTTTTTGGGTAATTAAAATAATTTGTTGAGATTTTTCATAACATAAAAAAATAAACTGAACACTACTGCACTATTCAGCCATAATGTATTTAAAATGTTACATATTTTTATAATATTATTTATTTATCACTAGATTATTTTGCAACCATTATTTTCTATAGCTGCTTCTGTTAAACCATGACGATTCAAAGATGTCCGCGCACGCAGACACCTAATTGTGCTTTACGATATCCTAACAAAGTCTCCTAGCAAATTATATATTATAAAATAATATTATCTTATTACTCATACTATATTTTTCTCACCCAATATCTTACCTATAATAATATGTGATCTCCAAGTTTGCAAAGCTCCACGTTACAAACTGGATAATGGGAAATATATTTTTGTTCTTTCAACGGACATTTTATACCCACAATTAGTTCGAACGTACGTATTTGACCTATTCGTGACCATTTATTTATTTATTTTATTTAACAATAATTATACAGACATTACAATACATAGACTATTTGATAAAACATAAATCTAAACATCCTCCTTATAGAGACAAGTCTCGTGTAAAGGAGGGCAACCATTATCATTGGTTGCTCAATTTTGAGTATCGTGACCATCATGCCTCTTTCTGAAAAACATTTGTCTCCACCTCGAACGATCCTCCGCCATGTGCAATGCCCCGTGCAGTGAGCTCTGTGTGGCCTCCTTAATTTAGTCCCTTTCACAGCCCCAGTTATTATTTCTCTTTCCAGGTTCTCAAACTCCCTTCTATAAATTCGTGATATTATGTGAAAATAATACAGTCAGAATAGGAGACAAACCTTGTCGTATTAATACAAGATTTAATCTCCATTTGATAAAACAAATACCGTATCTAGAGAAAATTCTATCAATTTACCGTTATTACAAAAAAGTATTTTATTTCTTGAATTAATAACTCAACTTTACATTTGCGTATGTTTATTATGAGTTAATGATTAACTCGCAATTTAATCGCTATTTTATTAATCGAGGATATAAAAGTGAATAAATGAGTGGATTAAACGTATTGAGAAAGTATTTATATCGCTCACTATCCAACGAGTTTGCGATTCAATAAATCGAAGTACAGCAAGAGCGAAAACAAAAACAAAGTTATAATTATTAAGATAAAAACGGGATCATTAAAAACAAAAGCAGCAAAGCAAGTATCGCACTTGCAAAAATAAAACAATAAAAAACAAAAGAATGACGAAACGGAGTTTTAAAATAAAATGTAATAAATAATTGTAAGTTTACTTAATGGGCAAGAAAGACTTTCTACTCTCGATATTTGTTAGTTATATACAGCATATTGAGCCAATTACTGTCTTGAAGTTTACTGAGAACAGGTGATAATAATAACAATATGAACCCGGGCATACCTAACACGAAAACTTTGTTGTAACAAACCGCTCGTGAAATTCCGATTGGAATAATTTGCGCCGGAACATTTTTCGTCATCAGTAAAATAATGTCTCTCACAGTTCGAGTGATCATTGTACGGTGAGAAACCTTACATGACGTATTGTTTTGCATAATATGATGTGCTATAGTAGTAATAGACAGGGTACAATGGACACTCTAACATGTGGCATGGTCTGTGCTGCACCACAGTCACACACTCAAGATTCGTCTTGTATGAAGGCAGTTTCCTTCACCAGATCTTAGATGATTCAGGGTTTCCGTTTCCTATAGTCTAGATCACTTCCTGCAGCAAAGCGTTCTTGGGTTAGGAAAGTTTTGCATTTTTGCGGATCCTTCGCCCACCTGTGTAGACGTTCAGGGCCCGTCAGTGAGAATGAGGCGTTTAAAAATGATCGTCAAGAGCTGAGACATTGTTGTATAAAAAATTAAAAAATCGTAGTTCGTACCAAATATCTAGTAAAATAAGGATCATTATATGATTTTTTTTATGTCAAAAAGGATTTCCCAAATGATGCTGTGCGCCAATGAACTTTGTAAATAAATTTCGTGTCTGTTATACACTGAGAAAAATACTAACGAAATTTCACAACGAATCATTGGTACGTACTATTAAATAAGGACCAGAGATAGTACAAACATTAGTATGAATCTATAATATTAACTTTTCGTAAACAAATCGTTGGTTAATTTACCAATTTTACCGAAATTTCGTTAGTATTTTTCTCAGTGTACGGGGATACATCTTCACTGACCTACGTTTTAATAATATCCAAAAATAATTTTATCTAAAATTAATATGATTGAACTGAATTTTGACTACAAATGCGATGTTATTAACAATAATTCACCATTCCAAAGACAGTGATATCAGAACATTAGGTAACTCGTTTTGAAGAGGTGACTTGTACAATGCAGAATCGCTCTGAAAGAAGCAAGCTTTTGTCCACCCTATGCTTTCGAGAGTAGTGTTATGAACTAAATAAAAGAATCTCCATTACAACAGCTTTATAAATAGTATTAGAATTACGCCAAAAAAAAATCGTTGACGTAACTCGATGTCCGTAAAAAGCTCTCTATAAAATATAAATATACAATTTATTTTCCTCGTCGCTCTCTTAACCTTCTCAAGGTCTTGCAAGATTTATAACAGAGATTATAATAACAATAATAATAAAGCAGTGAACCATAAAAGCTCATCAATTAACAACAAAGCCTACGTATAAGCTATTGATATTAACCAAAGCTCGCATGCGATAAACTTTTACAGTTAAAATGTCTATGTTATATAGAATTATTAGAATATTGATTGATATTTCGGAAAATAAATTGAAAAAAAAACACAGTATGTAGTTAACTTCTAAATGACTTTTAAAGTATAAGTTAACAACATACTGTATTATTTTTTCAATATTTATCTTGAAATGGACTTCCAACAAGTACCTACCTTCGGTCAATAACATCGAAATGAATTGTAAATATATTAAATAATTGCTCAACCTTAAATTTTATCTTTTAATACTTTAACTGAAGAAATGAAGTTACATATTATACCTAATAATATTTATAGTTCCACAGAAAATGTGTAAAGTATCACTGGTAACCCCATTTATTAAGGAACATACCGTGATGATGCAGAAATTCAAATTCTGCTAATTATCAGCAATACATAAATTCAGAACACATCCACCTATCGTATATTTCAATCTATATAGGTAAGTGCAACGAACTGGAACAACTCAACATGAGACATGATACTTTTAATGTCCACAAAAAATTGAAAGAATTAACGGGCTTAACAAGAAAACAAAAGCCAACGCGTCTATGTAATGATAATGACGAATTAATTCTGGAAGAGGCTGAGGTTTTAAGTAAATGGGAATCATACGTTGGTACACTTTTCAAAGATAATAGAGATAACATCACAGTCTCATCCACAAGTGAAAGCCCAACTATTCTAAAATCAGAACTTTTGCACGCAATATCAACATCTAAAACAAGAAAGGCAAATGGCCCTGATGAAATTCCCGTAGAATTAATCAAACTGATCCAGGAACCCAACATTGACAAAATTTTATCACTAATTAATTTAATATATGACACTGGGGTCATCCCCAACGACTGGCTGGAATCAGTATTCATCACACTGCCAAAAAAGAATCACCCCAAAAAATGTAGTGACTACCGCCTTATAAGCCTCATGAGCCACATGCTCAAATTATTGTTGAAGATCATTCACGCAAGAATAAGAAATAAGTGTGAGCAAGATTTGGATGATGCTCAATTTGGCTTCAGAAACTCCTTCGGAACCCGTGAGGCGCTATTTGCAATAAACATATTGTTGCAGAAATGTCGTGACCAACGAAAGGATGTATATGCATGTTTCATAGACTACGAAAAGGCATTCGATCGAGTTAGACATGTTGAACTTTTACGGATACTTCAAGACTGTGGCCTTAACGACAAAGATCTCAACTTCATTAAAAATCTTTACTGGCAACAAAGGGCTGTGGTGCGTGTGGGTCAGAATAAAACATCTAAGGTGTCAATTGAGAGAGGAGTTCGACAGGGGTGTATATTGTCGCCTCTGCTATTTAATTTGTATTCTGACAAGATATTTAAACTGGCTCTGGCTGATACCGATGTGGGTGTAAAGGTGAATGGTGTCTGCGTAAATAATATTAGATACGCAGATGATACAGTGATACTGGCTGACAGTCTACAAGGACTTCAGGAGTTACTGAGTCGTATCAGTGCGGTGGGCGATGAGATGGGCCTTAATATTAACATAGCCAAAACAAAGTTCATGGTTTTCAGCCGACAACCACATAATGATGCCATGCTACAGCTTAATGGAAAACCAATAGAGCATGTACACAGCTTCAAGTACCTCGGTAGTGTGATAACAGAACACATAGACCCCGAAAAAGAGGTGAAATGCAGAATAGAGATTGCGAGAGCTGCATTCAATAATATGCGACCTTTCTTCAGTAACGATAACATTAATCTAAAACTACGACAGAGAATGGTCAAGTGTTACATTTGGTCCATTTTGCTGTACGGAGTAGAGACTTGGACCCTCAAAGCGAACACAATGAACCGAATAGAGGCATTTGAGATGTGGCTTCATCGCAGAATGTTGCGCATCCCATGGACTGATTTGGTTACCAATAATGAGGTGTTGCGGAGGGCTAGAACAGATAGAGAGTTGTTATCCAACATAAAGATGAGGAAGATGGCATATTTGGGACACGTACTTCGAAATGAGAAATATAGTTTGCTCCAACTCATTTTGAAAGGAAAAATTGAGGGTAGTCGTGGTGTGGGAAGGCGGCAGATGTCCTGGCTGAGAAACATCCGAGAGTGGACCGGAGTTCGGAGGGTGGAGGAGTTGTTCCGGCTGGCACAGGACAGAGAGGCCTACGCCAGGGTGATAGCCGACGTCGGGGGGACCTGACATGGCACTTTGAGAAGAAGATAGGTATGTAGGTACAATCATTATTAATAAAAACACGAAGCTTATGAACATTATTCACACATAATAATAATTTTTTTTTTTATTTGTTTTCTTAAATTCACGGTATAAGCCTATTACATGATAAAATACATTAAACATAACATTAATAAATACAACAGTGACAATTCTAACAAAATTATATGTCATTAAATATAAGAAAACCAAATGACCAAACAGCAAACAGAGAACCAAATTTTATGTGGTACATGCAATGTGAGAATTATAATATAAATATATTATAATATCGCGTAAGCAATATATCAAACTTTAAGTAATAATGCAATAATTATTAATTAAAATCTCATTTTTATAGACATGAAATTTTATGTAGCCTACATTACACATGCATACACATTATTACAGTGGATACTTTTAACCGTTACATGGACAAGATGGTAAGTAAAGTATGTAGATGCTTGCTTACTAGATATTCATTAATTCGTACTAAACGGGTATTGCACTTTGGGACTAATTATAATTATTTTGTGTAAAGTGCAATTTCGAAAAAAAATATTTACAAGCAATAAGTAGTCGTATGTACATACTTAAGTACTTGTTAATCGCTACGTTTTTTTTCTGTACGTCTTGTACGAAAATGCTTGTGGCATACTGTAGTTATTTAAAACTAGCTTATACACCATGCGTTGTCGAGATTTTTTTATTTATTTTCCATCCTTTCACGACATCATCCATAATATTAGTTAAAAACGTGCAAGTCGTCTTTTACGTTCCAATTCAGTTTAGTCGTTCAGGATGGGTCATTTACCTCATCGCTGAACTAAAGATGTTAAATGTATTAAAACGTGATATTTTACGAAATGTCTACTTTTTACATGACACTTGAAAACTTACAGATAAGAATTAGAAGTATATTATTTACCGGAGACTCCATGGATTGATTTCTTCGCATGTAAGACTTTATGCTTATATCATATTATATTTCATTCTGTATTTGAGTACCTACCTACCTACTTCAATATTTTGAAAAATCTCGATAAATTGCTTATTTTTGTGGGAATAGAATTCAGGAAGATTTGAAACGATGATCGACTGAAAATTTGTAATCTATTGATTTTTTTTTTGTTTAAAATGTAATTTGTTTTGTAAGTATTTATTTATTTATTTTATATAATCAAAAATAACTTTAGTGTTTAAATAATCACATATATAATATACTAGCTGTCCCAGCGAACTTCGTACCGCCTAAGAATCAATGAATGTTTACATACATACATCTTCTTCTCCCTGTCCTAGTTCAGTCGGGGTCCCATTGCCCCTAGGTATCTCCTCCAGAGAACCCCTGCCATCGCTGCTTCCAGGACCTCTGGCCACCCCAAACCAAGCCTTTCAACACACAGGTTCGACAACTGCCCTTGCCAGCTTCTTCTAGGGCGGCCCACCGGTCTTCTGCCCTCTCCCACTGACTTTATGAATAATTAATATTATTAATCTCTTTACAAACTCCCGTAATTGTTCAAGTGTGTCGTCGTAGGTATAGTGTAAAAAAAAAAAAATCATTTGGAACTTTCGCAGTTTAGCGGCCCCACCCGTTGTCTAGTACTTTTTTCCATAGAAAAAGTAATATTTTCGAAACATGAGGAAATTGTTGCCATATGTAGAATTATAATTCATAAGTTCCATTATTTTTTTTACATCGAGCTAGTCCCAAACTAAGATATGAATCTTGTATTATGGGTACTATGGGTAGGATTTTGGATGTCAAATGGTATAAACATGTTACAAATGATGCTGTGCGCCGGCGCACCCAGCAGAGACCTGTAATCTCCGTAATACAGGAGAGACGATGGTCCTGGCTGGGTCATGTTTTGAGAATGCCTAATGATAGTTGGCCAAAAAGAGCACTGTTCTTCCGTCCGCAGGGGTTCCGTCGGCTCGGGCGTCCCTCTTTCACAATACACCGTTCCTATGACAATGATATCAGAGCGCAAGGAATGTCGTGGAAAGAGGTGACGCAATTGGCACAGAGACGCTCTGAATGGAGGAGGCTGGTTTCCCTGTGCTCCCGAGAGGAGCGTTGAGGGCGATGATGATGATGATGATGATTATGGGTACTTACGCGACGATACACACATATACAATGTACTATACACACATATATGTAACACCCAGACCCAGGACAATTTGAAAAAGGTCATTCTTCACTTTGCCCTGGCCGGGAATCGAACCCGGGACCTCGTAACTCAAAGGCCAGAGCGTTACCTCCCCGCCCCACCGACCGACATGAACAATTAACTTAACTCAGATTTGTTTATAAATTATCTGCTGTACGTTATATAATTATGTAGGTACTAATGTTAGGTAGATACCTATTCATTTTAAATTTATAAAAATTCTTTCCATGATTTTTTCAAAATCGAAATATCAGAACCACAGATGTTAAATTTTATGGATTACGATTCTAATTTGAAAATGTATAGAAAAAATATTCTTTCAATAGGCCAATCTATAAAAAAACTTCATCGGTGATTTTGTATATTCTCCATATTGCATTATTTATTGAAATTAAAAATGTATGGCGTAAATAATTTTCTTCGTATTTTTTCTTACCGTGTATTTGTAAGATGTTTTAATAGCCTATAGTTTATTCCGGGCGGAGAAGAATCCAACAAATCAGAGATCATTCAAATCGGTACAGCCATTCTTGAGTTATAAGTGTTGTAACACACACCACTTCCTTTTATATATAAGAATGAAATATTTCTAAAAACCATTTTAGGCCATATAACTAGCAGCTATTAAACTTGCGATTTAAAGCCAAAACAACTGCGAAAAGATAAATAACATAAAATAATAAAATTAATGTATTACAGAACACTGTTTTACTTCCACTTCACTTTATTCAAATGTCAGAACGTTTTCGAACATTAACTGTTCATTATGACAATGCAATACTAGTATTGCATTGTCATCGATCGTCTGAAAACGTTCTGATATTTGAATAAAGTGAAGTGGAAGTAAAACAGTGTTCTGTAATACATTAATTTTATTATTTTATAAAATGACGTTCCACTAAGTTTTTCTCGCAAATTACGAAAATTGATAAATAACAAATACCTTATAGATATTATACCTACTAGCAAAGTTTTTGAAAATACCAATTTACAAAAAAAACCGTTCAAACGTAGTTGCATATTTATGAACGTACACAGTTAATATAAAAATAATTAGATTGCACAGGGGCGATATGAGGAAGACTACAGACACGTAATGAAACATTACGGTGTAAGTGATATATGATACTACAGTAAATTCTATTTATTTAAATTTTTGTCCTGTTTTTACACTTGTAAAAGAAATAGAAATGTAACATGAGAATTCCTACTACGATTTCTAGTAAAAAAATTGATTTGGACCCACGTAGGCTTCTATTTTTATTGGTAACACCAAATATTTTTTATAATCAAAATATAAATAAGATAATGCAGCATGCAGTTTGAAGGTACAATTTGAAAGAAAGAAGTAAAGAATATATAAATAATAATATTTATTTATTCTTTTATTTGAAGAAAATATGTAACTTTTATCACTTTTCCTCTAAGAGAACTCAAAAACAGCTGTTTATAAAAAAAATTATAGAATGATTCGTTTTCAAATGAAACTCCCTTGAGGTAATGTTCAAAATCACGGTACGCTAAAAAATAGTGACAGAACTTCCAGTAAATTGAAGAAGAAGTCAAAAAAGCCGGGATGGTAAGAAGACATCGCATTTTAGCGATAAACTCGCCCTCTGTACATTGAATTGTATAACTGATATTTTTTTATGATACCGTTTTAATTTGTATTATTGTAAATAATGTTCAGTGAAAATTAAATAAATAAATAAATGAAAATAACTTCCATATCCTAGAGACAATGAATCACTGAAAATTGTTTTAGCGCATATGCAGTTAAATTAACAAGAACTTACTGTATGTAAAATAAATGAGAAAAGAATTAAACATAATCATGTAAACCGCGATTAATCTCTTTTACAGAACATTTTAAATTGTGCTGTACATACTTACATATAAATAAGTATTTTGTAAGTTACATAGTTACACATTTTAAATAATGATAAAAAAACTTGTAGGTAAGTTAATTTTACAAATGAGACCTCTAAAGGGGATCTTTACCTTGTTGTGTAATGCGAGAGGTAATTATTACTGGTAAATTGATTTCGAAATAACCATTATGTCCTTTTCAAGACGACTTTGAAGTAGGTACTTAAAGGATCAAAGATGGACAAAAAGGGTAGTGGCGTGGAGACATCGTGAAGATAAAAGGAGTAGAGGAAGACCTCCAACACGTTGGTCAGTCGACATAAGAAGAATCGCTGGTGACTGGTTGCAGAAGGCTCAGGATAGAGATGCCTGGAGACATAATTGTGGGGGAGGCTTATGTTCAGCAATGGACAGGAATACAACAACAGGTAAGTACGTAAGTTTGAAGTACTACTACTGCTACTGCACCATCACAGCATATACCATAAATGAGGCAGCCAGCAGATCGATGTCATGCAATAAACATGTAAGTCGTCCTATACGTGGCAATGTGTCATAAAAAATGAAGCATAAGTTTTGCAGGAGTTCATAAATACACATTATGATGGTATACCTTTCTTAGTATTTCAACAAATTTCATAAAAACCATTTTCGTTGAAACGTTATTTGCATAATGAGTGTGGCAGCAAAAAATTAATATACAAATAATTATGCAAACATCAAATTGAATTTAATTTACCGATTCAATTATTGATAAAACTCATAATAATTTTCAATGAGTCACGGTGTAAATACTGACCGCGCATACAAATTATGCATTACTTATAAATTTATGTGGACGAATCATGGAGTAAAAATACTCAATAATTCCGCTGAATTAACTCGTAAGTGATCTGATTTCATTAACAAAAAATGCTGAATTTAATAAGCAAGTTTTATTTTGATTGCATATAAATGAACGAAAATAATTGTGCAGACCTTGAAAAAGGATAATTTATATTAATATGCTAACCTGTCAACATTTATTTTAAATATGATTAACTGCAAATTTCGTGCATGCATTTCGTCTGGCTGCGCAAATTTACTCCGTGCGTTGGTCCCACTTGGGCGTGATGTTGTAATAGTACCTAAGTTAGCTAAGTTGCTAGTATTAACGAGTATTTTATTGTTTCTAAATTGATCAAAGTTTAAACGACTGTTAGTACCTACTTTGAGTAACTTATTTTTTTATATCTCGTCTTGCTGCATTTGGTTCAACAAGATAGTAATGGAGGTAAGCATAGGGGTATACTTTTTAATAAAACCAAAGTCGTCTTGCGAAAATACAAAAGTAGGTACTGATATTAAAACTAAGAACCTAAATCAAGCAAAGCACATTTTTATTAAAGATGTATGAAAAATTTAAGCATTTTTCTTGAACTATAAAATTACTATGAAAATATATTTCATACCAGTATACTACCAAGTACGGTGAAGCTTCATTTGTACAAAGCACTACCCATGCAAAAATTTTATACGTCCCAAATGTTGGCAACAAGGGGTCAAAGATTAACATGCTGAGTGGTGATGCGCTGTAGTGATGTAATTAATTAATAAGTATCTACACTCTCTTTAATTGGACGGGTAACAATGGAAATCTGACGCAAATCTTATAAAAAAATATATATATAATTTAACATGGTTGGCAAAGTTGCCTTCAATTAGGAACGATTTTCTAATAATTTCTTCGCCAATCGTCGTTCTTTTCTTGTTCCAAATGTGTTGTATTGTGTATAATCCAAATATTGATTTTTATTATATATAGTATAACGTGTAAAAGACTCTTGCCATGGATTTTTCTAAATAAATTAATTAATTAATTTTTAAATAAGTTTGTGATCCCGAGAAGAACAATGAAATAGGTATAATTGAATGATTGACTTGTATCTTATCTATGCATCAAATATTTTATCTTAATCACCTAACACATTAAGACAATAATGATAATTGATAGTTAATGCAAATTTATTACAAAAGCTAGGAATACAATCTTTTTCATACAAATACCTCAGGTGCCCAAAAAACTATACAAAAAACAAAAAAATATTGTTACTGAGATTTTTGTTTGGATCAATAAATATGTTTTATCATAACATTTTCCATAAGTACATAGTGACGGTACCTAGCCAGCGGACTCCCTCTCAAATAAAACACGCGGACTGTTATATTTGTATGATAAAAATTAAGATCGCTCCATGAACACCCCTGAAAAGAATAGTTCTTCGATAAGATTTCGATTGTCCTTTAAAAGGCTTACGTATTATGATAATTAAAATTTACAATTCAGCGATGAAGCATGCCATCCGTCCTAAATAATATCTTAATTGTTATTGGCACGTAGATGACAGTTCTTAAGTAACCCCACTTGTGAGATATTGTATCGTGATGGTATAGTATAGTATTAATTAAAAAAAACTGATAATTGTGGCATAGTCTCAACGAAGATTCCTAAAATACTTCACAAGTTGCTAACCCTGTTTCGTCCTTTTATCGCTGATAAAAAAAATGTATTATATATTTAGTACAACGCTGTGAAGCGAAAGATTCATAAAAGATTTACAATCACGTACGTGTGTTACCAAAAGTTAACCTTTGTCGTATGATTCATCTTAAAAAATATATGTAGCCTACCTATCTATAGGTAATATGGAGATCTCATGAAAGCAGTAAAGATACGTGAGTACCGAATATCTAGAACAGAGTGAATATAATAATATGAAGGCTATTATCGAATAAGGGGAAATGACATATAAAACTCGAATGATATTCCCCTTTATTCAATGTTAGCCTTCATAATATATGGATGAGTTTCCAAGAATTCACTAATATTGCTTTATTACCTTGCTCCAAATTTTGTGGAGTGTTGAAATAAACTAGAACTTCTTTAACTATAAATAGTGGTCTTTAGGGCGCACAAACCGGGTAAATCCTTGGAACTCCACGCGTTTTTAGGGTCCTGCAAGTGAACTGAAGGCGAATAAACGAAAGGCCTTTAGAACAAGGAGTCCGTGGTTCGATACCAGGTGCCGGCAAACTCCCCTTTCACGGTACAAGCTTTTAACTTAGTGTGAAAGGTGTATTAGATTGTATTTGGGTTTATAACAAAATCCAGATAGGTATATCTTTTTTTTTAAATAAAAAAAAAATGTCTAACTTTGAAAGCTGGAAAGAAAATTTTGTTAAATTACAAACAAAAAAAATATTCAATAATTGTTATGTATTTGTGTTAACACTGAAAATTCATTATAAATTTTTAAATCAACTACAAAAAAAATATAGTGAAAATCAAACAACGTTTTTTTGTAATTTAATTAAAAATATATATATCATTATGACGGATCAGACTTGCTTATTCTACAAATTGCAAATTCAAAAGTAGTTCTCTCAATAACTTAAAACCACCCCCCCCCCCCTAGTTTATAATTATATGTATAAATTTATGATTTATTACGATTTTTTTTCTCGTAATTTACCATTGTATAAAACTAGCATAGGCTTAGAAAACACAACGTCACCTTATTTGGAAGTACCCTGGACGGGATGGTATCCAGCATGAGATTTTAAAACAATACTTACACGTGAAGCTGTCATTGTTGTTTATAAGAGAGAATTTTAGTTTGGAAGATATCGCGCTTCTGCGATAAACTCGCCCATTGCACAAATGTATTTGTCTGGTTTAAATTCTACAATGTTTATATTTGAATAATGTTTGTTTTTTTGTGCAATATAGATTTGTATTTTTATTACTATTATTAATTTTGAAGAATAATTAATTGGAAAATGTACACCTCGCGATAAGAATAAGGTGATACCAAAAAAGGTGACGTTCTTTTTTTAAGTCTGATATCATATTTTCATGCTTTAAATATTTACATATAAATAAATTGATTGGATATATAAATTTTATATAAATAAAGTTTTTAAAGCAGGTAAAATATTTAATTTAAACTTAAAATTTAAAGCGACACCTTTAGTGAAACGTTCGAAACTTAGGTGCATCTTCGGCAAGAACCACAAATTATACTGAATAGGTACGCAGTTTGGGTTAATCCGCAGTTGAGTAGATGACTAATGCTGAATAACGCATGAAACAAGAATTAAATTTATTTTCGATAGTCATCAACAGATGTCACTGAGTTACTCGTCATTATTTCAGTAAATAATTTAACTGAATGACGATTTCCCACATCAACATTATTATCAAAATACAACGTGTAAAAGATTAGGAATGAAAGGAGAAAAATTGCGAGATATTTAACAACCTACGGTACTACGACATGCTACGTTGCACATCTCTATTAGTTGATCGAAGAGTGAGTTTTCTCATTGATTCTTCCCTTGACTACCTCAAGTATGATATTAAATATTGGAATTATATGGATAATTTGTATTTGGCGCCGTTTAATGATCCGTGACAATCTCATAGGCGCCGTGACTTTTCCTGAAAAGCAGTGTTTTCAGCTTACTCCTGAATGTGACAGTAGGTTGGTTCTGTCTTAAACCCGCTGGTAATTGGTTCCAGGCAGTTGGCCTCGCAACGCTGAAGCTCCTCTCTGCGAATTTGGAAGTGTTTGCCCTGTTGGATTCTACAAGAATAAAAAACATAGATATAGATAGGAACTCAATAGGTAGGTACACATTATTTTAGTCTATGTGAAGTCATCGTTGTATTTGGAATTATACCTAAACGATCAGTGTGTGCGAGTACTTAATTGTTACTCAATTAACGCTAATTAACAATTAGGTATATATATTCAAACTAGTAGATAAGTAGGTAAACTATATCCGTGGAGGACTCTGTAAAGAATAGGTATTTTTTC
This sequence comes from Athripsodes cinereus, assembly GCA_947579605.1. Classification (NCBI taxonomy): domain Eukaryota; kingdom Metazoa; phylum Arthropoda; class Insecta; order Trichoptera; family Leptoceridae; genus Athripsodes; species Athripsodes cinereus. The sequence goes on along the minus strand of OX388306.1, from coordinate 7,377,082 downwards.
AATTAGTTTTCGATTGTCCTGTTAAAGGCAGGTGTCCGAGAGATATTTTACATCTTAAATTCAGCAATGAGTTATGTCATCAATACAGAATGTCTTATCTTTTGTTGCCATGGAGAGAACAGCTTGCATATTTATTAAAAGCAGTTGGACAGCTGGCTATCTCACATTTTCTGTGATGATGTCATCAGAGCGCTAGGAATCTCGTGTGGAGAACTAACTCTGAAAACAATATGTAAGGTAACGTTTAAATAAGGACGAGTCAAATAGCATAACATTGAAATGTAGGTATACATCTCAGAAAATAATATTTGTGATAACAAGCAAAATAACGTTGTATGGAGGACCCAACCATAAAAAGAATGTCACAAATAAGCAGTCTAACATATTCAATACAGCGAGGGGACACCATTCTGAATGTCTCAAAGAAACTGAATTGAAGAATTCAGATATTTTATGCCTACATCATGTGTAACGAATATCTTCTTATTATTCTTAAACTTATATGAGACCCAAAGATCTGTTAATGCAGGATGCAGGAATGCCCTCTTGCGATGTGGAAGCCCAGATTTCCTTACAATCATCTCCTTTGGGATCTTCCTGGTGGACACAGTCTCATCTCAAGGAGTACAAGTAGAACAAGATTTGGGATTCTGAAACTGTTCAACCTTTGGACGTGTTCGCATTAATATCTCTTCCCCTTATTATTATTCTCTTTAAATTTACTGTACACATCATCACAACTTTTGGGCAATGCGATGTGTCTTCCCCATCTAACAACATCTTGGATCTCACACATCTATCGGATTGCAGTATTTCTGACACGGTCTCTTACAAATACCTATTTTTTTACAAAACACTCGAAAATAAAGCTACAGAAAATATTGTGAGGCCTGTGGGCCTAGTCAAAACACATTTAAGCGTTACGTTTTCGTTCAAACGCGGACGACGTTGCGAAAACGCGTCAATTTTCGTAGCTAAAATACACAAGTAGCTCTGAAAATTGACGCGTTCTCGCAACCTCGTATTGTTTGAACGAAAACGTAACGCTTTGACTAGGCCTATTGTTATAATTACGAGCCCATATCTATGCAGGTGAGTAATAATAGGTATTATAAATATATGAATATGAAGCTAGTATGGGTAATAAGTATAGATACAATGAAGGTGTCATTTGTTATGAAAACATTGGCCACACCTTGTATGTAATAACGTAAAGGAAAATAGATACATAAAATATTTTACAGCATGTGTAATGTGTATAGAGTACAAAAGTGGTTTCCTTTGTGAAACGTGTCAATGTCAAAATGCTGCTAATTACTTGGCACTATAAACATAGAGGATTTATTAACAATGAGGATTCACGTAGCAATACATTGTATTTATTATAATATGTGAAGTACTGTAATCCGAAAAACTATTCGTAGAACGAAATCTCAATGGGTAGGTATATACATAATATGTAAATTGAATAAAGTACGTTGACCAAATATTACGTGTCAATTTGTATGTACCTACCTATATGCGTCTATTGAGATTTGATGTTAATAATAGGTTTATACCTACTATGTAGTAGGTCAGAGAATGATCAAATGCTATGTGTGGTCTGTTTTATTGTATGGATGTGAAACCCTAAAAGTTAACTCAACGAACAGACTAGAAGCATTTGAAATGACGTGGCTCCATCGCAGAATGCCCATAATTCCCTGTACAAACATGGTTTCCAATGACGAAATCCTGAGGCGAGCAAGAGTTGACAGGGAGCTCTTCTCAACTATGAATGTTCGGAAGTTGCACATCTGGGACATGTTCTGCGTGGGAAAAATACCACCTTCTCCACTATATATATATATATTCTCCACTATACTTCTCCACAATATCTATATTGAAGGGAAAAATTGAGGGACACCGAGGTTCCGGTAGGAAACAGATGTCATGGCTGTGAAACATAAGGGAGTGGACCGGCATCCGAAGTGTGGGTGAGCTGTGAGGACAAGGACAGATTCGCCGAGTTGATCGCCAATATTGGGAATATCTGACAGGGCACTTGAAGAAGACGAAGATGTAGTTGGTAGATCTGAAGTCTCTGTGTACAGAAGAAACGATGCAATGATCGCAATGATCGATGTACCTAAAGTTTGATAATCTGCATATATGTTTTTTTTATGAGCACGGAAAGGGCATTTTTTTATGTTTAAAGCATGCAGTTAATCCTCTGGCCTCTTTACTTGAGACATGATGTGATGGTAAAGTACAATATAGTGCGAATTCTTCCATAATTCACGATTGTTGATTTCAAGCATTTTTTATTTTATTTGATGTTATTTTGTTATAAGTATCTCCTTCCATTTACCAATGCACAAATCGTTCTTTAATGGACGTGTAGTTATTGCCATAAAATCAGTAATTTTAATAATCATACATACATGCCTAACACCTAGGTTCGTACATACCAAATGTAAACAATAACACACAGTACCTACTTATCTACTGCTCTTCAACCTGCAATTACCATATTAAGTGAGTTTTTATCTATGTGCCACGAAATGTTGATGAGTTTTTAATTGACAACAGTGACACACAGTATCACGAGAATGAACATGACTATAAATGAAACTATTCACTGCTGTGTCGGTGTTTAGGTAGTAGAACACCATAATGAAATTAGAAACAAAAGTTTTTTTCTACTGTAAGTTATATTATATATGTAAGATGAATAAAGAACAATAAAGAACATGGTGCTTACTTACTTCCGATGGCCGAAAAGCCCTTGTAGGGCCTTTGCCTCCAAAACAATAGATCTCCGAGCCTTTCTATCTTGAGCAATGGATTGTCAGTCGTCATTAGCATTTAGTTCCTCTATAGATCTCGGTTGATGTTATCTAACAATCTTTGTCTTGCTCTTCCTAACGTTCTTCTGCCCTCGGGTATACATTACAGAAAACCTTTAGTCACCCTTTCTTCTTCGAGAACATACTAAAATTATAGTTGAAGGAAACATTTGTCTTTTAATTTCATTATGAATGAAACGCTGTATTGAATATTATTAAATTGTAAAGGTACATTCTAATGCTGCTTTAGTAAACTAAAGAAGATAAACTGTAAATAAATAAACTGAAGAATAGCTGCGGCTGCGGGGAGGAGCAGAGTGATTCTCACTTATTGCAATGCCCGCTGATGCGGAATATATGTGACCTGATGATGGCGAGTGACAAGGCCATGTACGTCGCTGCATACTGGAGTGGCAAGGTCTACTAAGGTCCGGACCCGAAAAGTAAGTAAAGTAAGTAGAAGATTATTTATTCAGTTCGATAAAATCGCAAATTAAATCAGTCACAGAAAAGGTGAGTTACTGATAAATTATCCTCGTCTTCAACAGTAAATATTGGGAAATATTAGTACTAGAAAGACAAAGGCGGAAAACAAGGAAATGTTCTACTTGCATTCATTCAGGAGAGATGGCTGAGTAAGATTGAAAAAGAACAGGATATTGTAACTTTTAAGTTAGGTATAGTAAATATTTTTTTGTAAAAGCTATCACTATCGTTTATTGTGTAAATGAATTAGTATCCACTCCCTACCTATTGTGTTTATTCTCTATTTTTATGATTATCTCAGCGAAGTTCAGTTTGAAGACAAAACTTAGATAGCTAGATGTGTGAATAAAGTTTTAATATAAAATTATGGTGGACACTTCTCTTTTAACGACAGTGCACAGTAATTTGTTGGCAACAATGACTTCATTGTTGTCCTAAAGTACTTAGTCATACACAGATATGTACATCATAATAATATGTACTTATACATTAAATATAGTAAGTTGTTATAAGTATTAAAAAACTGTATAATAAGATATAAGAGGAGTGTCACAAAAAATTCAGGCTGAAAGGAGGGATAACTCTTGGCTTCAAAATAACCAAGCATGGATAGAGATAGGAGGCATGGAGGATATGTTTCGAGCTGAACAGGATAGGGGACATTTCTCACAAGTTATTGTGACAAAATACAAAATCGACGATATTGTAGATAAAGTGGAAAAAAGTTAATCATATGACAAAATGAGAAGATGAATACAAACTTAAGAAATAAGTTGATGCCATTTATTGGTGACATTAAAGAGAACCCTGCCTCACACCCGATATCAGTAGTCATAGACTCCATTTAATCCTCGAAATTGTCTCCATAGCCCAGCCGACCAAAACCGCCAAACCTTTTATACTACTACTTTGTCTTCAATGTTCCTTTTTTAAGGGCAAAGCCGTTATGAAATATTATAAACCTACAACGATGAAGTAAAATAAATAATATGGCGTGAAACAAATGAAAAGGTTGATATGGGGGGGTGGTGAGAGAGAGAAATGGTGAAAGACTGGTTTTGGTTGAGGATAAAATAAATAAAATATTATGCCAAAAATGCCAGCGGCTGAGACTCTACTGGGCTACTTACAGCACTCCAGGAGTTAAAACAATAAAATGGTCTCGATTAAATTATACAGTGAGGCTATATAAATTAAGAGACAAGTTATCTGTAATTAAATGGACAAATGTGTAAAAGACAAATATGAATTTCAAATAAACATTTTAATGAAAATAAAAATTGCTTACCACTATTACAAACACACGAGAATACGGCTAGACAATACTACGACTTAATTACTAACCCCATTGTCCGTGCACACTTAATTATCCCACAAAAAAAAATACACACTTGATTCAATTCAATTAATTAACGAAGCACTTTTGAAATCAATTAATTTACACTTGTGATGAATAAATAAAGGATCCCACGTTGAGAGCGCCTCTAGCATGAAAATGCTTAGAGGCAAACAAGTTGAAGAAGAATCCCCTGGGTGCAGTGGTGGTAGGGCGAAGCCCTACGTCCGAGGCTCCTGGAGGCAATTACCAGCCTACACAGGTGCGAAGTTGGTACATCAGGGCTTCAGGAGGAGAATATCTCAACTCGACTGAAGTCCAATGACCAGAGACCGACTTGTCTCTCTGAAGGTCAGATGATGACTGTTGGCAGGAGCGATCCTTATACCAAGGACAACTGATCACTACCACTCACTGATGATAACTGTTCACGACTAGTGACTGATGGAGACAGACTCACTTTCAAGGACATTTCTCCGCTGTTCCTTGAGTGGTGTAGAGAGGGGTTGGTCCTACCCCTTCGATGACGCGATGCATCCCGTGCAGCGTCGTGATTGGCTAATCACTGTACCAATACACGCCCTCATAGACTCCATTGTTTCACGGGTCCGCATGGACCGTTATTCCAAGAATTATGCAGTAAATAATAAAATAAATATTTACAAATAAATATTAGTTTATGAAGCGTCCAATGCACTGATTTTAAATAATTCACATATAAATTAAAGTGTCTCTTCCACTGATATTAAATTCAAACATTATAAAGTGTGTCCATTGTCACAGTTTAATTATATTATAAGCGTCCATTCCGCACACAAATAACACATCCTTATTCTATTACATAGCAACACATTACGACCCTTTAGGTAGATAATTAAATATTAAAATACATATGTTACCATAAAATTAAAATTCATACCTAAAAAGTCGTTTACATAATTCAAAACATATCATCGATATTGACACTCAATATCTCGAAGCGTAGGTATAAATCCAACCAAGCCAATACTAAATAATAATAATACGAAGACATTCTAAAATATTCATTAAATTATTTGATACACTATGAATGCGCCTTAAGTTGATACATAATGAATGCGCCTTAATCTTTTGTCAATATTATTCTCTTTATTACCCCTGTTGCTATGCAGGTACAAATTTAAATAAACAATGATAATAATTGTGAATACCGGTAGGTACAAAGATTAGTAAACAATACATTATTAATGTAGGTACCTTTTAAGTGCAGGGATATTTTTAATGTCGGGATTTTCATATTTCTCATGAACTGCATTGTTTTATATTGAAATCCCGTACAACTTTCTAAAAACCAATTATTTTTTTAATGGTAACTTTTCGGCACAATACCTACTATACCGGGCATATCAAATTCGCCACCCATTCCTTGACGAAAAGTTATCCATTATTTACAATACACATCCCACAATAAAATTTCAGATACAATACACTTGAGCTAGACTAGCCATATAATTAAAAACAATTAGCAAGTAGGTAGGTGCACACACATTTCAATTAAATAATTAACAACATTTAAACGCGTTTCTTTTTCTTTTACATATTTTAAATCCAGCTTCATTTAAATTACCAAAATTGACATAGGTACGTATACATTGTCAAACATACATTTCGTATGTGACCGAAACAAACTAGGTAGGTGTGATTCACTATCTGAAACGAATATTACCTTCTTCATACTTTTCATCAAGCATGCTTTGTGACAGCAGACTGGGGGACTGGTTCTCTCAGTCGCACATACGTCTCTCTACACAAACATCGGACCTCCATGTCCCTCACAAACTCAATAACACGGACCTCACTGTCCTCACGACGAAAAACATTGGGGAACTAAGCAGGACGGAACACTCATCGCCTCTGTGCTAATCCCATACTAAACAAAACATATCCTTCATACACGCAGAATTACTATCTTTCTCATACACGCAGACTTTCTCTTCAAAACACGCAGAATAACTCCTCATCTTACAAATAACTCCCCGTGCCAACTGAGAATCCCTCACATATCTCTATCATACAAAGCATCTCTCTCCTCTGTTACAACTTCCATATTCAGAAAAACAACATTATATTCACACATTCCACACATCCAACATCCACATAAATTATCTTCACACGTTACACTCGCTGGTTACTTCAAACAAATTCTATTTTCCTCTTTCAAAAATTATTAAAACATTTTACAACGATTAAAAAAAATAATGCACACGTAAGCATAAACAAAAGTTGCACCTACCTACCCACGTAATTAATACATTTTAAACATGAAAAATACCTATCTAGTCATCCTAATTTATACTGGGCGCCAGAGATATTTTTACGGAAAATATTCAAACCATTTAAAAATATTTAAACAAAAACAATTTTCCTATAACAAGCCTAAGTCAATCCTTATCCAATTAATACACACATGTGACCATCTGGCTTGATTGAATTTTTCTCCTTGACTTCAGGCATCGAGAATCCATATCGATGAACAAATTATAAAAATAATCATCGATAGCATAACATTGGTATTTGATTCGATTGACGGACGCATATTTTATCTTTTTGAACAATATCAACGCTGTTCTACGGCGACGCGATATTTTTCTATTCACGAATCTCAATATAATTATAGCTGTACATACAAGCAAACGTATGCAGCTTTCCGCGATCAATCCCGCGACGATCAGCATTGCCAACACTGATTTCAACACCCACGCGAAAGACTTAACCCATTCGTGAATAGAGGGAGGTGTGAGTACCTCCCGTTCGGTGTCCTCATCTATCTCTTCCTCCGAGAGGGTAACCCCATCCTCTACGGGTACAATTTCCTCCCTAGCGTCCTGGCTAGGTACATACCGAACCTCATCGCGAACAGATGCTATGTCTGGAAGATTATCTAACACAACCTGATAATTCTCTGTGATCACCTCAGGTTCAGATTGTCCCTCCGGAGTGTATTCGGGAAAGTCCAGGCGCCATACCAACTCTTGCAAATGTTCCAGATTAACTAACTCCCGACCATTAATCCTCGTCCTATACCAGGATGTCATTTGCTTCCATACGCTCATTGCTGGTCCTTCATCTTTAAATAATACATGGCCATACCCTTTTAAACGATTGTTTATCCTGACCTTCCAGTCAACAAAATCACTCCCCAGTTCATCCCGATCCTGACACACTGTCAACAGGTCATTATAGATCGCATTTATCTGCCCTTCCACACCAAACCTTCGCAAAATTACTTCTTTGAATACACCCCATCGACAATACCGAAACCCCAGAGACTTCCAGTACCGCTTTGCGTCGCCGCGCAAGCAATACACAGCCTCCCTTGGCAATTCATCTTCCCACTCAAGCTTCCAACGTTCCTCGCATTCTTTGAGGAACCGTTCGGGGCCTTCATCAGTCCAGCCTCCGAACGAAAGCGAAAATTCGCGCACATAGCATCTGATATCCGACACCTTATCCATCGATCGAATCATACCGTAATACACAATAAACACATGTCAATAAAACAAAGCCAAAAGTCAAAACAATACACATTCGCCATTACAGATAACTTGTCAGTTCATTATATGAAATAAAATAATATCCCCTCCTCCAATATCACAAATAATACAATTAAGAATTAAAAGAATATCTCAGGGATGGATTCGTTGTAGCGATTATACACAGATGTGTATTTTTTCGCTACGAGCCACACGTTCAGGGGGCCAATATGATATGGGGGGGTGGTGAGAGAGAGAAATGGTGAAAGACTGGTTTTGGTTGAGGATAAAATAAATAAAATATTATGCCAAAAATGCCAGCGGCTGAGACTCTACTGGGCTACTTACAGCACTCCAGGAGTTAAAACAATAAAATGGTCTCGATTAAATTATACAGTGAGGCTATATAAATTAAGAGACAAGTTATCTGTAATTAAATGGACAAATGTGTAAAAGACAAATATGAATTTCAAATAAACATTTTAATGAAAATAAAAATTGCTTACCACTATTACAAACACACGAGAATACGGCTAGACAATACTACGACTTAATTACTAACCCCATTGTCCGTGCACACTTAATTATCCCACAAAAAAAAATACACACTTGATTCAATTCAATTAATTAACGAAGCACTTTTGAAATCAATTAATTTACACTTGTGATGAATAAATAAAGGATCCCACGTTGAGAGCGCCTCTAGCATGAAAATGCTTAGAGGCAAACAAGTTGAAGAAGAATCCCCTGGGTGCAGTGGTGGTAGGGCGAAGCCCTACGTCCGAGGCTCCTGGAGGCAATTACCAGCCTACACAGGTGCGAAGTTGGTACATCAGGACTTCAGGAGGAGAATATCTCAACTCGACTGAAGTCCAATGACCAGAGACCGACTTGTCTCTCTGAAGGTCAGATGATGACTGTTGGCAGGAGCGATCCTTATACCAAGGACAACTGATCACTACCACTCACTGATGATAACTGTTTACGACTAGTGACTGATGGAGACAGACTCACTTTCAAGGACATTTCTCCGCTGTTCCTTGAGTGGTGTAGAGAGGGGTTGGTCCTACCCCTTCGATGACGCGATGCATCCCGTGCAGCGTCGTGATTGGCTAATCACTGTACCAATACACGCCCTCATAGACTCCATTGTTTCACGGGTCCGCATGGACCGTTATTCCAAGAATTATGCAGTAAATAATAAAATAAATATTTACAAATAAATATTAGTTTATGAAGCGTCCAATGCACTGATTTTAAATAATTCACATATAAATTAAAGTGTCTCTTCCACTGATATTAAATTCAAACATTATAAAGTGTGTCCATTGTCACAGTTTAATTATATTATAAGCGTCCATTCCGCACACAAATAACACATCCTTATTCTATTACATAGCAACACATTACGACCCTTTAGGTAGATAATTAAATATTAAAATACATATGTTACCATAAAATTAAAATTCATACCTAAAAAGTCGTTTACATAATTCAAAACATATCATCGATATTGACACTCAATATCTCGAAGCGTAGGTATAAATCCAACCAAGCCAATACTAAATAATAATAATACGAAGACATTCTAAAATATTCATTAAATTATTTGATACACTATGAATGCGCCTTAAGTTGATACATAATGAATGCGCCTTAATCTTTTGTCAATATTATTCTCTTTATTACCCCTGTTGCTATGCAGGTACAAATTTAAATAAACAATGATAATAATTGTGAATACCGGTAGGTACAAAGATTAGTAAACAATACATTATTAATGTAGGTACCTTTTAAGTGCAGGGATATTTTTAATGTCGGGATTTTCATATTTCTCATGAACTGCATTGTTTTATATTGAAATCCCGTACAACTTTCTAAAAACCAATTATTTTTTTAATGGTAACTTTTCGGCACAATACCTACTATACCGGGCATATCAAGGTAAATGATTAAATATTATGAAAATAGGAGAAAAATTGGACTTCGGTATATAAATTTACTGGTGAATAACATAATAAGACCGAGATAAAGTGTCCAATGAGATCAACATCACCAATTTTAAAATCAAAATGAAAAACGTTCTTTTCACATGATGCTCATGAAGCCTCGCAAAATGGCGTCTTAAGAATAAAAAGTTAGGAAAAAACAGTGGATTTGCATTTTTGGAGACAAACATTTTCAATTTCAAAAAGCCTCTATCTACTTACGCTGAAAAAGAAGGCTAATAACAATAAATAAATAAATTGTGAACGCTTTAAACAATGAATAGAATGTACCCACCTACCGGTTTTACCTATGACCATCGACCATTACACTATTATTATAACATTAACCTTGTTTTTTATTGTTATTATTATTATTGTTGTTGTCATTACAAACGTTACTCATACGCATCGTAATAAACATAATGTGTTACAAACGCGGTGACAACGTAGTCAATAGAGTAGATAAATAATTTTTGTTTTACTACATACCTACTTACCTAGTGTAATAGTAATGCTTGCATGCCTGTAATATGGACATTCACGGGCGTATCTATAATTTTCTGCAAGGATGAGGGGGCAGCGACAAAGTAAATTTGTAAAGGAATTTGGAATGTTTCCCGATCTCTTCATTTTTGCTAAAAAATAATTTAGAACCGTTTAGTCTGACAGCTTTCAAAGATGTTGACCTTAATTTAGGTCTCAGTTTTCTCAATTTGCAAATTTTCCACGCAAAGTTTCAATCGGTATACCTAGATATTTGAAATATTTCACGATCTACTTTGTTTTGTTCAACAATTTTTCAGCCACCTCATGCCAATTTTCCATACTATTCTCATACTTTAATACTAATTATACCTACTTTTCTACTATTTTTAAGATCTTTTAGGGGGGCAGGTACCTTTTTGCCCCCCCCCCCCTCCAATTGGTATGCCAATGCTTAGGAATCTTATATTGAAAATGTAGATAGAGATCAGAAAAGATATATTTTATGAGACATAAAAGAATCTCAAAGCCTTCTGCCATTGGGTGATTTTGCAATCTTAATTTTTAGTTTTTAATGTTTTACTTTTATTAAAGTGAATTGATCACTTTTGCTCATTATTGAACTAATTAGTTTAATCTGTAGTTATAACCTGAAACAATAAACCCATGATTTTAAATGGCGGAAATCATCCAAACAAGGATGCATCGCCAATATTCTAAAAAAAAAACTTTTATCAAAGACTTGTTTACCAGTTTAAAAGTTTGACTATACTTGTGATCGTAGTTAAATATGTAAATTTATTATTCCATGGTCTGTATCAATTTGAACAATTGACATTTCAAACAAAATATAGTAGAATCTACAATCTTTTATAGGCGTGCGTTGCCATATTTTTGCATCTTTGGAAGACACGCCACTGGTAGATAATAATAATAATATTGTAACGTAAATCGTTTTTCTATAACTTGTGTCAGGGAAAATAAAGTCTGAATTCAATTAAAAGAATGACATCTTGAAAATTAACAATTTATTTAAACGTTTTTATTTATTTACAATTATTATTTCTCTCGTGCATGGCATTAACAGTATAAGTCAAATTTCAACATTTTACAGGAGAGCATTTTAAAGTTTTTAAAATAAGCTTCTGAAGTCAAATATTGATATAAAGACGTGAAATTTACAATTTCAATGTAAAATGTGTATTTTTTTGTTACTGTGTATACAAAAGTTTTAAAATAACATAAATAAAAGATTAAATTGACTTGTACTCATAGATTCTGATATAAAAATGACATATACTATTAGATTCTTACATATACTGTTGATGTCAGTTGTGTTGGTATCTGGTTTCAGTGACATATACTGTTAGATTCTTACATATACTGTTGATGTCAGTTGTGTTGGTATTTTGTTTGTGACGTATACTACTAAATGCAACTTTTTCATAGGCTAGCTCTAAAAATAATATTAAAAATCATCCAATTTCATAAAAACAGACACTTCTTTGGAAGACTAAAAAACATAGGTACTTCGCTTTGTGAAAAAATTAAGACATTTTACATCTGAAATTCAGCGATGAGGTTTGCCACCCATCCTGAATGTCTTGTTTTTATATTGGCACGGAAAGGACAGCTTGCATGTTTTATATGCAGCTGGTCTGCTGGCTACCCCACTTGTGGGATATGCCGTGATGGTATAGTAGTAGTAGTAGTACTTCGCTTTGTAATGGTATAGATTGCAAGTTTCCATGGTGGTTTCTCATTATCCACTGTGAGTGTTTAGGAAACTATTTTCATATTTTGTCTCCCAACTGATGGTACCATCTTTCAGGGTTGCAGTTCTCCTAAACTTCATCCATCCTCAGAAAAATGGATCCTTAAATTCGCAGATAGACTTGCCCCCCTTCAGTGCCAAAACATAATGAAATATCTCAATCCTATTCCCACTTTGCTCTTGGAGAAATTGACAAAAAGTTTAATGACAAGGAACTAAAGCTGTTCCTGAACTGCGTTACAGATACATCCCAGAAATCGATGGAATAACGTATAGCCTTATACAAAGAGTTTCTCTAGAATATTTACTTAACATTATTAAAAATATTTTCATCATAGGCAATATACCTTGCTCGAGGAAAACTCAGATCATTATTCCAATCTTGAAAGCAGAGACTGACCCAAACCAGGGCCAATCATATTGACCAATTGCACTCTCCTCAGCAATAGCCAAAAATACAGAACACATGGTGAAAAATCGACTAGATTGATTCATAGAAGGTAACAGGAAGCAGCCATCTTGGTTATCCAATTTCAGGAAGAGAATGGGAGTCCTGGACAGCGTAGCTATTTTGGTCACAGATGTTCACGTATCGTTATCGAGTAGAAAGCTCTTGGGAGGTGTATGCTTGGACATCAATAGTGCTTTCAATAATGTTATTATTTTTATACTATGCGCAAAGCTTGATCAATTGGATATTCCTTCTACCTTATCCGGACGTGAACCGAACCCGCAATCACCCTCCTATTAGAAAGACCATTCACAGGTGATTGCCGCAAGGCTCAGTGTTCTCACCCATTCTATTCAACACGCATGATGTCTATCAGTCAGTATCTACGGATGTCCAAATTTTGAAATCTGCGGATGATTTGTTCGTATATTGCTCCGATAAATCCATGGACAACTTCCAGGTTTCCTTGCAATCAGAGTTGTTGTCGGAACATGGCCTTAACGCTTCCTTCCAGAAGTGCAAAAGCATAGTATTCTCCAGAAAACTCCGTCTATTCTACCTGAAATTTTGATTTGACCAACGGTTGATTAATTCTTTTAACGAAATAAGATTCCTAGAGGTCACATTGGTCACTGGTCTTTGATGGACCTCATTCATTGAACTCATACACCACAAATGTCAGACCGGCCTCAACATCATGAGAGCCGTCTCCAGGGTCTGGTGAGGTTGCCACCCCGCGACTCAATCGAAAATCTTTTATGCAGCATTTATCTGCAGCCATTTGGACTTTGGATCCTTTTTAACAACCCCAACCTCCAAGAAAACTTGTTGAGACCGGATCCGGTCTCAGTCTCTTCCGTTAATTACGGGTAATCTTTCCCTATCAACGCATTACAGGTGGAGGCTGCAGATCCCCCACTTGGACTGTGCAGACATCTTATGTGTAACAGGTTTTTAGTCAAAATCCTGCGTTTTATTGATTACCCTCTGTCTCTCAAACTTCATCTCCTCTCATACTAGGTAACTCATTTACCGGTATGGAGGGGTAAAGATCCACCACCTCTTGTTACCAGCTATAGAAAAATTAAAACTCCCTTGTTGGAGAGCTACACAGTTCTTACTGTATACTCTTTGTCATTTCCCACACTAAGTTTTAAACCGAAAGTTGCTCTCAACCTGTGTGTCAGTAATGGCATATTCGCACCTCATATTTTTAAATCGATTTTTGATTCCGATTGGCACTACTGGCACCTATCTATACAGACAGTTCGAAAAGTGACAAAGAGCGTACAGGGGCTGGCTTCTTTTTTTAATATAACACTAATAAAATGTTCAGGCACAGAGACGAGTCGTCAGTCTTCTCAGCGGAATGTCTTGTTATTAGAGAGGCTATAAAGGCTCTGACCATACGCCATTACAGGGTTAAAACTCTCCTCAGCGACTCTCAAAACGCTCTCCAGACCGTTCTTCCTTCAGTCCGTTCTCTCTCCAGCATTATCCCGACCAGATGATATTTTATCTTTAGATATTAGATACCTCCTATATAAACTTCAGATTTTGGGTGGAGAGGTGGTACTGGGTTGGATCCCGTGTGAACTGTGGGATCCCGGGCAATGAGGCGGTATATCTATTGGCCAAATTGGGAACGAACCTCCCTAACCCATCGGAAACTGTCTCAGCCTCCGATTGCACTTTGATATTCGGCCGAAATCTCATCCAGTGCTGGCAGGCAGAGTGGTCAGAGACCAGCCAACTCAAAGGAAGAAAGTATACCTCAATCCAACCCAATGTGTCCACGAAACTTTTATTTTTCGGAAATTTCAATGAGTAAGGCTGACACCTCCACGATGTGTATAATGAAGTTAGCTCAGCTTTGCCAGATTGCATCTCTACCGAATCCACGTTATTGGTTCTCCTCTATGCGACCGCCTGAAGGAGGAGGACCTTGATCATTTTTTTTTCGAATGCCCGATCAATAACTTCTACCCAACTTTGATTAACAACCTGGTACATATAGGGTTCCGTTACCTACAAATACTTCCTTGCTCATGGGTTCAAGAAACAACAGTATTTTCAAACTCCTTGTCCTATTCCTTAAGCCCCATTTGATAAAGCTTTGAATGTTGTATTTTTTGTCCTAAACTAATAATTTTTCTTGGCAGTTTCTGGCTAGGAAGAAAGCCAACAAAAGAATAAGAGAGACAGCACGTGATACCAACAGTATAAGTGAATTAGTAAGAAAAAAAAACATTCACGCGGCTCATAGTACATGTTGACTTATACTGTTGATGCCACTCACAATGTTGAAAACTAACCATAATGATTGGTCACTAAGAGTATAGGTCGACATATACTTTTAATGCTATACGAGTTTGAAAATAAATAAGATATACTATTAAATACAACTATTGTTTTTAAGGTCTTATAATTACAATTTGACTTTTGTTATCGATTACACATGTGTAGTTTGAGATATACTACAAGGTTCCATCAAAAAGTAAAAATCGATTTTTTTTGACTTATACTGTTAATGCCATGCACGAGAGATTTATTTAAAAATACATATTACAACAACTATTATTTATATATACGTCACATATTATTACAGTTCACACAGATTTCTTATATACCCCTTATATAACATCTTTCTTCCAGCCTATCTAGATCTTTTTTTTTATCAAAACCAAAACAACCACCTGTCATTATTTTCCAAACATTCCATAACCAAAAATAATATAAAAATTCAAATTCATTAAACTTCCAAACTTAAGTACCCTCCTAATGGTGATTACGTAACATTGCCTCCCTCTTAATTTAGTTCGTCCCGAACGAATTCTCTGGATGAAGATAGGAGCATCGTGAATCCTCTCTGCAATGTGAAGTCTTGAAGAAATAACAAGGTACAGACTTCTTGATGTTCTCACTATACCCTGTATTAAAACAACAAACTAAAACATTAATTCCAGTATTACAGAAGATCTCTTCTATCATATTTCGAACAACTTTCCAATCCATACTGCCACTTATCCTTGGTATGCCGAGCTTCGTAAGATTCATTTGTAACATTTGATCCCGCAAACTTTGTAAACAGTGCCACATCTGAACATACTCTGTTTGTTCTTCAGGGATTGCTTTATTTACCATGTAAAATATATGTCGTTCCCCATGCTGTAGATGGACCGCTTCTCCAATTTTCAAACTCTTGGCCTTAATCTCTTCCAATATCCCGTACTTCTTCTTGAAAACTTTGGCTATGCCATTAGTAAATTTTGCATTCTGAGCCAAGCAATGAGCCAAAACATAATCCTCTGGAGTGTCAAAAAGATCTTGCTCAACTTCGATAGTGACACCATGATGAATTCTTCGTTGAGGCGTCTTCATAAACTCTTCAAAACTCTTCTCTTTACTTAGGACTTTACAGACTTGAACAATCGGGTTGTTTCCTTCACTTTTATTGTCTCCTAAAAACGGTGCTAAGCGATTGAAATGTACCACCCTCGGCTTGCCATTTGATTTTCGTCGTATTCGATAAATAACGTCATTTATTCTTTTAATCACCTCGTACGGTCCTTCCCAGGATTTTTGAAGCTTCGGTGAATAGCCTCGTCTCCGTTGAGGATTGAACAACCAAACTAAATCTCCAGCTTGATACCCTCCTTCCACAGCTTTGACATCATATCTTTCCTTCATCCTGTCACTAGCGACTTGAATATTAGCCCGCACACGTTCATGGATGTCGTTCATCTTTCTCCGAAGTTCCGATACATAATCTTCTCCAACAAGATCCTCTCCAGGCTTAGATCCATACTGCAAGTCGCAAGGTAACCGTAGTTCACGGCCAAAAATCACACTCGCTGGTGTTTGTCCCGTTGTCTCATGAATTGCCGAACGATAGGCCAATAAGAACAAGTGGATGTATTCGTCCCAATCCTTCTGATGATCAGACACCGCCTTCGACAGATATTTTCCACATGTTCGATTCATTCGCTCCACCATTCCATCCGACTGTGGATGCAAAGCAGTTGTTCTCGTTTTTCGAATTCCCAATATCTCACATACTTGCTGAAATACGGCTGACTCAAAATTTCTTCCTTGATCCGAATGAAGCTCCAACGGTACTCCAAAACGACTTATCAGCTCTCTTACCAAGATTTCAGCAACAGTGGTAGCCTCTTGATTTGGTAATGCATAGGCTTCTGTCCATTTACTAAAATAGTCCATTGTTACTAAAATATACTTGTTCCCTCTTTCAGTTGTGGGAAACGGTCCTGCTATGTCGATGGCTATTCTTTCAAATGGACTACCTACATTGTACTGTCTCATTGGCGCACGCCTCTGTTTTTGAGGTCCGTTCGAAGTAGCACAAGTCACACATCTTCTACACCAATCTTTTACATCTTCAGTGTAACGGACCCAATAAAATCTCTGACGAATCTTTTCTGTAGTCTTTTTAACTCCCAAGTGTCCACCAGACACATCATCGTGAAGTAGCTTAAGGACATCAGGAACTCTCTTCCTTGGAACCAATAGCTGTTGTTTCTGCTGTGTTCCATCTTCACTTTCCAGAATACGTTTCAACAACCCGTTTTCCACAACTATGGATTGCCATTGTGCCCAATATGATTTAACATTTGGTGAACATGAAGCTATTTCTTCCCATGAAGGTTTTCGATCATTTTCTTTCCACTGCATCAAAAGTCCAAGGTCAGGATCTTCCAACTGGTGCGCTCGAATTTCATCATCTTGCCAAAAATTATCGATGACTGTAGTTCTACGAATCATGACGAACCTTTCCTCCGCTTTATTACAATGCTGGCAATCCTCTGGACATGGACGCCTTGACAGTGCATCAGCATTTTTATGACGAAGTCCAGCTCGATGCTCAGAATCATAGTCATATTCTTGCAATCTTTCTATCCATCTTGCAACCTGACCTTCAGGATTCTTGAATCGTAACAGCCATACAAGCGCCGAATGATCTGTCCTTAAAAGAAATTTCCGTCCATATAGGTATTTGCGGAAGTGCTCAACTGACTTGATTACAGCAAGTAACTCTCTTCGCGTTACACAATAGTTGCGTTCCGGCCTTGACAAAACTTTACTGAAGTACGCAATTACGCGTTCTTGACCATCCTGAACCTGAGATAGTACACTTCCAATGCCGACGTTGCTTGCATCCGTATCCAGAATAAAATTCCCTTCGGCTCGAGGATAACTTAGAATCGGGGAATTAATCAATACCTTCTTCAATTCTTCAAACGCGCATTGGCATTTTGAATCCCATATAAATTCATTACTTTCTTCTGTGAGTTTTGTCAATGGTTTAGCGATATCAGCGAAGCCCAAAACAAATCGCCGATAGTAAGTGCTTAAGCCTAAAAAGCTTCTTACTTCATGCTTGTCTTTAGGTGTAGGCCAGTCTTGAACAGCTCTAATCTTCTCAGGATCCACCGCCACTCCTTCCTCAGAGACAACATGACCCAGATAGTTGACTTGTCTTCGGAACAATGTACATTTCTTAACATTGAGTTTCAAGTTGGCCGCTCTCAATCGTGAAAACACTTGTTCCAAATTTCGTAAGTGCTCCTCAAAACATTTTCCAAGCACGATGATGTCATCCAGGTACACTAAACAGGTCTCCCACGACAATCCTCTCAGCACGCTTTCCATTAAACGCTCAAAAGTAGCCGGAGCGTTACAAAGTCCAAACGGCATAACAATGAACTGCCATAATCCACTTCCAATAGAGAATGCTGTTTTCTCTCTATCCTTAGGTTCCAGTCCAACCTGCCAATATCCACTCTTCAAATCCAACGTTGAAAAGATTTTACAGCCAGCCAATGTGTCCAACGTATCATCAATACGAGGCAAAGGGTAACTGTCCTTCTTAGTAACATTATTAAGTTGGCGAAAATCAACACAGAACCGAGTTGAGCCATCCTTCTTCCTAACCAGTACTACAGGTGAACACCATGGACTGCTTGACGGTTCTATTACCTTGTCCCGTTCCATATCTTGAATAATTTGATCTGCTTCCACCCGTTTTGCTAAAGGTAATCTTCTGGGTACTTGACGAATGGGTCTTACATCACCTGTGTCTATTCGATGACTAACAACACTTGTTCTTCCTTTGGGTTGACTTGGGTTCTCGAAGACATCCTGATTTCTAGCGATGAAGGATCTAATCTGTTTGCTCTGTTCCTTGGTAAGTTCCTTACAAGCCTCCTTCACTAAGTCGTCAAGGTGTTTTGGTACCTCCTCTGAAGAAACTTGGCCACCGCTCACTCTACATGTTACTGACGAAACCGATGAACACATACTTAAATAAACTCCTTCTTTGATAGTCACTGGATAGTCATTGATATTCATTAGCCTGACCAAAATATCCTTTTTAGCTTGAATCAGGACTCTCGCAATCAACACTCCTTTTCCAGCTTCAGTATTAGCGTTGGACTCCACTACTAAAACATGTCCATTTGGAATGTCACAATCTAAGTAGGCTCGTACTAACATTTCACTTTGTTTTGGAATAGTAACAACTTCTGCCGCAAGCACACGTGTAGCGAATTCTTCATGCTCTTGTACAAGAATATCTTCATCCCCAATTTTCAGAGTTCGCCTCTTCAGATCCAGTTTGAATCCATACTTCGCCATTACATCCATTCCAAGAATAACTTCCTCCTCTATCTCAGCCACCAACACCTGATGATCGAAGATGGTGCTTCCAATGTGAAAGTTGGCAACTGTCTCACCGCATACAGACGCCGACTCTCCAGTTGCCGTCCGTAATGTCCATTTAGTTGATTTTATTTGTTTTTTTTCGCAAACTAAATCAGGTCTCATGATTGTCTTTGTTGCTCCAGTGTCCAACAAAAGTTTCAAATTCTTTCCATTTACTTTGCCATTTATAAACATGCTGCTGACTTGTCCGCTGAACGACGCAACAACTGCATATCTCTTCGAGGCATTGGCAATGCGGGTCGATAGTTGCCCCTTTCCATCAACCCTTTTTAGTTTTCCTGAATCTGCTGTTCGTTTTTCCTTGGACACCGATTACGCAGGTGTCCAATTTGTCCACAGTCCCAGCAACGTAGTTGTCTCTTCTTTCCTTTCAAGGCCTCCAAAACCTTCTTAACTATGTCTTCTATTGAAAGTGGTTGATTTTCTTGTACAGCTTCCATCACACGGGCTTGAGCGTGACCTCGTACGGATTGTCTTACAGCTTCAAATTCGAGTGCTTGGGTTAAAGCATCACTAAGAGTTTGTGGTCTAGCCAGTTTTATAGCTTGTTGTGTCTCACTTGCTCGTAGTCCATCCAAAAACTTGTCTACTGCAAGACTTTCACATACATCATCAGAAACTGTAGGGTATGCATACCTCACTAGACGCGCTACATCCGCCTCGAATTCCTGTAGAGTTTCATTGGGCCTCTGCACACGATTCTTCAACTGTGACCTATAAACTTGTTCCATATGCTTATGTCCAAATCGCATCTCCAGTCTCTCAACCAAAGATTTAAAGTTTTGTCTATCCGCAAGCGGAATCATCTGAAGGACTCTTAAAGCATCTCCTCGTAAAGATATACTCAATACTGATGCTTTTCTTGTCATCGACCAGCCATTTATCATAGCTACTGTTTCGAACAAAGTTAAGTACTCTTCCCAAGAGTTCTTTCCATCAAAAGTTGGCATATCACTACGCACATGCTCCACCATTGAAGTTGCACCACTCTCTACACACTTGAACTCTGTGTCCACCGTTGTGTTCTGCTCAAAATCCGTTCTTGCTGTTGAAGAAAGCGCCTGATTCTCCAAAACTTTCACCTGCTTTGTTAACTCGCTAATCCTTTCATCAAAGGACACAGAATATTCTTGAAACTTCCTTTCAATTTCTTCTTTCGTTCCTCTAGAATCTTCTCGAAGCCTTTCTATTTCTTCTTTCATAGCTGTAGCATTTTCTTGAAGCTTCTTTTCGATTTCTTTATAAAGCTCACTGGTGGTTATAGGCAACTCGAAGATATATGTTTCCGGATCTTCACCTGCTTCTTCCATCACCTTTCTTAGTCGAAGTTGGAGCACACCCTTCGTTCCAGATGTATCCGCGTCTCTTTCTTCTAGTTCGCGCTTCAGATCCACCACTTTCAAGTCAAGTAGAGTTAATTTTTTTGATGACATATTTTACTCAGTCTTTATTTCCACTAAGCACTTAAATATCTGATTCACAACCCCACACCTGACACCAATGTAACGTAAATCGTTTTTCTATAACTTGTGTCAGGGAAAATAAAGTCTGAATTCAATTAAAAGAATGACATCTTGAAAATTAACAATTTATTTAAACGTTTTTATTTATTTACAATTATTATTTATTTAAAAATACATATTACAACAACTATTATTTATATATACGTCACATATTATTACAGTTCACACAGATTTCTTATATACCCCTTATATAACATCTTTCTTCCAGCCTATCTAGATCTTTTTTTTTATCAAAACCAAAACAACCACCTGTCATTATTTTCCAAACATTCCATAACCAAAAATAATATAAAAATTCAAATTCATTAAACTTCCAAACTTAAGTACCCTCCTAATGGTGATTACGTAACAATATATATTGCACAAAAAAGTATACAATAAAAAGAAACATAAAACGACATAGTTTTGGAACAAATAGTCTTGTGTATTGGGCGAGTTTATCGCAGAAGCGTGATAATATCTTCCAACTAACTAATCAAACAAATAAAAAAAGTAAACAATTAATGCACAAGATATGAACAAATTTTGAACTAATTAGTTTAATCTATAGTTATAACCTGAAACAATAAACCCATGATTATAAATGGCGGAAATCATCCAAACAAGGATGCATCGCCAATAATAAAAAAAAAAATATAAACAAATTAGTAGATTATAATATCAAAACAAAAAGAATTATGAAAGATGAGAAACAAATAAAATTAAAAATAACATAAAAAGGTATAACAAATCATATAAGAAACAATTAAAATAAAACAAATAAAATTGATACGTGAAATAAGACAAGTAAAAAAAATGAATAATAAGTTATAAAAGATTTATAAATCAAGTTTAAGACGTGGTTGCAAATAAATAAATAAAGAGTATGCATTAATGCTTTCCAAACATTTCACAAATACGAAGTGTTATCAAAAAGTTGCAGAGAAATATTCTTGTTTATTTTTGTATTACCTAAGTTTACAAATATCGTTTAAATATCAATATTATAATTATAAAAAACTGTATGCGGAAAAATTTCCCTAACAAGAGTATGAATTCGCCAAAATGTTTATAATTTGAATAAATATTTTAATTTGAGATAGACTGCATTATAGTCTCTGTATTTCGTTTAAAAGAAACATTCGTCCTAAAATAAGTTTATTTTATTATTTTAATCTATTACGATTTGAAAACATAAACAGTAAAATTTAATTCGGTTTATGTAAATGAAGAAAAGTATTAATGTAGAAGAGTTGATTGAATTATTTAGAAACGCTGTTGAAATCAAGAATACTTATTAATCTATACAACCTAACTACTTATATAATTTCATATATGATCACATGGATAACCAATGCTCTAATGAAATGTAACAAACATATTAGGTACTACAACTAACACACCAACATAGCATATCTCACAAGCTGGGGTAGCCAGCAGACAAGCTGTCCTCTCCATGCCAACGAAAATTAAGATATTTGGGATAAGTTGAAAACCTTATCGGTGAATTTCAGATGTAAAATGTTTTTATTTTTACCAATACCTTCCTTATACTGAACACTCGAAAACTTACGCAAAAGAGTGGGAGATCAATTCTTTGGGGGTGTTCCACAAAACGTCTATATTAATGCAAATATTTAACTTTTCCCAAAAATGTATGGTCATTATTTAGGCGTTATTCAAAATATAATAGGCTAAACATTTTGTTATATTCGCCCTTAAATATTCATCTCCAAAACTTAAATATCTCTCACAAATCAAAACAATATTCTACCAACTGAATCACTTTTTTTCAGGATACTTTTGTAGCTCTGATATCATTTAATGCAACTATTAATGATGAAAAAACATTAATCAATAAACACTAAAAAAAGTAAAACACATTGTTGGCACAAAGAGAATAACTTGCATGTTTATAAAATGTATAATATACATGGTATACTGGCTACCCCACTAGTAGTATATGCCATGATAGTACAGATTGATAGATAGATAAAAAAAATTAATGTTTAAGTGTTAAAAACATAGTTATTTTTCTATGATAATCGAATATGCTAATCATTAGTCTACGTCAGGGGTCATCAAATGGCGGACCGTGGTCCGCATCCGGACCGCCAACCTATTTTGTGCGGACCTTGTGTTAAAAACACAAATTAGTATTTATGTTTCATGTGAAAAAAAATTGTTAGTGGTAATAAATACCCAGAATTTAAAAAAAATGCCATGAAACTTTTGGGTCAACATATATGTTTGTGAAGCACCATTTTCAAGATCAACATCATTAAAAATAAATTCCGGAGCAGACTTACCGATGAACATCTCCAAGATTTAATGACAATAACCTGCAGAAATTTTAGTTCAAACTTTGGACGGATAGTTCAAGGAAAAAATGTTATTTCTCTCATTGATTAATTGTATATTTACCTACTATGTAATAAAATAATCTTCCGTAACCCATTCGTTTTATTGTATTTCGTAAAGGCGGGGGAGGGGATGTTAGGTATTTACCCCTTCTGGACCGCGACGGTCATTTTATTTTAAAAAACGGACCCCTAATGAAAGTAATTGGTGACCCCTGGTCTACGTAGTCTATTTTAATGGCTTCCCGCGTTATAATTTTATTATTTGATATAAAATATTTTCTTCAGTCAATTCATAAAAATAACATTCTACACAGTCTAATCAAAATATTTGTAATAATATATTAAACTCATAATATCAATACAGTTATTGGTCCAAGTCCAAATTTAATACATTTCATGTAAAACATACCATGGGCGTACACAACAATCTCGAAAGTTTCAAATTCAAATATATTTAGTATGGATAAATATACAATTAAGCAAAACATAATTCATTCCCTCAAATTTGAGCAGAGCTCGTGCTTTAAGGGATAGGAAAGTGGTAGGAACGAACCATTTTTTTTTTTATCAAAGTATGGAAAAAGTACGATATTGGCATTGAAGCGAGAATCGAGAAGATTGTGAAACTGGTTGTCTGGAGTCTTGGCCTCATGCACAAGAGTTGCGCAGTTAGATCCCAAGCACCGGCATACTGTCCTTTTAGCTTTTTGTGAAAGGTGTATAAAGTTGTGTTTTGGTTTTTAACAACAACCCAAATACGTCTTTGTAAGAAATCCTATACTAAAATGATAATATGTCGACGAGGATGTAGAAATTTTGAAGTATTGGGATTTATTTATGTATTTCCGTAAAAGAAATAGTGAAAACTCGAAGTAGTTACAGTTGAGTCGTATAGAGTAACAAACACAACAATTTTGAGATTTTGGTTGAATCGCATAGAACTCTACGACTATGAAGTTGTTTGAATTATTAAATCAGTACCAAAAAATAAAATAAAATATGTGTCGGTGTGTTTCGATAAAAAAAATATCCAACGTTTTTTTGGGACCTGTAAAACCATCTACAATGGACATTGTTATGTTTGTTAACAAACGACTCATTAATTGTGATGTTAAAAAAATTAGGATGCCGTCCCCCTCTATATTAAAATTAATATGGGTACGCCCTTGATACATAGTTACATTTATTTTAAGACGTTACATATCCGTATCTGAACTTAGTATTCCAAAAGCGTTGCCCCTTAATGTTCCTCTTACAAATATAGAGTGTCTCCGATGAATTTCATCATTTATATTTTATGTATCAAACAGTTGATAGTGAAAGTCGGCGAAAAATATTTTGTGTGACATATTTTATCATTTCGAATACCTACATTTTTCTTCAACAATATATTTTATTTGGTATGAATATGGATAATCCATGACCACTGTAGACGAGCGGACGGCCTTTGAAAATAGAATAGAATATGGAAAGCTATATGCTTTGTAATAGATTCGCATATGTTTTTTGATTTAGAACAGGCCAGCGTATATATAATAATATGGAAACCAGCACAAAAAAAAGAATAGCGATAGGTACATTGAACCGATTAAATGTCGAGTATGTCGAGAAAATTTGACTCCGTCAATTAAATGATAAAAAATTGTGACTTCATCAATTAAAAGTCGAGAAATTATTGTGATATTATATACTATCATCTGATTACTTGTTTTTTTTCTCGACTTGTTCGCAAAGTTTTCATTCCAAATTTTAAATTCTAGGGGGTACCTATAGTCATAAACTGTAAAAAGGTTTTTAAGATAACGCTGGTTAGTCGATATTAGTCGTAAAATGTGACGTCATATTGCCTTCCAACTGTCAAACTTTGTCTCGCTTTACCATACAAAAGGTAGAAAGTATTTGGTCAAATAGGGTATATTGATCAAAAACTCAATACAATTCTACTTATTAGCTCCCACTTTGGATGGGAAAGTGTGACAAAGTTTGACAATTCTGGCTAGGAAGAACCACAAGTGTGAAAACTAATGAAAAAATAAAAGAAAGGAGCAAAAAAGCCAGATGACGTAACACTTTACAAGCGCCTACAGTTTTATATGTGTGTGACTCCAGAAAAGTGTTTTACACAGAATAAATATAAAAAAATAAACATAAGTAGACCTCAGTGACCACAATTCTTATCAGTAAAAATCTAATATTTACATTGTGTTTGCATCTAGTTTATATTTACTCTATAAAAATATGTAAGTATATGTATATGTATGCATACATTTTCTTGAATATTGATAGAATTATTCATAATTCATGTGCCTATTATAAAAAACAGTGTTTCTATATACCTATAAACAAGTTAACTTTATTTATCACAAAATATTTTATCGCATTTTAATGCCATAAACCAAAAATTATGTAAACTATAATATAACTTTTTATTTTTCCTGCTGAGACCGCCTTGGCCAAAAGCTGTTGTGGTCTCAGTGCAGGGTGATGTTTTATAATAATAACAATAACGGAATTTCTTTTTTTAAAAGCTAGTTTTGGAAATAAGTCTCACAAATGATGATGTGCTTTGATGCACTCTGCTTTTTTTTAGTTTCTGTGATAGGCATTGGAAAAAAGATTAAGGATATCCAAATAAAAGTAAAAAATTTATCCGAAAAGAGCACTTATTTCTCCTACAAGGTTCATGATATAAAGCAGAGATTTATGGGAAACTAAATGGAAGTGACTACCCTCTTTCCAGTTCATAGTTCTTATTATATAACAACCATAATATCAAAAAAAAGTGTATGAAATGTCACGGGAAAAGTTTACATACTCTGAATGGAGGTAGCACGTTTTACAATACATATCCGAGAGGATGAATGAAGAGCGAATGAATATGCGTTAGGCTTTCAATGTTCTGCTATTTTTCCCCCATTAAATCACTAACTCAAACATATTAAAACCATTATAGGAATGCCATGGAATAAGTTCTCATTAAACGCTGCGAGTGAATGTTTGGAAAACATGTTCCCAAAATGAAGTATGTAAGGTCAAATGAATAATAATTAGTGTATCTACATGCTTGATTCTTAATTCGGAAACACTTTGAAGGTACATAGTTTATTATCATTATATTGCCCTAACAATGGCTTCACTCATCATGACAAAATTGATTACGTAACTACGTAATTTTTATAATGTGACGCATACACAATTTAATACTAGCTTTTGAAGCCAAAAGTTTTGTGAAAATCTATCTTTAGTTTTTTATTAATATATTATGATTTTTAGCAAAGCGACCAATCTTTATACCTTTATATGACGTACTCATAATGTGTTCATATGTACTTTATGTAGTTAGTATGACATTGAAGGAAAACATCAATATTGAGCCAATCTTCTATATGAGGGGTTCACATGCGAAGACACGTCGATCCTAAAACATTGAAACTGAGAAAATAATACATTTCCATTCTACTTGAAGTATTTTTGAAATTACATAGATAGGTACATCAGTGTTTTTTTTTAATTAATTTACTCCATAATGGAGACAGTTTTTCATTATATCGATTAAACTACACCATGGCCACCGAAAATACGAATATCACACCGATCTAATAATGGATCGATGAATTTTTGCATGTGAACTCTTCATTTTATCTTTCATCATCTTCATAATGAGATACTTAAGGAGTGTAAAATTTAACCAGGAACATGCTAAATTCATGGTACTATCTATCTATATAATCAAATGATTTCATCTTTTTTTTTAATTCTTCACTGTCATTAAAGATTAAACAACAATCATCAAAAAATATCAAAGAATTATTAATTAAGAATATAATTCGATTGTGATGCAAAATACATAGGACAGACATCTCGTACAGTGCGTACTAGATTTGCTGAACATAACAGGGCGTTTAGGGGAATGTCTACATATTCAGAAATTGCGGACCATTGTATCGAATATGACCATACATTTGACATAAACGGTACAAAGGTATTACATTCTGTGTGTGGGGCGGGTAGACTAAACGCCTTGGAAACATTAGAGATTTATAGGAATAAGAATAACATTGTAAATATACAGATCCCACCCTCATCTCCTTTGTTAGTATATCCTACTCCTGCCAACCATCCCGCCTCCATATCTACCATTACCCCTCCCACTACCCCTCCCACTACCTGCACCCTTCTCACCACATGAATAACAGCCCTCACAATTTTTAGATTTCAGTTTCCCTGAAGATGCCTACAAGTATAGGCGAAAACGTTCGGTATTTAACCTAACATAGTGGAGATTAAACAGTGCTCAATAATATATTTTTATATTTTATTTATTAAAATTAAAAATGGATTTCCACAGCGTAAACACAAAAACTCTTGAATTATTAATATAATTCGGTGCAGAGAGGGCGAGTTTATCGCTAGATTGTGATATCTTCCAACTAAAAATTCTTCAATGCTCTTCCCGAGACCACAAGACAGAAACCAGTCTCATACTCTCAGAACGTTTTTGCGCACTTTGAATCCCCTCTTTCTGACGCTGTGATGCCATTGTTACAGGAACTGTTTAATCACATGAAAGACGGATGTCCAGGTAGTCGGAAAACCTTGTGGACAATGTCATCTATATAAGAATAAAGTATTGTTTTTTCTGTGTCTCGTCTATATTGTTTCCATATAGATCTAAAAACACGAACATGTAAGAATAGACTAAAATATTTATATGAGGATTCATAGTAGACACTTTCGTACATAATAAAGACATCTACATACATAGACAACGATAATAATATCAGTGACATCAACATGCGTTTAGACACGCTAATAACATAACAAGCAGTAAACAAAGTTTGTTCAGATTAGCATTGCTGTCAAATTCTTTACAGCATTTGACTTGTGTATTTTGACAACGCGAATGTAATTTTAAGCCGTGGAGCATCCGGCAAAGAATAAGTGTCTCACTCTTGACCGTAAGTTTTCGAGTGTCCTGTAAAAGGCAGGTGTTCGAAAAATAAAATACATTTTACATCTGAAATTCAGCGATGAGGTTTGCCATCAATCCTGAATGTCATATTTTATTGTTGGCACAGAGAAGACGGCTTGCATGTTTATAACATGACGTTGGTCTGCTGGCTAACCCACTTGTGGGATTTTCCGTGATGGTGTAGTAGTAGTACCTAGTATATATATTTTTATTCGTTTCCAGAATATCCTGTAAGTTGTTATTCTATTTCAATAATTTTTCTTTTAATCAAGCCATTTTCTGGGGCCTTCTACTTGGTTTACCGTTTATTACTTTCTTCATTCACTGATGAGCCAACAAAAATTATTATTCAGCATTACATACGAGTGGTTTGAAATAGAAAGTCGACTAATCCAAATATGAACTTTTTTAACTAAGTGTGCAAAAATACTAGGTAAGTACAATAAAATGCTTATTCCGAAATTGTCAAATCTTAATAAAAGCATTAAAATCAAATTAGTTTTGGGATCTACCGATATTTTACTAAAAATGGATTTGTCCAGTTGCGAAACTAAACCACGGTTATGTAAAAAAATTCAACAAGCCACAAAAGCCATTAATGGCTTTTCCATGGATACACATGACAAGTGTTGTAACCCATATAATATGCTCCTAGCAGATTAATTTTATTCCTTCTATCAATACTAATAATATATTGGCACTCTTCTCCATATCTTATCAAAATACAACAAATAATGGATACTTATCTAAGTACGAGTATATATTGTATGTGAATCCTTACTTCCGTACTTTGAAACATAGATAAAAATCGGTTGTTACTGGATAAGGAACATCATAACTTCAATAAATTCTTCTACTTTTTACATAAACTTTTTTCATTCATCCTGTAACCTATTTAGCAGGTATAACTCTTTTTTGACCTTCTGAAAAATTATCCACATCACACAAGTTCTAATTCTGCGGACCATGCGGTTCATATTGTATTATATAACTATCCAGAGTCCATTGATTACTAAAGTGGTCCAGGTGGACCACCAGGGGTCCACGGGAGACTCGACGGGGGTCTACGTTGGTGTCACAAAAAATGGGTGTTCACGATTCGTAAGCGAGGGCCCACGAAAATGTTTCTGGTTTCGATATAATCTTCACTTTTTTTGTCGAGATTTGGGAATATGGTAGAAATATAGCTGCAGGGGTCCACCGGAACCAGCAAAATTTTGAAAGTTGTAGTCTATGAGAAAAAAAGTTTGGTAAACTTTGAACTAGAGATGCTGGATTGTAGTTTTCTCACAAATATTTTGTTCGTTACTAATGTCGATTTCCTTAGTAAAATAATAGTCATTTTCAAATTTTGGAAAGGTAGATTAAAATATGATAAATCGCTTAGTATCAATACGGATGAAAAATTGCCTGGCAGTGTGAAAACAAGGAATTGAAAAAAAATCACGTATTGAGAAGAAAAAATATCAACTCTTAAAACTGATAATTTAGGGGAAAATATCAGCAAAAAGAGAGCACGTTGGAGAAGAATCTTTTGGCTGCGCAATCTAAGACAATGGTTTGATGTTTAGGGCCGCAGTCAAGATCTTCGCAGAGGAGACGTCACTTAGAAAAGAAGAAGGACTATACGATTATACATCTTTTGCGAATAATAGCTATTTTTGTATTTTTCCAGAGCTACGTTCTCGTATGTCTCTACGTAAACAAATAGTCTGACTTTAATTAATTAATATGTTGGTACTTATTTAAATGAATTCATGCGTTCAAAAACATCTTTCGTTTAAATAGTAGATACAATATTTGTGTTCACGGATTGAGAATTGAGGAAATCTTTAACATTTCGTTTTAAACCGTGATTAATTGATCATTGGTATTGATCAGAGATTTTTAACGGATCATCAAGAAGCATCAAAATCAAAAGATCAGCGACGAAGAACGAATCAACTTAGGTACTAAAAATATGTCAGTTTTCCTACGCAAAATGCATTCAGGCATGATATATGATAGAATGCAATAAACCCTATTATATAAGTAGATAACAAACCGAAGGTTGCCGTTGGCTACTACACGTCTTATGGGATATGTTAAGATGGTATGTGGGTTGTATACTGAAATACCTGGTAAATTTTTTCAATTTTTTAAAAACATGAAATACTTTGCATTGTTTTGATATCAAATTCGATAAAATACAATATGTGGTTCATATCAACATTAAACAATATCATTCAATATTGTAAAAAATGTGCCATTGTTTGGCAAATGGTAATTAGTTTATATAAAAGATTGAAAACAAAGAAATTTCATTTTCTTACCTATACGAAGTTTTTATAATGGTTGTTCCTATCAAAAGTGAAAAAAAGAGAAAAATTGTAGTTAACGAAAGAATATTTTTTTCAACCTACGAAGGTTTTCAAAATCAAAAATGTTTATCAAGAAATATGTGCATTTTTTAAAATAATTATCATTTGAGTAAAATTTAATGAATTCCCTCAAATATGAGCAGAGTTTGTGCTTAGAGGGAATTTCATAAAAAAAACATCATAATTTTAGAAGACAAGAAGTTTAAGAAGAATTAAAATTCTTATAACAATAGAAATAATATATTCATTGAAGAAATATAAAATTCTCAATCTTATTGAAGGGAACTGATTTTCTTAATTCAAGAAAATACTAAACTTTATTTTGTTAACTTGTTCGAGATAATAAAAAAATGGATTGAGAGAATATGAAAATCAAAATTTTTTTTTGTGAATATCGAAAAGGTGGAGTTGAATAAAATTATGTTCAACGATGGTTTTCAAGTGTTTTACACAGTAAAAGTAGGAAGTTCTTACGTCATTATACGATCATATGTAACTCTTCAATTATAACTAATATGTAGATGAAGTTAGAATAATAAGTCAGTATCCCGCAGTGTCGAGATAACGAACTAATTTTCTAAGAATTTTATTTGTCGCCACGTCACCACTGAATTAGCCACGCTATCTTAATGATATGATGTGACGTCATCGTATATCTTTTAATACTGTCGTTAAAATGTCTGGATCGCCCATCAACACAGAGCTCTGTATAATTATCTGCACGTTAGTACCTACCTATACTAAATGGGTGTGGGTTTCAAATACCTTTTAGATGGGAAATTAATGTCAAACTTGATTATTCCCAGAAAATTTCTGTATTTATAATATTTAACGATGATTTGTATATCTGTAATGACAAAGGAAGAAACATTTTCCATTTGTCATTATTTTTCTTACTTACGTATATGTACGTATCAAATCACATTCTCGGCTATTTTTCTAGTGTAGACGGCAGAATGAATGGAACGTCAGGCAATTCTAGGTTAAGGTTGATCGGAAAATGTAACAATTCAACAATTATCTATAGTATGAAAGTATTAAAATTTGCCATCAAAGTGAGATGCTGCCCCCCCCTCCCCTTTTTGTAGTTACATTCTCCCCCCCTCTTAAAATTTACACTAAAATTTTATAAAATGTGTTCCAAATATTTTTTAACAAAACGAAAATTTTCGTGAAAAATTACGAAATTACCAAACTAATTTGCAAATCTTACGATACTGCAGGAAGGGGAGAGAGGGTAGGAATTTTGCGTGTTATTCAAAATAATCAAATCGCGGAAACTGAGACAATAAAAATCCAAACATTTGATACTTGTAGTTGTGATAATAGAAAAATGTTTAGCTGCTGCACCTCTTAGAAAAAATCCTTGGTACGCCTATGGTACGTAGTCTACGTGGTTGAAAATCATTCATATCTTGTAGGAAATGAAGTCATCATAAATATATTTGCTTAAATTAGGTAATGATCATAAAAATATACTCTTATAATGCGAGTTATCCACCGCAATGCAGATATCTGAAAAAAAATACATTTGCAAATAATATTTTCTAACTGATAAGTAGGTACCAACTCACACATAAGTTAGTCTTTGTGGAACCTTGGAAATAGATGAGGTTTTCCCTTTCTTGTCTTAGAAAAATCAGTTTAAGCCGTATCTTTTGATATCCTGGATATCTGGATAGGTAATTTTTTCTCGGCATTATACTGTTAAGTTTTTGTATGATCATGACTGATCATATGGAAACTTATCTGGTTGTATAATGCTGAGAAGTGTGGGTATATAAATTATGTCGCTGCGTAAAAAATGTAATTAAAAAATGTGAAATAATATTAAGGAAAAAATAATGTAACGTACATCGGATAATTAGTTTGAAAATGTATAAAGAAAAAACGCAAGTAAGTATATTAAGAAAACCACAAAACAAATAAGCAAATATGATAATATACAGATAAATGGTTACATGAAAGATGTAATAAATTTAGATTAAGAATGATACAAAGATCTCAGTAAATGAATAACTCCAGTTCTAAAAATTGATTCCGCCTACATCATTCAGGTACCTACCTAAACCATATAAAGACTCAAATTAAATCCACACAATACCTTATTTTACGTTAAGTTACGTTTATTTTAGATGAATGAATAAAGTGTACATTTGTTAAAGAAAAAAGTCTACGAAACATGTATCCTCCCAGTGACAACATATGGACTAGAAACCATATCGCAAACTGCAGCAAGTGTCCACAAGCTAAAATGGAAGACGAATGTTGGGATAAAAATTAGAAACGAAGACATCAGACACCTAACAAAAGTCACAGATATTATGGTTCGTGTTGCAAAGCTTAAGTGGCAATGGGTGGGTCATGTTGTGAGACTAAACGACGGTAAATGGACTCCAAGAATCCTCAAATGGCGACCATGGAGTAGCAAAAGAAGCATCGGCAGACCACAAAAGAGATGGACTGACGACATTACTCCAATCGCAGGAAGGAAATGCATACAGAGGGCACAGGACCGCGACGTTCGGAAGAGTTAGGCCTATATCCAGCAGTGGAGAGATAACTGTCTAGTAGGTAAGTAAGTAAGTATTATATTAGTACCTACATATTTGTAAATATTTACGCAAGCTTTCATATCTACATACACATTCCGTTGTAGAAAAAAAAATGAAATAAAATAATTTACCAAAATAGTGATTTTAATGTTCTCTATAAACGTCACGGTGAGGAATTTTCTGAAAATTCTTTGCACATGTCGTGTTTCCCATCGCATGTTTCAGAGACGTAAAAGTTATGAAAGAATTGGATTCCATATAAACTAACTTCTACAGTTTATGACGTAGGTAATAAAGATAAATTTTGAGGTTTTCTCATTTTTTCTTAATAAAACTAACTACATTTTGTTTTTATACAATGTCATTACTATGTAAATTGAATAATTAAGAATGTATACATCGTACTTTTCGAAAATTTTACTAACCATTAATCGGATATATAGGTAACGAATATTAATAGATAGAATTACCCCTAGTAAATAAAAGGAAAAGTGTCTCGATGCTGACGAATCGGCATAAGTTGATTTACGTTCAGTAATCACTTTCATCTGTTGACAGAATAGAACTAGGTTTTTTTTTCGTATTCAATAATTAAGCAAAAATAGTAATATATATTATAATGTAGTGGACAAATATTATAACATTATAGTGCAATTATTTATTTTTTGTAATTTCCTCAGTCAGTAGTTGAGCCACTGGTATGAGAGAAAACAGTTTTTAAACACATAGAAAAATGAAAACACATTTAACAAATTAAATAAGAAAACAATATATTTATAGAAAAAATATAGCGGGGTCATCTTTACTATTGGTCAAGTTACAGATGTCTATTGTCAGTGTCGAGTTTTAATGTCCTTGCGTATCTTTTAATCCTTCTTTTGAAAATGTTAAGACTCCTAGCATTCTTTAAACATGTTGAACAATTTGATGGATGTATGGAGGAATCATTGCGCCTTCTATTTGTTCTAGGGGGGGGTTCGTGATAGGTTGTTCTGTCTGGTATTGTGGGTGTGTATTTCAAAACAACGACAAAACATTTGTAAATACAAACTATGTATACGTATAAACGATGATAATATTTACTGTTTTTATTTTCATTAAATGAGCAAAACCCTATTATTAAATTAACTATTGGTAAGTAATAACACTTTAAAGTTTTAAAACTCTAAAATGTTATTACTTACAAATAGATGATAATATTAGTTTTAGAAAATACAACCACGTTTAATATGCCCTTTGAAGTACATAAATCTTTATTATCTAAAGGGCAGACCAAGGTCTAGAATCTAGATAGAGGAGATTAGGTAGGTATATATTTTTATGTAAAATATTATATCATTAAATTTGATGGTTTGATAGTACAAAATGTTTACCTTCTGTTCATATTATTGTATCATTATGATCATTATTATTTTTCATGCGGAGCAGTTCATTGTGGAATTATGTAAATTTAGAAATGCGTGGCGCGTGTATATATTTTGTGAATGGTCACGTGTATGAATTGAAAATCTACGTACCTGCCTATTTTGTGAATGGTAGGTACCTATGATCTGGTGAGAACATAATATTATTAACTTTAGTTGGGATGTCCCTTTCGGGAGAGAGAATAGTTTTCACACTATTCTGGTATCGGTGACCTCTAGGCTCACTGTCTCAGATCCTCAAAAACTTCTAAGCATATTTTTTACTTGTTTTGTACCTCTGTACCTACCCGTAGTCGCAGTTTATGTCCCCTCACTCCAGAAAGCCCCAAAAATAAGAAAATTATCTGTTTATAATGAATATGACATTAGTTCTCCATGCTGCACCATTAAAATATGACATTAAGGATTAGAGAAGAAAATGTTGTGTACGTATTTCGTTGTAAGATAAAAAGAGAAAATAGTGGATGAGGGAAAAAACTAAAGTCACTGACGTAGTTGAAAGATCAGCTCCCCTAAAATAATGGAAAACAGGTAGAAGAAGCTTTGGAAAATGGAGAACAGGTAGGAGAAGCTGTGGAAAATTCGAGAAAAAAAAAGAAGGTCTATCCACAATACTAATCTCGCATGCGCTCATCGCTCTCTTAATATCCATTTTCCTCACTCGGGTAACAATTTACACACAATTTATTCTTCCTTTAAATACGTTGTATCTTCTGGGTACAAAATACTCAAAGATTTATAGAAACAAATGAAAGAAATGTCCTTTTACAGCGATTTCATAGAAAAATTGCTAATTTTCGTACAAAGACTTTTTCCTTCTACATTAAATATAAAGGTATAATTTTGTTATCATAATTATTTATTAATCAGCATTAACTGTTATTATTATGCAGTAATTAACTAATGAGTCTTTAATGTTTTACTGTTCTCTTTCATGCTTTTTGGTAATAAATCGTACGTATATTTTGTGTTTACAATGGGCGCACCTTATTGGAAAAACAGCAGAGGGTCAGAGAGTAAATGCTGTAAGCGAGGACTAGACTAATTATAGTAATCAACAGGCTGTAAATTTGTTGAAGCGATACACCCATTTCTAATACAAACTTAGAACTTAATACACTTAAGAAATTAAATAGGCTTGATAAAATCAGGTAATAGTATTCATATACACTTTAATTTCCTTCAACGCCCCTGGAAAATTTTGCAGAAGCAAATCAGGGTATAAGAAAATAAATATTCCAATATTTTTTTTATAGTGAAAGAGCTGCAATCAAAATAATAGATCATAGGTCGTTTATTGAGTCAGATAAATCATCTGTGTGTAGGCTTGAAGAACTGCATGAATATAAAAGAAAAAGTGTACATGGACAAGTCGAATTGGCGTTCCATACTTGCTGTCCACTCCATAAGGGATGCGACGTTGAGTAAGAAGGTAATATTTTTATATTTATTTTTCATATGTACCTATTTACCGCAATATTTAATTTGAATTTGAATAAGTCCAGAATGGAAAATCTAGTCATGGAAAACTTTTATTTCTTTTACTTCTACTACTATATCATCACGTTATTTCTCACAAGTAGGGTGGCCAGCAGACCAGCTGCATGTAATAAACATGAAAGCTGTCCTCTCTGAACCAACAAAAATAAAGACATTCAGGGTGTGTAGCCAAATTCATCGCTGAATTATTTAATATGTAAAATATAAGATATTTAAGGTAGAAAATAAAAAAATATAAGATGTTGAACATCTGCCTTTGAAAACTTACGGAAAATAGTTAAGACCAATGCTTTGCCGGATGCTCCACGGTATTTCTTATACTACTGTGAATTGCCTAAATCACGAACATTTTGCTTAAATTATGTTAAAAATGGGAATAATATTTGCGCTGTGGTGATTCCAATTCAACTTTTTTTTATATATTTATTTTATTCTTCTTGCACATCATCATACACATAACAAAATCAACAAAGCAGTTTACATAAATAATAATGTGATGATATGCAGTGGCGAGATTATCACTTTATAGTGATTTCTTCCATCTAACTAAAACTTTAACAAAAAAATAATTGTAATACAGTCCTGTATTTATTCCTACATACTCGTATTATAATCAGAATAATAATTTGCGAGCAGACAAAGTCAATATACAAAAGGTTCGTTCAGACGAATCCACTTTACTGGAAAATGATTTTGAATAATGGGTTGGTTACATTGATGCTAAATACGAAAATCGATAACATTTTGAACACTTCATACCGTAATTGCAAATTCGCAAAGTTCTGACAATCTCTAGGAAACTGTTCATCATGCCAATAAAAACATCGTTCAAAAAATGTTTCTTTTAAATATGGATTCTAAAACCTGCACGGCAGAGTCTCTCGGCGCAATCTACATAAATATACGATCTTTTAATCTTACGACGCACGAAGTGACTATAGTAAAAAAATACTAGCATATCTATCTCTCGGTAGGGGTAGCAGTAGTTATTTTTTTGCTATAGTCCCTTGCGCATCGCATGATTAAGGTTAAGATCGTATTAAGATTGTGTCAATAGTAACCCTGTAGAAGATGAAACTTTCTTGACTAAAAAGGTATAATTTTATGACTCAATTGAGTCTCAAACCTGGAACTTCTATTTATTTGCAAAATGTGTAAAGCAAAGATTTTTTTTACAAAAGTTTAATAAAAAGTAGTTGATATGAATGACATTTATAGAACACATAAAGGTCATTGGATAACATTAAGTTTTTGTTATGAATTGTCACAGCTAGGTAAATACTATATAGCTCTTTGTATGATAGTATACTCGTATTTTGTTATAAACTGTCCAACAACTAGGTATAAAACCCTATGTATATATAATATTTTACTACCTAACTTTGTGCAATGCATGTATAGGAATAGGACATTGTATAGGCTTTGTACAATAATAGGTACACTTTATATACAAGTTATAGGTATTTTATCAAACTCAATTTTATACCTTGATTCGGTATGTCTTGCCTTGTTTCTGACGAATCATTTTCCAAAACATTTCTGCGCATATTTTGACATTTCTGTCTATTGTTTGTTATTTATGATTTTTAGCACAAATCTTCATTATTAACATTATAACCGATTAATAGTCGAAAATTAAATACAAAAATAATTTAATTCAATGCTTGAAGGTCATCCACTCGTTTGCGAGTGATCAGAACTAAATAATAATTTAACTGTAAAATATTTATATTTTATATAAATTAAAAACACGGTATTTTTCCACTTTTATTTTTATTGAGCTACTGTTAGTAAGTTTTTAAAACGTTTAGGTAATTGAAAAAAATTGGAAAAAGTGGAAAATACAGTGTTTTTGATTTTTTTATTTATATAAAATATAAATATTTTACAGTTAAAATGGAATTCCACAATATTAATCACACAATATTTCAAAAGTTAATAAATTAAATTATCTTTTGGATTCGTTAACGTACTAGCCTTGACGTGAGGTGAATAATTAATCTAAAATAGTTAAATCCAAAAGATGATTTACATTTGAAGATGGAGTGAACTTCCGAGCAAGTGACAGCCAGTTTCCGGGACTCGTTTGGGTCACAAAGTCAATTTCTAATGAATTTATTTGAATCAAAATTAAATTTTCGTGGTTAGACAGAAGTCTATGTAACTATTGAAAATAAGCTTAGGTACAGTTTATGGCAATCAAATTAATTTCGTCACAAAAACAAGCAAATTTATCATCTTTATTTTATTTTATTTACATTTTTACACGGCAGAGCCTTTTACATGTTAAATAAAACAAAAACAACAATAACAATTTGACAGATGATGATTAAAAATCAGTTTGTAGCAGCATTCACATAAATTGATTATAATTATATAAATATTCCTGACTAAAACTTAGTTAATTTGTAGGTACAAAAAATAATTGAAATTGAAATGATAGTCAAACAATTAAAAATTGTAAACTTGTTTACATATTATAAAAACTGAATTGAATATGTAACATGTTACACACGTTCAATATTCATACAAATAAACTTAATTATTTTTCAGATCATTATATTTTTCTACGCATGCATAAGCACAAATGGAAAAAAATAGCTACTACTGCTTCTAACATAATATGTATAGATACCTCTGAGTAACTATATTTTATTATATTTAGTGTATGTAGGTTCTCTATGGCCTGACCAACATCACCGTCATAATAATATAGCGACATTTCCAACATTTTCTACGCGCCAGTGTGAACCCAGAGACAAACTGTTTTACTCGCCTGGTTCGTTCAAACGTGTGTACAAATAACTCGCTTATACACTAGTAAAACATTATCTATCGCATACATCGTAATATCATTGTTATCACAAAAAAACTCAGATATAAGAATAATAATTTGATAAAGTTACAATAAAAAATACTGTGAAAAAAAAAATGGTGTCGACTTCTAAATATTTTGTTATTTTCCTTTTCGGATTGTGCGTAAACTTCGGAGAAGGTGATTTAACCATTTATTTATTTAATTAATTTTATTTACATACATAGCTCACTCATTCGTATTTCTATGAATTTGTTGTTAAATTTTTAGAATTATTCTTTTGTTATCTTTCTACAGTTTGTTTTTTTATCACTGTTTTAATCGTTTGTTTTCTTTTTTTTACTTGTTGATACATGAAATAGCTTTTAAGGATGATTCGTTTTGTATGTTAACGGATGTTTAATTTTGTATAATGTGTTACTTATTAAAAATTATTCATTTAATATTGAATCACTTTCTTAAGAATTTAAACTAAGTAGTGATCACATGTTTTTTTAATGAATGAAGTCAATCACAAAAACAAATAAAAATATTGGATTATGAAGTTTGCGTCATAAAATTTTATAGACTAGGTAATTATTTTCATCAATCACCTTTTTCTTCAAGACATGTTAACAAATAATTGTGAGTTCGAAAAGTTAATAACTCTTCATTTATTCAATATTTTCACAAAAGTAGAGTTTGAAATGTTAGATTTGTAATTATATAACAATATTGTAACTATTTATTTTGTTTATTTAATTAATCTTTATGGAACACTCATCACAAGTATTTTTATAAAATGATTCATTCATAATGTAAAAAGGGCAAGTTCATTGTAAAGGCGCTATTTCTCCAACTTATCCAAACTCAAATCAGTTTGTTATTTATTTATTTAATTTCTGATATCAACCAAGGTGACGTTGTTTTTTTAACCCTTATATAATAGTAAAGTATATTAAATTTACATATTTTGCGACGTCATACAACAATTAATTTTATTTTAAATACAATAATCGCAAAAATTATGTTTTTGGAACTTTTTTGTATAATTTTGAAAAATTAACTTAATAATGCAGGTTTTAAAATTATTTTCATTCTAAACAAACGTTTCGTTCATCATACCTAAATTTATTTAACTGTGGTACATGTTTGTGGATGACAGCTGAGCTATGAACGACTTAATTTTATTTTTGTAAACCATAATATATATAGTGGTCGTCTGTTTTGTACTTTTTTATCAATAAAATAAAATTAAAATTAAATATCGATATGATAAACATTTTTTTTTTATTTTTATTTGTTTGTATATATTATGTAGCTTTGGTATTACGTCAATTTTTCCTTATAACTCGTGTAGATACCTGGTACTATATTTTTTTGCTTCAGAGACCGCGACCTCGATGCGACTAAACGACATAAATGACTTAAACGACTCATCGTGTTTAGTTTTTTATTATACATCATGATATTATTATAATAATTTTTTGTATTATTACATATGTATTTCATTTTATACTAGTTTTCAACCCGGTTTTACACAGTGCTTTTTTAAATAATTAAATTGATAAAAAAAATCTGTGTATAGAACAGTGTAGACAAGCATCACACTTTTTACACACACTCTAAAGTAGTCAAATAAGTGTGAGAAAATAATTTTTACTTTTTTTAATTTCGTTCTAACAAACAGTTGAGCAGTATCTATCTACATTACAAAATATAAATTACATAGTTAGTAAACCAAAACAGTTTACAATAATCTTACAAGATTTTGTATGCATAAAAATTTAATCTAAAATATTTGTAACTAAAATAGGTATATATATTAAAAAAAAATGAAGCTCCCATGAAAGAGGAAAAGGAAAGGTAAGAAAAACCGTTACATGAAAGTCAGCCTCTTATCAAAGTCTCTAATATTTCTGTACTTGAGAGCCATTTAGTCGTAAGTACTAAAATGCCATTTTCAAATTAAATTTTTGAATCGAAAAAATCTCAACATTTTACTAGTAATAAGCTGTATACAGTATATACAGCTTATTACATAGACCCTATAATATAGACCCTAAGCATTTCTGTACTTAAGACTGTTGTGTTATTTCCGCTTTTTTCGTAACTTTGGCATTTTTGTCAAAAATGCACTTAAGTCTTAATGGCTCTCGGGTACAGATTTGAGATTTGAATTTGGTCTTTGTTTACAATTTTTTTTTGAAATACAATGTCCTAAAACACATACATTTTTTTCATTTGATTATGTACCTACGTTACCATAGAAAATTTCAGACACGGTATCACTGAAAATATAACCATGTTTATC
The DNA here is from genome assembly GCA_947579605.1 of Athripsodes cinereus. Lineage (NCBI taxonomy): Eukaryota > Metazoa > Arthropoda > Insecta > Trichoptera > Leptoceridae > Athripsodes > Athripsodes cinereus. Next base: position 7,335,699 of record OX388306.1, on the reverse strand, counting down.
AAAACATAGGAAATATTCTAAAAAAAAACATCAATATCAAAATATTTAAAGCGGATATGGACTTACAGAGGGAATTCATTTTCCTACTACTTGTCCAATAAAATTGGTCGTAAAGGTTTTACAAATACACGCCCTGTTTTGTTTGTAACAACACCTTGTTTTTTTGTAGGATACAATAATATGATTGATTTGAGACATAATAATATTACACATAGCAATGTTTATAAAACTTCATATTTTATGACATATTATTTATGACAGACAATTGAAAGCTTATGTCATTGCTACAGCCTTAATTATCTCATTTTTATTTCATATTTCTCAATAAAATATTGTATATATCAATCAACATATTCCGTGGAGCAGCAGGCAAAGTATTGACCTCTAACAACTTTCCGTAAATTTACGAGTTTTCTGTAGGTGTAAGAAGCATTTTTATTGTCTAATAAATATTAAGGGAGGAGTTTCCTTCACTTACCCCTGGATGTTACAAGAACATCAGTTCTCATGTCATCCAGTCAATCTAGAGCAAAAGCTTTTCTTTTTTTATCGAAAGTGGGCATGAGGTCTAATTTATTAATAACATAGAAAAGCATTAAAATGTGTGCTTTTAATTTTATACAATAAGAAAATCAAAAAAGAAAAGCATCCGACAAAGAATTTGTCAACCACTCTTTTTCGGAAGTTTTCGAGTGTCCTGTAAAAGGCGGGTGTTTTAAAAAAAATATAGGCATTTATCATCTTACATTCAGCTATGAGGGATATCACCATACATCCTGAATGTTTTAATTTTTGTAGGCACGGAGAGGACAGCTTAAATCTTTACTTCTACGGCTGGTTTGCTAGCTACCCTACTTGAGGGATATGTCGTGATGGTGTGAATGAATGAATCAATGAAGGAACAAATCAAAGGAGAACTGACATGGATAATATGAATAACAAACTATTATTCTGAATGACATTTTTTTATGACATGGAATGGATGAAACATATTATCAAGCGCCTCACATTCATCCCAGTTAAACTGTGATGGTATGCACAATAAGACCAATAAATATTTTGTTGTTCTAATTTTTGTGCATTTACAACGAGAAAAATCCTGTTAAAACGTTTTAAAAATGTGTTAAGTAACACTTTTTATTTTTCATACTGATTACTAGATTATACACTTTCGCCAAGACAGCTTGACATTTTCAAAAAACTCAACATCTTGTAGAAAAAAATACCGTTTTTAATTATATTGACTGCAACATTTTCCATATAAAATGCATAAATTTATTATTTCCCAAGTAAAACCCAAGATTTATAATAGGTAGGTACTAGATAATTGTATTGTTTGGTGACAATAGATTTGTAAGTGTTTCTGTTGTCAGACATGTTATTATTATGAATATACATGTCGCCCTATACCTACACACATTAGAACAATACCTACACTTGTAGCATGTAATATGATATTATTTAATACCTAGACAATATTTACTTTTGAGAACAATGAATTACTTATAATCGTCGTCACCAAAGTTTTCTTTTTAATATTTGAGTTCATTCGTATGTTTGTTAATATACGCATTTACTTTAGAAACAATAGCGAAACTAGCATCCTCTATATTCACTTTCATTATTGTAAAGTTAATCGAAACAACTCTTTCTTTATTCTTTCTTAGGCCATTGATATGGCATTTTGAATGTTTTTTAAGTATTCTACAATGCACATCCGTTACTTGATTATTTAAATCGCGATCGATTTCGGTAAACCTATACTAGTACATATTATATCGCTCGTCAATGGTATAGGTTTACCGAAATCGATC